>JAEQBH010003645.1:0-262964 GCA_016808115.1 Tetrastigma voinierianum
GGTTTGCTTGCTTAAAACTAGGAAGGCCTTGTTGTTTTCTCAAACTTTCTTTGCTTGCTTGCTCTTTGTAAAATGGTTTACACTTTGAAACCATTTGCTAGAAAAATGGTTTAATTATTCAAAACCATTTGCTTACTTGCTTTCTTACTTGAAAAAGGGTTTAATTATTCAAAACCGTTTACTTACTTGCTTGCTTGCTTAATTATGGTTTACAATTTTGAAACTCCAATGCTTGCTTCAAAATAGTTTTAACTTCAAAAACCATTTAGCTATTGAAAATGGTTTGCATTCAAAACCATGAAATACCGATGTAAACAATTTATAATAATAATAATAATAATAATATTTTAGTATTTGGAAAAATGAGTTTAGAACACTCACCTCTTTGCTTGCTTAACTTGAGCAGGTTCTACACTTATCCAGCCTTTACTTTTAACGTACCTCAAAGCCGGAGAATCGGCGATAAGGTGTGGCGTAAACTTGCATCTTTACTGAGACTTAGTCACACTCTTTGTGCAAATGAGTTGTAGGGTTCTGTTCAGTAGATACGATTCGAACAGAGCTGAGTTCGTCAAGAAGCAATGGGGCCCACTCTCTATGTCCAAAGCTGATCTTGGGAATTTTCTTGCATGGCCCCACTTTGGTAATTTTGGCGCTTAGGATCAATTGGCGGTCCTTACTTCTTAAGTTTGTTCTCCTTGAAGTCTATTTTACGTAGCCACTTGAATCACTCAAATCGGATAAGAAATGAGCAAGTTATGGCCAAAATACAAAAACTGGTCGAAGCAGGAAAACCGGAGCAGGAGTTATCTCGGTACATGTCTAACTTATCTGCAGGTACAAGTTAACTTAAATGGCAGAATGCAAAATGTCTAGAGTATAAGTTCAACATCTGGAGTCTGAATCTCGAAAAGTGCGGAATGTGTGTTTTCCCACTTTTTAGTGCAATGCCTCCCTGCAAACACATAATTAATCTTATAAAATAAGCACAGATATCTAACAACAATTCCACAACATTTGAATTGGTGCTTTGGAACATCTCGAAACCTAAAACCTTAGGTGAAAAATCCAAGAACACTACCTAAGGTCCACCAATTCTTCTACATCATGTAATTTGATGATTCAAGTTTCTTTTACATCGGTGGGGTTTTACTCACATAGCCCCACCATTGAAAGCTTAATGTGCTCTTTGCTGAAACCTAGACCAAAGGAGAACTAATCTCCATACAAAGCCCTAGAAATCCCATACACTTGATTCTAAGACAAAGGCATACTGAAGATTTTGACCTCTTCCTCTTATTAACTTCCCAGCCCCTCTTACTCTTTGCTCTTGGCTCTCTTCCCCTCTCCCTACGGGTTTGCTAGAGACCTTGAGATAAATGAAATTTTGTTTTAATTTTCTTCTTTTAAAATATCAACTTTCCCATTAATTGCAAATAAATCCTCATTTCTTTAAAATTTGCAATTGTAACTTTTGAAATTCCTACTATGGCCCATCTCTAACTAAATTTTGATTTTTCATATTCTTTTTGCTAAATGACAATTGCACCCTTGGTTTAATACCACAATTTCCGGTTTACCAATTTATCATTTCCTACTTTAGTCTCGAGATACTACAATGCCTTGTTACTTAGTACTTTTATACACCCCCTCTGAGTATCATGTCTCTTGTACACTCGGGACGGGGTGTTACACTAAATCAAGAAATCTAAATACTTGAGAGACAAAATAGCGAGATCGTTGTGCCGTTCTTGGGAAAGTTAGTACTTAGTTGCCCCTATTAGGCCTTGACTCGGTTATCTTGTTTTGCTCTGCGGCCATGCTGAAAAACATAGCCAAGTTAGACGAGAACCCAGGTGAGAATGATGCAAATAGCTGTGTCCTAGCCACGAGAAAAGGGGATGAAATCGGACCGAATTTGTTGAGAGTGGGTTTGAATGAGGTTGTAACACTTAGTCAGAGAGGTGTACGATGCTGATCTTTGTGAGGTGTATAAGGTCTGAGTATCACATATTAGTATTTTGGAGACTAAAATATGAAATGATAAATTGGTAAACCGGAAATTGTGGTATTAAACCAAGGGTACAATGGTCATTAAGCAAATGAATATGAAAAATCAAAATTAAAGTGTAGAGATGGGCCATAGTAGGAATTTCAAAAGTTACAATTACAAAATTTAAGAGATGAGGTTTTAAATTGCAATTAATGGAAAGTGATATTTTAAAGGAGGAAAACAAAAGCCAAAAATGTCATTTGGTCTCCCAAAGGTGGGGACTACGATTTGGTGAGGAGGAGAAGGGGCGAGAGCGAGAAGGAAGGAAGGAAAGAGAAGGAGAAGTCCAAAGTTAAGGTATGTTTGTCTTTGGATCAAATGTCTTTTGATGTATAGGGCTTTAAATTGTGAATTTCTATGGAGATTGTTGCTCCCTTTGGTCTAGGTGTTATTATTGTAAAAGGTCCGCACAGACCTTTGATTTATTGGGGTTATGAGAGTAAAGCCACAATTGATGTAAGAAACTTGGAATCATCAAATTACATGATGTGTAGAAGAATTGGTGGACCTTAAGTGTGTTCTGAATTTTCACGCAGGTTTTGTGTTTTGAAGATTCAGCCTTGGGATTCAAATGTTGTGGAGTTGTTTTTAGATAAAATTCAAAGTTGGTTTTGAGGTATTATAAGATTATAGAAGTTATATGGTGAATTGGCATTAAATGGGAGAAATAACAAAATCTGGGCATTCCCGGGTGTCTTGTGCGGGTCTGATTGAACTATCTCAAATTTACAATTTGATCTGGTCATTTTGGCCAACTTATCTGCAATCTGAAGTTAGACATAATACCCGGTACAACTTCATTCACAGTTTTAAATGTTTCGCCAGGTTTTTGTATTTTAATGTAACCCCATCGTTTAACATCAGGTTGGGTGATTCAGTGGTTACATAAAATAGACTTGAGAGAACAAAACTTAAGAAGTAGGAATCGCCAAATTACGATCCTAAAGTGAAATTCCTCAAAAGTGGGACCGTATACGAAAAAATCCTGCATCGACTTTGGACATAGAGTAGTCCGGGTTGTTTCGGACGTAACTTGAGTTTTGGTGCTCCGGGTGGGTGATTCAGGTTGGGGATAAACCCTTACGCACATGGCTTTAAAGAAAGTAAGGCGAGGTGTAATGACTAAGTCTAGAATCACGATTAAGTTATCACGATTAATTTGTGTGTGATTAGTTTGATTGGCAGTTCGTAAAGTAAGGATAAAGTGTGATGATTATCTTAGTTAACTAGTAAAGAGGAGTGAGTCATTCTCAAACTGTTTTTCTGATACTAATTATTAATTATTATATTACAATTATTTGTTGTTATTTTGGTTTTGAATTATGACCATTTTGAGAAACAACAATGGATAAAAAATAACATTGGTTTAATTGTAAACCATGATTAACAAACAAATAAGTATGATAGTTTTGAATAAATTAAATGCATTTTGAGAATAAATGAGATATTGAATCAAATGGGATTTTCAGAGTGTAGACATTTTGAATAACTTGATGAATAATAGAGTAATGTGATGGTTTTGAATATTATGATATTTTCATGTAACAAATAATGGTTTCAGAAAGTGTGAATAAACTGTTTTGAAGAGCAAAGCAAACCAATAAACGAGTTTGTGAAAACTTAGGCCTTTACTAGTTTAAACCAGTGGCGGGGGAAGTGTGTGGTGCACGGTGAGGTGTTAGGATTTCATACATGCATTGTAGTTTTTGCTGGTCGTCAAACTTAAGGACATACATTATGCATTTAAAGGAATGTGGCGCGTACGGGGGGTATGAGTTATGGCTCTGGCCCAAGTATGGTGATGGCGACAGCGGTCGATTAGCCATATTCACTTAGGAAAAAGGTGAGCGGACAAAGGTCCTTCAGGCACGGTTGAGCACGAGTTCATGTTCTGCTAGGGTATAGCAGCAAAAATAGGCCTCCATTGGTTGATGTTTCTGAACATGATAGACGAGTTTGAAAAATCAATTTGGTTCGATGCATGAGGCTTAGGAGAGTTTTAAAGCAAGCGGTTGAGCGAGCTCCGTTTAGATTTCAAAGCGATCGGTTGAGCCAAGCTCAGTGGGTTTTATTTTCAAAAGCATGTCGATGAGGCTCAAGCTCCCATTTTTATGAAAAAAGTTTTAGACTTTTAAAGCGAAAATTTGTGAAAGGTTTAAGAAACTTTGGCGTGATAAAGCAATGACGAAAAAATTATGAGAAGTTTTATAAACTTCTATGTGAAAGAAATAATAGTTTCTGGCTTTTAAAGAAAAATAACAAAATAAAGCAAGCAAGTACAAAAGCAAGCAAGCGAAAGAAAGTTTGAAAACTTTTAAAACAAGTAGCGAAAACTACGGAAAATAATTGTAAAGAGAGTTTCACATTTTTGAGATGTTTTAGGAAAGCAAAACCTTTTATAAAGCATACACTCATTTGATTTCGTTTAGCTCATTGGTTTCTATATTAAAACTATTTTCGGTCTGGAGTGCGCAAGGCCCATTTGAGCCTGATAAAGTTAGTCCTGACATCGGTTTAAGTCTTTGTGTATTAATAATATTTTGTAAGAACATACTTTGAATTTGTACATTCGGAACATATGTATATAGTTTAGTGTGATGGGAATGTGATGGTATCTTGATTCTTATATTTTGGATATAGTGTAAATTGGATGTATCACGAGTTGGAATTTAGACTAGTGCATTAGTCATCTTTAATCGAAATTTTCATTTGCTAAGATTTTGCAAATCCTAAGTTTGAAAAATGAAAAATTTTTATACAAGGTAGGAAGCAAGCAATGCGAAACTAACTGGAGTTTTCTAGTCGTTAAATTAGCAGGGGATTTACGTGGGTGGCGACATACCGCCATTTGGTAGGGGGTGGGGGTGTGTCGAGAGGTTGATCGAGATCACGGGAGGCGAGGGGCATTGATGAGGATGATCAAAACATGAGTATTGAATGAATTGGTGTCAATCTCATCTCACATTATCAACTTGGCGGAGAAGCATACAACGAATTGTTGGGATCGAAGCGACCCGCAATTTCCACTGATGGAATTTCATACACTTGTCCTCCAGTCTAGCGTTTAAGAGATATGAATGTTTTTCGGTCAGAGACTCCACTTTAAGCGACATCAGATGCCTTGAGAGATGATGCGACAGAAGATGATTGGGGTTTGTGGGATGGGCGGTATGGGCAAAACCATGCTCGTCAAACAAATTAGCCTGACAAGCTAAGCAACACAAATGTCCACCCACGGATATCTTCATAGATGTATCTTGGACTCGAGACTGAAAAAGCCCGAAGAGGAATTGCAAAATTCGACAAAAAGCTATACTTGAAAAATGTTAGGCTTCCAATTTAAGGAGGGATGAATCCAGAGCGGATGAGGCCCAGACGAGAGGCTGAGAAAAAAGAAGGAGTCGGAGAAGACAAGGAATCAAAGAAAGAGAATCAACCGGAGAAAGAAAAGGAACAAAAGAAAGAAGATCATATTATCTTGGATGACATTTGGAAGGAAATTAATTTGGAGAGAAGTTGGAATTCCTTTCCAAATGATCGGACAATATGCAAACTAGTGTTGGTCTCTAGAGACGAAAACCGGTGCCTTGAACATGGGCGCACAAAATGTTTCAAATTAAGCATTTACGAGAAGAAGCTTTGGCATTTACTCAAGAATATAATAGGTGATTCTGTGGAGGGGGACCAATTGCGACCCATAGCCATTGAGGTACTTGATAAATGTGGGGGTCTACCCATTGCAATTGTAACGATTGCAAAGGCATTGAAAGATGAAACTGTTGTTGTATGGAAGAATGCCTTGGACGAATTGAGGAGTTGTGCACCAATCAATATCGAAGGAATGGATGAAAAGGTGTACTCATGTGAAGTGGAGTTCTGACATCATTTGAATAGCGTGAAATTGAGTCCTTGTTTGCCTTACTTTGTGGTTATGAGTATTATGGTGATATTTCAATGGATCAAATGTTAGGTATGCTATTGGTTTGGATTTCTTTGGCGACATCGATTCATTGGAGAGGCGATAAAATGAAGCTAGTTACATTGGTGAAAACCCTCAAAGCCTCGAAGCTTGTTACTTGTGATCTTGAGATGATGGAAGCAGTTCTAAGTAGGAGCCTCAGGTTGCTTTTCATGGATGGCGATCATAAGAGTGTCGGGATGCTGATCTTGTTCGAGATGTTGCTGAATTAATACATCGAAGGATCTCATCGATTTAAGGTTGTAGTAGATGTTCCATTTGATGGTGGACAAAGATTGAAGATGAATCCAAATTCATCTCTTTATATTACAAAATTGTGCGAGAGCTTCCTCTGAGTGGTATGTCCGAAACTTCAATTTTATATTGCAAGCGATAGTGGTGCTTCCTTGAATACTATCCCGAACCACGTTATTTGAAGTAGTAGGTCGACTCTAAAGTTACAGCCTTGTTTGGAATGCATTTCCCAGTATTACCTTCCAACCTTCAATCACGCAAATCTTCGAACATTATGTCTAGATAGGTGCGAGTTGGGAGACATGGCTATAATTGGAGAACTAAAGAAGCTACAAGTTCTTAGCATGGTGGGTTCGACATCAACAAGCGCCTAAAGTAGTACGGTGACCAATCTAAGGTTCTTTGGTTGAACTGCGCAAAGACTTAAAGTAGTGCATGGGATATCTTATCAAGCATTTTAGATTAGAATGTTTGTTCATAGTATAGTTTCCTAAATGGGCGGCCGAAGGGTTTATGATGGAATGTAATGCTTGTTTATCAGATTGAATAATCTGCATCATTTGAGGACGTCGAGTAAATACCGAACAGAGTTGGTACCAAAAGAAGATATGTTTGATCCTTAACTTAACAAGTTATGCAATATTTATAAGCAGTTCGATCTGTGCGAAAATATGAAGAATCAAGAACGTTATCTCGGAGGGTGGTGTAGCTTACTCTCTAGGGATGGGTCGCAGGATTATTGAGGACTTAGAAATTGCGATTATGGGAGATTGGAGTATCACGGTGGCTAATTCCTGATAAGGTCTTTTGATAACCTAAAAACATTGGTCGTGAGGGAATGCCATGGATTGAAAATTCTCTTCTTACTTTCCATGGGTAGAGACCTTCCCTAACTTGAAGAGATGACAATACAAAGTTGCAATGAGATGCAACAAATAATGGAAGATGGCCATGTTGGGATCAACTTGCAGTTACTATTCCCTAAATTAAGATCCTTGGAACTTCATGATCTACCAAATCTAGTGAACTTTAGCTACTTAGGCTGCGAGATGGAAATAAGCGTCAAGCATTGTGATTTCCCAGGCAATCCGATATCAATATGCAGTTTTCAGCACGGGTATGTTAAAGCAATTAATAGCTAATTTCCATAGATTTTTACTTTTTACATCACTTTTTTTAATAAATAAATCAATGCAAAAACAAGATTAAGCTAGCAAATATATACTCTTTCGAATTCAACTTGTGTTAAGAAGAGAGAGAACATGAAGATAAGAAGAGATTTTAGTATATCATTTTACTAGAAGATACTCTCAGTATTTAGAAAAGTTGTCCCATTTGAATTTTAAAATCTTAAGATATTAGTAATGTTTTATAAGAAAAAGATAGTAAAGGAAAAGTTGATTAAGATTTAGATGGAAAATGATGGCGAAATGAATCTCTATTTTGTTCATTTACTTGTTTTGTTTTATAAAGATAAAAGTTTTTGTAATTCTCTTTTGAAATATTAAAGGAAAATATTGAGTGAAAATAAAGAATATCAAAATTTTAGATGAAACAAATAAAATAATATATAATATATAAACATGCATACTATTGAGTAATTTTTTTTAAAAGATTATGATGTCACACTATTCATATGGTTTAATAATAATGTAGGTAAGGTATGACACACTTAAAAAGAAAATAGTGTATATTTAGTATAACCTTGATGTCAAACAAAAGTATAACCTCTAATAATATATTTTGGGAAAATAACAATTTAAATCTTGAAATTTCAACACTTTTACATTTATATTTGGAACTAAATTTGTTTTTGAAATACATGTATTTTCATTTTAATATCACTTTTAGCCTCGGATATCCTTAATCATAATACGGACCTTGAAAATTGAGAAAATAAATATGTATTATGAATAAAATAAATAAATTTGAATAAATAAATTTTAATTATAAAATTAAAATAATAATTACAAGTTTTTTTTAAAAAATTTAGATTAAATTTTTATATAATCTGAATTTACATTTAAATTTAAAGTAATTAATTATTTAAATAAAAAAAGAAGTAAAATTTAAGTTTAGCAATTGTATCTAATTAGTTTTTGAAGACAAACGATTTTATGAATCAAAAATAAATCTTAGTTAAAAAATGAATAATCTTTAAAGGAAAAATCAATAATCTTAAAATTCGTTTAAACATTTTTCTAAAATTTTTTAAGAAAACTAAAGACTTATACTTTAATATTCAAATTGATATTTCTTTTTTCTAAAGTGATTCAAATTGTCATTTTAAAGTTGATAACTCAATTTTCTAAAACTAGAATTTAATTCTTCTAAATACGAATTAAAATATAATTTTAATTAAATAATTAATTTGATTTTGTGAATTTTAATTTATGATTTAAAAGAATTGAATTTGGATTTTTAGAAATTTTGAGTTGTGCAGCATATGACAATTTTGAACAGAGAACACAGTAAAAAAATTTCAATTTTGAATATTCAAACATGATTCTTTAGTTTTCTATCATTTTAAATGTGTGTTACCTAAATTATGAATCACAGGTGATGATTTTAATTAATTATTTTTAATTCATAAAATCAAATTTGCATTTGAAAACTAATAATTTGATGAATTTCTAAACCAAAATTTAAATTTTATTTAATTAAATAATTAATTTTTAATTTAGGTATAAAATTCGAATTTTGTAAAATTTAATTCTAAGTACTTTATAAGCATGACAATTATTATTTTTAGTTTTAAAAATTAAAATTAAAATTTACTAAAACCTAAATGTTCAAATTTATTTATTTTATTCATAACACAATTTATTTCTTAATTCTCAAGGTTAATGTTGTAGTTAATCCATCCGATACTAGAAATTCTCTTATATGAAAGTACATATATTTTAATTTTTTTAATTTTTATTTTAGGATATAAATAGAAATGTGGTAGGAGTCGGGATTTAAATTGTTATGTTCCACATATTTTTAAAGAAATAAAAACTTTATTATTAAATAGATTGCGGTTGTTAATAAATTTTGTACAAATAATAATAATAATAATAATTTTTTTGTAATTCTTCAAGATCTTCACATGATTTTTATGGCATATGAAAGAGGTGCATACGGTTTAAAAATAATAACTGATTGATAGGATCTAAAATAACTTATGCCATAAGAATCTATATAATCCATGGTCATTAGAAATAGTACATTTTATTCAAAAGTAGTCTATAAATTTTTCTATTGCAGCTTAATTATTAGTGCTTCCAAGGAATTTTTCTAAGATTTTTTACATGATTTTAAAACATAAATAAAGTAAAGGATGACAACCTCTTGGAGATTGATAAATTACATTTACCAAAGGAAATATGTTTACATTTTTGTCTTTTCAATTGATGATATGATGTACTATTTTATAGAGTATTTTCTCCATTTGGGAGATATTGCAGCTCTACTATCTTCTAAAATCAAGGAGATATGCACCATCAACTTCCATGATTCTTTCTCAATTCTGAATCCTAAAGGTGGAATGGTGTAGAAAGCCTACTCAATCTTATCTGGCAGCAGTCAAAAGCTTCAAGAATTTGAAAGAGATAAGGTGAATTGTGTGAAAATCTAAGGCATGTATTTGATGTTCGGATCATGATGATCACGAGATCATGTTGATTTTCTCGAAGTCAGGAAAGAGGCGAAGTTAGAAAACTGGTTAGTACGAAGGGTATTAGTATATGCGACAATGAGAAGAATGAGAGCTCGGGAGGTTGTTTCTCTTGTTTTTCTCATTTCAGGCCTGTTGAACGTTTATCCATCTTTTGTCCCGGAAAGGAAGACAAAGATCAAGAAAATATTAATATTTCAAATCAAGATGAAGTGCATTTCTTTGGAGGGGTTAGTTTTCTCCAATATTCTTTTAGTTTCTTCTTATATTATTTTTTAAGTGAAATATTATGAAAAATATTCCATGGAAAATTTAAAATATTATTTAAACATTATACTCATGAATAATAATAATAAATATAATAAAGTAATTTAAAATTTAATTTTACATAATAAAAATGATTTAATAATAAAACTCTTTTAAATGAAAATGGTTAATAATACTTAAATTATAAAGGAATTGGAAAAAGAATGAATCTAAATCAAAATTTCAATCTTAAAAACAAAAAGCACTAACCAATAAGACCAAGTTCAAGTGGCTAAGAGCTCAAGCTAGCATAGGGATGGGAGGGGTTAAGGGGTTCGAGGAGTCCGATGGAGTGCAATTTGTGAAAAGAAACGAAATCTGTGTCCCAATGCAAAGTGAATAGTTGTTTATTAATTCCATCATTCCTTAGTATATTTAATTCGATATTTTAAATAAATTTTTATATAAATTATTTACAAATAATATATTTCGTCAATTAGTTGTATCGTTAAATTGTTTATTTATATTTATTTTGATTTTATAAATATTTGGTATTAGGTGTCGTTTACTCACAAAATAAAAAATATGAAGTAAAAGATGAAGTAAATATATGTTTTGAATGATAAGTCCTTCTACGGTTTACATTATATTTTACATTAATAAAATAAATTTTAATTTTTATAGTTATTAGATAAAAAATTAATCACATCTTTTCAAATATTTAAATATCGATTTTTTAAAAACTTTTTTGTCAAAAATTTTCTTATCTCTCTCTCTCTCTCTTTTTATTTTTAAAAATGTCAATACGTGGAAGACCAAATCAAAATTGAAGTTCACTCACCTTCTTATTAAGGACCTTCATCCCTAGTCAATTCTCCAAATTTTACCACACATCATCCTTTATTCTATATATATATATATATCTTTTCTCTTCATCATTTCTTTGCTTTGCCCTACCTATCTCTATCTCCTTTGAAGTTTAATTGAAAAACTAGATTATCTCCACATTCAATTTTAAATTCCACTATATACATGTGTTAAAGTTTGATAATATAAAGAAAAAATAAAATTTACTATATTATTTTTTGTGAATATTTGAAGAAAAAGCATAGGTTGAATAAAAAACCTTAAAATATTAATAATATTTTATACGTTTTATAAAAAATACAAAAGATAAAAAAAAAGAATTAACAAGAAAAAATAATCAAATGAAATTGGATTTAGTAATTTTTAAATGTAAAATGAAGATAAAAAGGAACATAGAAATAAAAATTTTGTTATTTAAATAGTTCATTTTATTTCAAAGTGAATAAATTCTCTATTAATAATTTATTAATTTTGGATAATTTTCTCAGACTTTTACATGGTTCTTTTTTAGTTAAGTTTAGACATTTTTAAAATGTAACTAATGTCAATAGTTTGGAAATTGATGAATTACATTCCAGGAAATCAATATGTTTATATTTCTTACAACTTTTCAATTGATGATGTCGTAATGTGTGATATTACAGGTTTTATTCTCTAATTTGGAGAAGTTGGAACTCTTCGGCCTTAAAGAATTGAAGGAGATATGGCATCACCGACTTCCACATGATTCATTCTCCAATTTACGAATCCTAATAGTGTATCATTGGCAGAGCCTACTCAATATCATCCCATGTCATTTTGATCCAAAGCTTGAATTTGAAAGAGACCAGAGTGTATGGTAGTAGGAATGCAAAACATGTATTTGATCTTCAAGGATGTGATACATATGGTGAGATCCTCCCAAAGTTAGAAATCTTGGAGTTAAAAAACCTACAGAAGCTGAAGGGTATTATTATATGCAACAATGAGGAGAATGACGACACAAGAGGCCTTTTCTCTCCTTTCATGCCTATGACTTTTCAGAACCTCAAATGTTTATCTATCTATGATTGTGGGGAGAAAGTGGAAGATGGAGGAAATGTTAATATTCCTATCAAAGAACATGAAGTGCTCTTTGGTGAAAAGGTTAGTTTTCTTCAATTTTAATTTTTATTTTGTCATACTATTTTTGGAAAATACTAACAAAAACATTTCATAAAAATTTGAAATATTATTTAAATATATTATGACTTGTAAATAAAAATAAAAATACTAAATTAATTTTAATTTTAATTTTACATGATACAATGGATAATAAATGAATTTTAAAAAGAATGAATCTAATTAAACAAAATTTTAAATTTAAAAACAATAAGTAATAATAAAAATATCACAATCAACATTTTCTACATTATCAGATAGTAAGAATAGCTTAAAATAAAATGATTTAAATTTTTATATATATTTTAATTAAATCGCATCATACCTTAGCATGTTTACTCGGTATTTTTTATAAATTTGTTATATATAAGTTCTAATAATATCTTTAGGTAATTAATTACCGTTAAATTAGTAATATTTATATTTATTTATATTTTATAAAGTATTTCTTTATTAAGTGATATTTTTTTCACCAAAAAAAAAAAATGAGTAGAAGATTTTAAATAGAAGTTTGCATGATAATTGAAACATTAGGTTGCCTCCAACATTCAATTCTAAATTCCATTTTATACATGTGTTATAAAGGAGATAATAAATAGATAGAAGAGGATTTACTATATTATTTTATTTGTGGATATTTAATGTTTAGGTTGAATAAACAACTAGCAAAATATTAATATTTTTATAAGTTCTATCAAAAAATTCAAAAATGATTCACAAGAAAAAAAATAATCAAATGAAATTGGATTGGATAAATTTTTTTTTATGTAAATTGAAGATAAAACCAATGGTCATTTTATTTATTTATATGTTTTTGTTTTTTCTATTATTTTATTATAGGTTGTAGGCGCTAAGCAAATACATTATCTTTTTTGACATCAATAAATGCACTATCTTTTTTTAAACAAAATACACTATCTTATTCCTTTAATAATTAACTTTATTTATTTATTTATCTAATTAAATTAAATAAGTATACCTTTGCTATAAAGAAATTTTTTTGATGATTCTATTTTATTAAAATATTGATGAAAATATCCACATATTTATAAGTATTAATAAAACTAAATAAAAAATATGGAAATTTGGGATAAATATTATCATAATAAGCAATGTATAAATATATGAATGATTGAATTAATAGAAAATATGACAAGGTATAAAATCAGATAAAATAATCACTTTTTTGAAAGGTATAAATTTAATGAACTCACTTGTGGGATTGAACCCTCCCCTTCACATGTGCGACTTCAAAACGTCTCTAACCAATTGAGCTAGATATGTGGACAAATTCAAATAAACTATTTAATAGTGGTAACATAGTAAATAATATAATATACAGATATGATTCAACATAATAAAAATGAACAAGTATTAAAAAAAAATGAACAAAAATATGAAAATTCTATATAAAGGACAAAAACACGATAACACAGTAATTAACATATAATGATAAAGATACCTTTGAGGTTTGATTTAAATGGTAAGGGAGGGACATAGTATGTAAGACCGAGAAATTCCAATTTAAGGTAAGGGCAAAATCGTAATTCGTTACAAAATGGTAATTTCGAGTTAAAAATCCATAATTAATTCTCTAGATCTCGGATATTCATAGTTATGCAGATTGGAATCGTCTCATGAAAATCTAGTTAACACATAAAATTTCAGTAATTTTGAGACAGTCGGAGTCGACACGTTTTCGAGGCATCGCATTTCGGGTGCCATAAATCGATTTACCCCGATCTGTGAAAGTGGCATACTCGCAGTCTTGCGTCTGCGTAAGTAGTATGAGTAGAGAAATGATGAAAATGAGCGGCCAGGATAGTGCGAATATCAAATGAGAAAAGAAAGGACATAATGGAGTATTATGGAAATTGATTTAAATTATTAAAAACAAAAAAAATGATAGTCCTTCATCTACATTAGAGCCAAACCAAAAACGTGAAAATAAGATTTTCTCTGTGACCATTTTGAGAGAAATGCTTTAGAGAGAGAAACTTCTCTCTAAAATCACACGAGGCGAATCCAGACGGAGTCGGTCGACGAACTGAAGGAAGGAGTTGTTCTACGCCGAGGCGGGACAATGTGGACCCGGTTGGGAGTTTCTTGAGCTCCTTGAGGTAGGATTTTCTCCTACTTGCATTTATTTCCATTTTAAAGGGTTTTTCCATGTTTCGGTTGGTTTGGCAGGGTAGTGAGGGGGCAGTTTGATCGGTCCCAGCTTGGGACAATTGGTTGAATTTATTGAAACCCAATGTTGAAGCAGTGGCTATTCTGGAGCTGTTGGGTGTTTTAATTCCTAAAAATTTATGATTTAAATCATGTATTGATATAGAAAAAAGGCGAGAGCAGACATTATGATGATCTTTAAAACATGGTAAAGGCTGTGGAGATTTTGAAAGAAAAATGGAGCGACCGTGCTCCAGCGATGTTGGGGCTGTTTGGGTGTGATTAGTGGTATCTTGCTTGTGCATTAAATGTTTGCTTGGTATGCATTGGAGGGAATGGCGGGTAGTTGCGGAGTTCACTAAGTAGACCCAGTGTTTTAATTTTTCGGGGAATGAAGCTAAGCGGGGTTTCACTATTCAGGAATAATAATTCTAAAATGTATATTTTTGAAAATGTATTTGGTCGAGTGATTCAGTCAAATTACTCGTGTATGATCGATAGCCAAGTGAGCTAACTTTGATGTAATGCATTAATTAATTTACATGGCATACCGTTGTGTGAATTGGTTGTTTTGTAAATATATGCGTGTTTATATATTCGTATGAATTAATTTGTAGTGGAATTAACACATGCATTCCATATGCTGCTGGTTTCAATCTAGGACTATAGGAGTTAGTGCATGAGATGATCCCCAGAGGAAAAAGGTTCGGAGGGTGATCTAAAATATTAAATGGTTGGGAGGGTTGTCTAAAAATGTTAATTATCGGAGGGTGATCCCGACTAAATAATATATCAAGTGGATGGCCAGTTGATATATATTCGCCGGAGGGTAGTCAGCCCAAATAATATAGTGGCGGAAATCGGAGCGAGTTGATATATATTCATCGGAGGGTAGTCCACAAACAGTAATATATATCAATCGTGGGCGGCCCAGGTGATATATATATTGTGGGAGGTTTTTTCTTGATGACATTCTCATCTGGAAGGCAGCAGTGCAGAAGACTGATGGAACTCAGGATGATTGATATGACAGACAGTTTCAATGGATCATGTATTTGCTTGAATATTTGGGAATGGATAGTTCTTCTTTTTCATTGAATTGTTGAAGTGGACCTTCAGACGGTTCTCTATCTCTGAGCTTGCTAATTGCAAAAGTAATTGGATCCCAGCATAATGGGTTCTGAGAATCTGAAGAGAAATATATCTCAAACGTGGATAGAAGAAGTGGATGTGAAACACTGACACGACGATATCTTCCATATATTACAATTTTCATTTTAACCATATCGTTGAACATACATAAAAATGACATTTGAACATCACAGTAACTATTGGGTATATAGTTGAATTTATATTGTGTATGTGTAGATAACAGTTGTGGACCCAGTGACGCCAATATAAATATTGATTTGATCTCTTGGATATATTGAGATATATTGGGTGCTTGGGACGAGGTTTCATGCAGGCCTTTAATTGGGTAGAGCTCCTCGTACAAGGAGACTTTGATTTTCTAAAGTGGCGTGGTGCCCAGGCCTCCGCCTTGTATTTCGCGAGTTATTGGGTGAGTCAGCGGACCCCGGAGTTTGGGCGTCACGGCAGGCTATCGAGATCTTAGGTATCACGAATACCTAGGAAGCTCGGGTTGGGTATCCATCACCACTTAGGTGTGGTTTGATGTTGAGTTAGGTGTGGATTACTAGGAAAATCTAACGAGGACAAAACTAGGACACTACGTGCATCAGTTGATGTGTTTTGGGTGATTTGATGAATTATTATTGAATGTGTGCTTACCATGTTGTGTGATGAGATTGATTATGTTATTATTGAAAATATATACACATAACATGAATGATGGGTCATTGTATTCATGTAGTATCTCTTGGAGTAGTATGTGTGTGTGCTTAAGTGATTGCTTGCGTGGAGACTGTAGAAAATGTTTGAAATATTTTGGAGTTATGCACAGGTCATACAAAGCTGAAAAATGAAAGAAAAAAATAAATTTTTAATAAATTTGTTTATTAAAGTGAAGAAAAATGAGAAGAAATGTTAAAGTAAAAGAAAATAAATTTTTGTTAAGTTTGTTTTAGTTATATGGAGAAGAAAATGATTTTCTAAGATTTTAAATTAAGTGAGTGAAGAAAATGAAAGGAAAATAAATTTTTATAAATTTATTTGAGTGGAGAAAATTTTTTAAGTGAAATCTTTTGGAAAAGAAAATAGAATTTTATAAATTTATTTGTTAAGAAAGTGAAAATAATTTTCTAAGGTTATGGGGTGTAAAATTTTTAAAAAATGGGTTAAATAAATTTTTATAAATTTATTTGAGTAAATAAGAGTATAAGAAAAAAAAAATGAATTTTAAGTGATTTTATGATTTTCGATTAAAAATAATGAAAAAAATATATATATATAATTTATAAGAAAAGCGAAAAAAAAATATAGTGTGATTTTGAGATGGAGCTCTTGCCCAATTGTGTGTTTTAAGGAGGGGATTGTATTGCATCACTGGATTTTGTATTACGAGAGATTTAGGCACTGAAGGCAAGGTTGTATGGCAATGTGGGCTGGCTGGGGGGTTAGTTGTGTGTCTGTCTGAGTTCGGCTGTATTGTGACGGAGGCACAAGCGGGACTATGTGCAATCTGATCCAACTGTGCCGCGATCTGACAAAGCGTGCGCGAAGGCGGTAGTGGCGCGTGCGGTAAACGGCTGGCGGCATCGTCTTGGGCGTCTGAGGCGCCTTGTTAAATCTTCAGCGGCTGAAGGCGGCAGTGGCCAGTCGCGACGGCGGGCACCTTGGGCTGTGTGGCCGCGCCAGAAGGCGCGGCCTTCAGTCTTGGCCCGTGGCCTTGTGTGGCTGTATGAGACCACGGCATGGGCGCGAAGCGCCTTGGCCCAGCGCGAGCGAGCGTCTGAGGGCGGCGGCAGATAAGGCGTGCTGTGCGCGGCATGGGCGTCTTGTTTGGGTCGGTAGACGAGATTGGTGCTTGTACTTTGGCTCGGTCTGACTCGATTTTAGTTGATTAGAGCTTCCGGTATTTTTCAAGTGCTAAATGGGCTCTTGTTCCATTTGTAAATAGTACTGAAAAAAAAATATTTATTATAAATTTAATTAAAAATAAAAAAATCAAATAGAATTTTGATAAATTTTAGAAAATAAAATTTTCAAAATAAAATTTTGAAAATAAAATTTAGATTCAGAAACTAATATTTTAAGCAACTGAGGGAATTGATTCAACATTATACCTTTGAGTTATGTGTATGATTAGTATCTCGAAATTTGTGGTTATGCCTTAGAGATCTGTATTGGAGTCAACTACCATTTGAAATGGTGATTGGGGGTAGTTGCGTCTGAATTATATGCATAGTGTAATGCATATAGGAAAAGAATTGAATGCTAAGGTTAGGAATTATGACCTTAGGGATTTGGGTACTGAAATGAACAAGAAAACTTAGAATTTTATTGGAATAAATAAATTGAGTGGTTGGAAGTTAGCGCCACTTAGGAAATGAACGAGTTAGTTCATGGTTGTCAAGTCTATTGGCATGTGCATTACTAGCTAGACTGAAATGAAAGTTAAAATGACTCTTGTTGCCATGTTAATTGTGTAGATGGCTAGTAGAGGCGGGACCGTGAATCTGCGTCACGGGGCCTTTGGTCGAGCTACAATCGGTGTTTGATCAGCGGACTTTTTCTGCAGAAATTTGTAAGATGTACGGTGGGTACCATATCCACGGAGCTGGTATAGCATGTAGACGAAGAAGAATCTAAGTAACTAGGAGGTTTAGGGCGTATCATCCTTGAAACGACCATGAGGGGAAAAAGATTGAATGGTGGACGACCGTTTGGTTCATGCGGATTGAGAAGGTGTTACAGAGGCTATGGAGGTTACCTACGATAGCACGACGAGGATAGACCAGGCATGTTACAGCTGGGGAATGAAACTTGAAATAAGGGGTTAAGGAAGAAAGGGGGCAAGGACCTCTGGGACATAGAGGAGCCTTTGTCACATGGGGTCCTGGGATTAGGGCGGGGAATAGGGATGATATGTCGAGGTTGCGAGCTGGAGATCCTCAGGGGACTCTACTCGGTGGGCTGAGATCACTGGAACTATGTCAGTTGATCATCAACAGGATGGTTGGCGACGAGTTTGGTTGTTATCGATTGTGGCGCGGAGGGATTCTAGCTACACGAGCCCGGTACTCGTGTTGGCGGAAGCGAAACCGATATTTGCACCCAGGAGCGATATATGAGTCAAGTGCTGCGGGCGGTTAGGCGGGTTAGCTAACGAGCACACTGAGACGAGGTGGACAGGACTTGATTTACCTCGGTGGTTTGCGATCTGAATATTTTCAGATTATTCTTTGGACTACCTCCGCTGGGATGTAGACCCCGGTGCTCGAGTTACACCTGATGCCCAACCATCTACCATGATTCCGCATGGACAGCATAGGTTGAGTTGTAGGAACTGAGTCCGACTATAGGATCTAATCGAACCGGGGTTTATTAGACGACGCTTCACCATGGGGCGCTCACGTTGCATTGAAAAAGAAGGACAGATCTTGATGACCGTGCAACTCTGAGACGGAGTTGAACGGAGTTGATCAGAATGGGTACCATTCACAGGATTGATGATTTATTTGACCCCGTTCGAGGAGCGCGAGTCTACTCTCACATGATAGACCTTGCTTGGTTACCATCGGCGAGGTTAGGAGATAGATATCCTAAGGCGGCGTTTAGGGCGAGCGTTATGGGCACTTTGAGTTTCTGGTGATGCCCTTTGGATTGGCAGAATGCGCTGACGGCATTCATGGATCTCATGCGCCGTCTTCAACTATCTGATGGTTTGTCATAGTCTTGATGGATGACATTTTTGTCCCCTCGGTGATCAGTGAGACACTGGTATCACTTGAGGTTGTTTTACCGTTTGCTAAGAGACCATAGGTTGTCGCTAAGTTCGGTAAGTGCGAGAGTTTTTGGCTTGCGGGGTGAGATTTTGGGACATGTGGTGTTAGCATCGCGGGTGTCGATGCGACTAGAAGGTTAGGAAGTAGTGATGAGTTGGAGAGACCGAGATGTCGATCTCGAGATGGGTGATTTCATGGGATTGTTTGGGTATTCGGGAGATCTGAGGAATGGGTGCGGTTTGTCCGTCGGGGCGGGATGTAGGTTGCTATGGATGGACTCCATGGTGGGGTGGGCCGAGCCATAGAGGGAATCGAGGATACCCCCAAGGAACACTCGGGATGCGGGTGTAGGTAGCGAAGGGAGGATCGAGCTTTCTCTAGTTCGGGAAGGACGAGGAGATATACCTTCATCTTAGTTTCAAGACTAGGACGAGGATTGGGCATGGTGTGAGTTGCCAGTGGGATCCCAAGACTTTGGGACAATGCGATTGGGTTAAGCCGTAGAGCCTTGAGAGTATACGGTTCATTCCTCCAGCGCCTGAAGTAGCCGATTGGAGGGAGCTCGTTTCGGTTAGATTGCTTCTCTGACACTTCCGGCCAACACCCAAATAGGCGGAGTGGAGTGAAGTCAAGACGAGGATCGAGTTCGTGAGTGGAAGCGTGGGTGGAGCTTTAGGATGGTAGAGCTCTTTGGTTGTTGATGTCGGGTTTGACATGGATGAGTTAACTTGACCATGAGACGTCGATAGTGGGGACATGGCCCAGGTTTGTCATACCGATCGACAGTGGTTGGGCTTAGAGGTTAAGGCCTTTAGATAAACCATGTATAGATGTTTTTCCTGGATGTAGGGTGAGTTGACACGATAGGTCGGGTTTATGAGTGGAGATCTCGAGATTACGCTCGTGGTGGGCAAGGTTAGTTGTCCTGATATTACATCCCATTGCGTTCATATGTGCACGGTGACATCGTGTCGAGTCGGGGCGTGGGTGCCTGTTTATGGTCATTCACCTCTTGGTGAGTGTGGGGTGAGTTTGTCTTTAGGACATGATTATCACGCAGACTGAGAGTTGAGCGATAGGAGTCGGGGGTGACTCAAGGTTTGGATACCCTTTGGAAAATCGCGTTGAGTGTTGTTGAGCCGGCGAGGGCTCGGTATACGGATGTCATTCATGACATGGACTAGGTTGATAGTCCATTAGATTGTCAGTGATTGGGACCTTGGAGAGGTTAGCGTTTACACACCAAGTAAGGGTTGTGTAGGGTTACGTGTGTATGGATTACATACGGGTGTTAGAGGACATATTGCGAACATGTGTCCTAGATCATAAGGGTAGAGGATTAATTGCCCTTAGCGGAATTCGCCTACAACAACAGTTACCAGGCGGGTGTACGAATGGCACCATATGAGTCATGGTATGGGAGGCCATGTAGATTACCGTTATGTTGGACCGAGGTGGGAGAGAGATCCATCACGGGTCCTGATCTGATTAAAGACACCTCTGAGAAGGTGAGCTTGATACGATAGCGTCTTCTCACGGCTCAGAGCCGACAGAAGAATTATGTAGATGTACGACGTCGACCCTTAGAGTTCGAGGTTGGTGATCACTTTTCCTTGAAGGTGAATCTTGAGGAGAGGAGGAGTGGTCGGGTTCGGCAGGCGTCCTCAGGAAGCTATCAGGGTTTATAGGCCTTCGAGATGCTCGGAGGATGAGCACTTTATAAGCGTCTGGAGTTTAAGATTACCGCCCGGCATGTTAGGCGTACACGAGGTGTTTCGTCTGCGTAACAGGAATATCTCAGGATCAGGCTCATGTGGTGGATTAGAGGGCCAGTTGAGGTTAACAAGGATGAGACCGAGGAGGGACCGGTGTACATTGTTGATAGCGTGATCATGTTTTGCGGCCTTAGGGCCCCGTGAGGCTAGTGAGGGAGTGCTAGGTGGCCTTGTGAGGTGGAGGAGTCGACGTGGGGCGGGGACACGTTGCGGGCCACCTATCCCTTCTTGTTTAGAGATGGAGGTACGTGGTTTAGTCGTTTAAAGTTTAAATGGTTGTTTATATGCATGGTAGAGTGCGCGTTGCACATGCATGTGCGTGATTGTGATTGTCTTGAATTTCGGGACGAAATTCCTTTTAAGGAGGGGAGAATGTAAGACCCGAGAAATTCCAATTTCTAGAGTAAGGGCAAAATCGTAATTCTGAACCTGAAAATAGTAATTTAGGTTAAAAATCCATAACAATCAATTCTCACAGATCTCGGATGACGAAACGGATTGTACCATTTGAATCGTCTCGCGAAATCTAGTGCTACGTAAATTTAAGTAATTTTACGGGAGCGTTTGGTCGACCGTTTTGAACATCGCATTTGGTCTCGTCGATTTTGATGAAAGTCCGCGTATAACATGTGCTCACGCCGCCAAGTGGTATGGTAAAGTAATGATGAAAATAGGCGGCCCAGATAGTGCGAGATATCAAATCGAGAAAGAAGGACATAATGGGTATTATGGAAATTGATTTAAGTGACTAAAAGACAAAAGAGCAAATAGTCCTTCTATCTCCTACATTAGGCCAAACAAAACGTGAGAACCAGTTTTCCTCCTGCGTGACCGTTTTGAGAGAAATCTTTGGGGAAAGCTTTCTCTCTAAAATACGGTGAATCAGATGAGTCGGGTCGGCAGACTGAAGGAAGGCTGTTTCTGGCGGCGAGGACAATGCGTGGACCCAGTTTGGGAGTTTCTTCAAACTCGAGGTAGGATTTTCTCCCCTACTTGCATTTTATTCCATTTTTAAGGGTTTTTCCATGTTCGGTTGGTTGAGGCGAGTGAGGGCCGGTTTGATCCCGATCCAAGCTTGGGATGAATTGATTTAGATTGTGAAACCCAATGTTGAAGCAGGTGGAGTACATTACGGGCTGTTGGGTGTTTTAATTCCTAAAGTTTATGATTTAAATCGTAGTATTGATATGAAAAAGGAGCGGGAGCGGGCCGTATGATGTGATCTAAAACGGATGACTGTGGAATTTTGAAAGAGAAAAATGGAACGTAGGCATTTACTCACTGATGTTAGAAGTACATTTGGGTGTGATTAGTGTTATCTTATGCATTAAATGTTTGCTTAGTATGCATTGGGCGGGAATGGTAGGTAGTTGGGTTCGCTAAGTGAGCCAGTGTTTTATATGATTTTAGGGGCCGTAAGCAGGGTTTCACTATTCCCGGAATAGTGTTCTAAAAATGTATATTTTTGTGAAAATATGTGTTGGTCGAGTGATTTAAATTAAATTACTCGTGTATGATCGTTAGCCCAAGTGAGCTAACTTTGATGTGTGCTAACTTTGATGTGTGCATTAATTAATTTACATGACATGATTGTGTGAATTAGTTGTTTTGTAAATATATGCATGTTTATATATTTACATGTGATTCGAACTATATTGGAATTGGCTTTTTTGTCACGTTCATGTGCACCTTTGGAACATCCTAGGACTATAGGAGTTAGTGCATGAGATGAGTCTAGAAGGGAAAAAGGTTAGGAGGATGATCAAAATATTAAATGGTTCGGAGGGTTGTCTAAAAATGTTAATTATCGGAGGCTAAGTCAAAGCTAAATAATATATATCAGCGTCGGACGTGATTCAAATATATTCATCGGAGGAGTAGTCTAAACTAAATAATATAATAAGCCTGACAGGCGGCTAAGTTGATATATATTCATGGGAGGGGTGATCACAAACAATTAATATATGTTATCAATCGTCGGGCATTGGTGAAATATATATTAATTGGGAGGGTTTGCCCAACAATAAATGATAATTCTCATACAGGAGCTTAGCGAGTGTGAGAAAGTGAGTGGACTAGGGATACAGTTGATGTCATGACATTCAAAGTGGATCCATGCATTTGCTTGAATGTTGTTCAAAGTGGAACATTGCTTTGCCTTGGGTGGTGAGTAGCCCGTTTAGGCGATTCTCCCTGCGAGCTTTAGCTCACCCCATGCGTGGGATCCATGCTGCAGAATCAGGGGAGCGTGGGAAGACTTCATCTAGGCAAGTGGATTAGAAGAAAACCCAGTTGTGGCTTTACTAAACCAGAAAAACTCTCTATGTATTGGTATCTAATTTTTAATATATGTTGTATAAGGAAGTAAACATTTAAGACTCTTTGTAACTGTGTGGGTATATAGTTGGATTCATAGTTAGTATGTATTGAGTATCGTTGTGGGGGCCCAGAGTGGTCGTATTGCTCATGTGATTTGATCTCTTGGATATATTGAATGTATTGGCTGCTTGGGGCCAGTTTCATGCGGGTATTTAAATTGGGTGAAAGAACTCTGTATAAGGAGGCTGCAGGTCCTCTAAAGTAGCGTTGGGTAAACTGACCTCCCTTGTGAGGTTGTGGATGAGTGTAGGACCCCGGAGTTTTAGGCGTCACATAGTATTACAATGATGTATTGTAAAATGAATAGGTGTAAAAAAAACATATAAAGATAAATATGATCAAATAAATATTTTGATTAAATTAATATTCTTTTAATTTAATAATGGAGGAAAAGGAGTATCTTTGACATTTTGATTAAAAAAGCAGGAGGAAGTTGAATAAGAGACTTTAAAAAGTTCTTATGTTTTCAAAATCTTTCTAAAGAAATTGAAATAATATTTTGAAGGGAGTAATAGAACTAGAGTAAAAATCTCTCCTAAAGCTATTCATTTGTTTTGAAGAATAATGAATTTAAAAATGAATTTGTTAAGTAATATTTATGATTTAATATAAATATAAGTAATTGATATGAAAAATAGTTTATGATATGAAATAAGTGAATGATTGTTTACGTCTTGTCAACTAAAACTTTTGACCACCAACCAGGAAATATGATTCCTTTTAATTTGATTTGTAGAAGTTTTAGGACCTCCATATTTCTATCTACCTATGTAAGAATGAAGTGTGAATATTCGAGTTAATGAATTATGTTTGAATATTTTTTATATTATCTGCAATTTATGATAGATGATGTTATGTATTATGATGTGTCTCTATTGTGGTTTTCATTCTGAGACACGGAGGAGTGCACTCAGCGGTCTTTCCATGTTGAGAAGATATGGCATCCACAACCTAAATTCTCTGACAATTCACGAATCTTCAGGTATCAAATCAAGAATTTATCCCTGCCTAATATCTTATCCCATCTCATTTGATACACAACTTCCAAAATTTGAAAGAGTTAGTTGTATAATTGTGAGAATCCTAGAATATATGTGTTTGATCATCAAAGGATAATAGAGATGATGGAATCCTCCCAAAAATAGAAATTCTAAGTTGGATGACTACCTAAGTGGAAACACCTTCTACGAGGACAGAATGACAACATGCCATATCATTCATGCTGTAGTTCATGGCTTTGAAGCACATTAAAGAGATACATATCATTAACTGCGGGAAGCCCTTAGATGAGAAGGTTAGTTTTCTCTCATATTTTTTTTTGTTTTTCTTTATGCCACTTGAAATATTTAGAGACATTTACCATAAAAATAAATATTTTTTAAAAAAAGTATGAGAAGAGGACATTAATCTTTAATAATAATTTTATTAAATTAAATTTAAATAATAAACAATTATGAATAATACTTAAAGGATTTCTTTATTATTAATTAGGAAAAGCATAGGCAGGCACTTGAGCGACATGCGAATACGGAGGAAATCTGAATAATCAAGGTGAATACATTGGGCTTAGTTTGAAGATGGTGATTTCTTGGACAAGCGCTAAAGGAGCTTGGCCTGGGACAAGTAGAGAGGGAAGGAGGAATAGGTCGAAAGTTGAGATTGAAGAAAGAAGGAAAGCTGCTTTAATTAGAAGGGCTGGTTATGTGCCAAATTAAATTAGTTTGGTAAGGAATGATAGATGAAATTTGGGATTCCTTGCCTGTGTGAGGTGAGGACCTTCTCGTTGCGAGGTTGCGACATATACTTGGGGTTCAACGAATAATGAACCTGCTTGGTTTCGGTAGTGGATCTGTTTATAATACTGACTAATTTTCCGTTTGGTTAATTTGGTCACTTAGCGACACGAAGATCGGGACGATAGTCTACAAAATCTTTGCTTGAATATGAGGAGTTTTTTCTGACATCATCGCAATGGAGCTAGATGTATGAGGGTATAATATGTATTAGTGGATTAGATTGCGATGGTAGTCCGCTAATCTGACTCGATTACAAATGATATATTTGAAAGATTGCAACTCATTGTCCTAATTTGTGGATGTTGAAAAGAGTAGTGCATAGGTTTATAGTGAAGAAGAAATGGAAGACTTGTTTTAGCCCCATGTAGTTTGATGTTACTAAAGCAGCTCCTAATGGAGCTTTTCCTGGAAATGTGTTCGTGGATCAGAGAAAGTTTTTCGAAGTTGAATTCAATCTGGATTAAGAGTGGGCAGAAAATGCAGGAGGATTGCGAGGAATAAAGAAGAGTGGAGGCGTTATATTTGATGAGTCTTTCCCTCTTATGATTTTTTAATTCTGAGGCCTATGCCAAGTTTAAAATGTATTTTAAATCTGTTGGGAATTGTTGAACAGATTTAAAGGTTGTAATAAATAATTGAAGAAACTAAATAAGAATAATAAATTTTAGTTAAATGTGTGTGTTGGTAAAAGCTAATTTAGAAAATTTAAAAAAAAAAGAACAAAAATATTTTTTCCTGTTTTCATTTATTTTTTGTTCTTTTAAATTATGAGGAAATTGGTTTTTGCTCAACACACACACATTTAACTGGAAATTGTGATGCTATTTGAACTCTTCAATTATTTATTACAACCTTTGGAATACGTTCAGCATTCCCCAGCAGTTAAAGCATTTTAAACTTGGCAGTAGGCTTTGTACGATAAAATCATGGAGAGCACCTATCAAATATAACCGCTCACTCTTTATTCTGCAACATCTCAGTTGCCACCTTCCTATCTGCGAAAAACTTTCTACATTCCTGTTTATTTAAAAAAACTCCGTAGAAAACTGCTTTAACATCAGCTGTTACGGAACATCTGCTCTTATGCACCAGCTCCTACCATCACAGAGCCAGAACAATTCTTACTGTCTTACTAAAATATAATAATGGCAGGAGGAACAATATGTGTGACGACTGCATCGCAAATCGACCGCATACATCAAATCATATAAATGCATCTGGCGATGCGTGATGCGGCAAAACCATGATGACATTTAATGAACTTATCAGTAAAAACTAAAGGCCAATGACCGGAAAGACCGTATGTATAGCTGACTCGCGATGGAAAGAAAGCCCGGCGGAGCGAAGTATATGTCAGCAAACTTGGCAGGAATATACGCTATGCTCGACGCATGTCGTTGCTCAAATAAACTTCAAACATTTAACATAACCCTTCTGAACAAGCGACTTTCATCTTTCTTCGACCTGGAAGCTTTAAACCTGTTCGCCTTCCTACGAGGGCCAAACTCGCTGCGCTTTTTGTCTAATGCATCTCAAACATAGCCTATTCCACCTTAATAAGTATTTCCTCATCAATCTGATGTAGTCTGTTAATTATGTAATAGCAAATCATTCTAAAAAATAATACCCGAGTCAAATCAGTTAAGTCGATCGAGCTACTGATAATCAAAGGGTGTAAGAAGCACCATTGGTGATCCTGAATTTAGTTCCCACGTACTGAAATCCCAATTAAATTCCTCATAAAGCCCCCAATTTTGACTTTTCAAGAACATATCTCCTCTTAAAGCCCGCTCATTTATTTCTTTGTGGGCCCATATAGAAATACGCAACCGGCTTTGTGTTATTCTTTATTCAGTGAAGTCTGTTCGCGTGGCGGGCCCGAGAAGCGACCCACGTCATTTAAAATATTAAATTAACGTACCCACGGCGCGATATTTAATTACAAATAAACCTTTGACTTTTTCTATTTTTTTAATATTTAATCACAGCCGTTGATATCACAAGGTTACAAAAGCGCACATTCAATCTTAGCCGTTGAATCTGCCACGTAGCATGATCAGCGTGGTGTGTGTGTATAAAGGGTATGGTGTGGGGTGGGAAGGCAAAGTGGAAAAAAAGTAAAGAGAGCGCCAATGGAATTCAGATTTTGAAATGACCTCCTCAATTAGTGTTTTTGTTTCAATATTTCCCTTAATAAATTCATATAAATTTACTACGCTCCAATCGTAGTGTGCCACGTATGATTCAACCCGCCAAGATTGAATAAAAGTTTTAAATCTCGATATCAACTACAGGGATTAAATATTAAAAATAGAAAAGTCAAAGGTTTATTTAGACTAAATATCATACAGGGGTACGCCTCGTAATTTCAATATTTTAAATGACGGTTGTTTCGCCCGCCACTGTTCCACTACGGAATAAAATAATAATATAAAGTTGGTTGGTGTGTTTTGTGGGGTCACACAGAAATAAATGAGCGTTTTATGAGAGAGAGAGCGTTGAAAGTCAAAATTAGTATTTTTATGAGAATGAATTGGGGATTTAATGGGAATCCAAACAAAGATCATCAATAAAGCTTTTGCAATTTTTTTGATTATCATAGCTTCGATTGGATTAATGTATTTGACCTGGATATTATTTTTAAAGGATTTGCTGTTATTAATTAGGGAAAAGCATACTAACGTTGTACTGACATCCGGATACTGAGGAAACATTTAATAACTGCTGTAAATATTGGGCTTGGTGTTTGAAGATGGTGATTTCTTGGACAAGCGTTAAAGGAGCTTGGCCTGGGACAAGTAGAGAGGGAAGGAGGAATAGGTCGAAAGTTGAGATTGAAGAAAGAAGGAAAGCTGCTTTAATTAGAAGGGCCGGGCATGTGCCACCAAACAGTTTATTGGAGAACATATGAGGCCGATCCCAGCACCGCATGCGTAGACCTTTCAAGCAAAGCTGGCGTACATACTGGGGTTCAATAATGAACCCGCCGGTTTTTCGACTAGTGGATCCGCTTATAATATAATTAATTTTCGCTGGTTCACTGATCAAACACCTTATTATAGTTCTACAAAATGCCATTATGAGGTATTTTGCCAAAGCGATCATCAATGGGAGTGGATGTACGGTAACATGTATTATGTTGATTTATGATGTTATCAATATAATATAGCTCCAAAGATGATGATAAAGAGTTGAAAGATTGCAAACAAATTGTTCACTCGTGATGGAAAAGTGTAGATATATGTAAATAATCGCCTCGAGATGTGACAGACATGATACTGTAGGTGTATAGATATACCATGTCACATTGTAGTATTTGAGATGAAATTAGGAAATGAAAATTTTGGAAACTGAATTTGGTACTTAAAACAAGGGTACAATTGTCAGTCAGCAAAAGGAAAGTAAGGCATAATTAAAGTTAGAGATTGCCACAGAATTTTTAAAAGTTGGATTTGCAATATTTAAACGCCGATGAAAATTTGCAATTACGTAAAGTTGAAAGGAAAGATAATTAATTGAAAGTAAACAGAAACATAATAACCGCGTAATTTTTCAGAACTTTAAATTTAAATCTCTAAGGATGAAACTGGGATCACAACACAAATTGCCCTCGAATCTAAAGGACTCCAGTAAGTTTTCGACTCCGGTGACGCTTAATATTTTACTAATTTCTAGCACAGCTGAAGTGAAAACTAAAACTGGATTTTAGAAAATTCGAAATGAAAATACTTAAAGAATATTCAATTAGGGATAAAGAAAATTAAACCTGGGATAAAATAAATTGTTTCAGCTGGAACGGACCAAAAAGTGGAATGTGCCACATGGGTCCCACATCAAAAAAAAAAAAGAAAAAAAAAAGAAAAGAAAACACAACAAAATGAAGGAGAAGGAAAACGGCAGGGGCGTGGAGAACCGCCAGAATCGAGAGAAAATATTTTTTTCTTTTACTTCTTCTCAAATTTAATACGAAAATCCGAATTGGTTTCGATCATTTTATAAAACTAAAAGTGCTCACGAACGTAGGGCGCCGCGGGAAAATTAAAACATGTGATTTCACCGAGAATTAAGTAAATATTAAAACCCAAATTTTTGGGCTTTTCTCAGATCTACGCCATTCTGTTGGGTCCCACTTACCAAAGAGGTAAAGCACTCGCACGCCGACGAGCTACACGCGACACCAAAAATCTCGCTTTTCACAACCTCAAGAGGTAGAGTGCCTTGATCATATTTCCAAGCCTAAAGACTCAAGACAATGGCTTTGAAATATTCATAGAGGCTACAAACTTAGTCCCAAAATTTTTAGATCGAAATAGGAATTTTGTGAAATTCTTTAGACTATTGACACCGTTGAATGGATCAAGTTGACATGGTTAAAATTTCAGATTTCACCAGTTCCACATAATCGTAGAAAATGCCGTGTTTTTAGACTATATGTTCTTTAGCTTGTTAATCTACCCATATGCCTCGGTGGAATGGCATTTGGGGCCCACACACTTAAATTTTAATTGTAGCACCAAGTGTGCAAATTGTTTACAGCGTCGATGTGTGGATCTAATACACCAGCAGGTGAGGTTAAAAGCAGCAAGGAAAGTCGTGGAACTCGTGCTCAAGTTTAGCAAAGCAAAGAGGTGAGTGTTCAAACTTCATTTTCCAAATACTAATGTATTATTATTATTATTATAAACCGTTGTAATCGGGTATTTCATGGTTTTGAGTTCAAACTATCTTTCAAGCAGCAAGTAAGTAAATGGTTTGAATAATTAAAAACCATTTTTTAAAGGGCAAAATGGTTTGAGTTAAACCATTTTTGAAAAGTAGCAAATCATATTTCAAATTGTAAACCATCTTTCAAGGCAAGTAAGTAAATGGTTTTAATAATTAAACCATTTTCATAGCGTTAAATGGTTTTAAATTGCAACCATTTTTCAAAGAGCAAGGCAAAGAACTGCAAAACAGCCTTCCCTGGGCCAAGCAAAGAAACCGGTCGTAGGTATTCCAGATTGCAAAATTTATGTTGTGTGGGATCTCATACATGATTTTAGTTTTGCCCTCGGTCGGCAAACGGGAGGCATACATCACATTTAAAGGAGACCGTGACACGATGTACATGGCATATGGGCGTTATGAGTTCAACTAAATTATGGTGATGGCGACCTGTGTCAATTCCAGGCAATTATATCACCTAAAGGCAGATGATGCGACCTGTGTCCTCCTAATTCCAAGACGGCGCCTGCAAGCTCCCGGTTCACTAGGGCAGGCTGGGTGAAGGTACAGCCTTCTAGCATGGATGTTTTATAAGCATAATATACGGGGCCAGAAAATCAACTGATTGTCCCGGTCGCCTGTGCTTCCTGAGAGTTTTAGCAACCGCTGAGCCTGTGCTCCGCTTTATTTCAGCATGCGGTCGAGCCAAGCTCCGTTTATGAAAAGTTTTGAGAACTTTTTAAAGCAAAAGGTTTGTGAAAGGTTTAAGAAACTTTTCAAACAAGATAAAGAAAGCAAGCAAAGAAATTGAGAAATGAGAACTTCTACAAGCAACAATAAGAGTTTTATAAGCTTAAAGAAAGTGCTATAAAGAAGTAAAGAAAAGCTTTAAACTTTTAAAAGCGTTAAAGATAAAAAGTTAAGCAAGGTAAAGAAAAGTTTTAGAAACTCGAAAAGCAAAGAAAAGCTTCGGAAAATAATTGTAAAAGAGAGCTACATTTTTAGATGTTTTCTGGAAAAGCAAAAACGCTTTATAAAAACATACACTCCACTGAGTTTCGCTAGCTCATTATTTTCCATTTTGTAAAACTATTTTCTGCACAAAAATGCAAGACGCCGGAACATGTAACAGTGGTCTGTTCCGCATCAGAGCGCGTCATAGTAAGAATATTGGTGTAAGAAAATACTTTGAATATGTATAATGGAAACATGTATGTACATAGAGGGTTTCAGAATGTTGTATGTCACACATTTACATATGAAATTTGGATGTATATGTGATTTGGACACTTGCCTCTATAATGTGAATAAGATACACAAATTTTATAAAATCATAAGTTTAGAAAAGCAGTAAATTTTATAGAGGTTTTAGTAAGCAATATCGCTTCGCTTCACAGAGTTTCCTAGTCGTTAAAGGTAATCTACCGGGATTTCGTGGAGTGCTCTGCACACCGCCACCTGGCAAAGCGGTGTCAACATGGTATCAGAGCAGGTATCGTGCAACCATGCATGTTCAAACTTATACACATATAAATGAGTCAAAGCATTAAAAGTTGATTTTTAGTAATTGCAACACTATGTCGTAGCGAGACCTAGAGGTCGCTCCCAGGAGAGTAGTTCCAATGTCCATCAGAGACCCCTAAAATCTGTGATCCTAAAGGAGGGTAAAATGGCTCTCGGTCAAAACTGAATTTAGATCTCTGAGATGATCTAAACGGACTTCACCGCTTGAATATTCTCACAAATCTAGCTACCACGTCGACTTCGCTGAATCTCGGCGATACCGGAATTTCACGCTTTTCAGGCAATCGGTATGTGCAGACACTTGGCACGCCAGGTGGGCCCAAGAGGTGCCATGCAGTCAAGCCATCTGAGAGTCAAACTTGAGCTTAAGTGGGGCTTATATTTGGGACACATGGTGGCATCATGCCACCATAGAAATCTCAAGCAGATAGATAAGTGGATGTGTAGAACGCAAGCGTCTAATGAGAATGGACACTGCATGAGAGATGTCCTTGACCAAGTCTCCAACCTGGCTCAGAGATAAGAGAGGGAGAAAGAACCGAGAAAGAGAAGGAAATGCATTTTTAGAGAGAGATGCTCTACCTTCTCTAAAATTTCCTCGCGATCGACCGTTGGTTTCCTACGAGGCAAGGAGCAGTTGCTCCCCACCAGCAAAGCGACTACACGCTGCACACCTGGCTGTAGGAGTTTAGACAAATAAAAGGTAGGGGGTTTTTCTCCTACTTACTTCACTCTTGCTTAAGGGTTATATAATGGATAGGATTTGCCGGTGGCCTGGATGGCCGTGCTCTTGCCCAAAAGCTGGGACCGAAAGCTAAGAAATCCTCAGAGTGTTTGGATACCCACTGACCGTTTGTGTGACGGTTTGAATCGTGTGACGCCAGGTGTTATTGCCATGAGAAAATTAACATTTTTTGCATGATGTATGCCCAAGATGGACTGATCGGTGCCTTACCTATGCGAGCTAAGTTTATGCTATCGTCATAAATTGAATAACATGTTGTATACGATCATTGTTAATATATGCATGAGTGATATATTAGCATGTGTTGAATGTTTTGTGGTGCTATTGCATTGCACTTGTGGGGAGAACTCCAAGTAGGGAACATCCCACCATCGGGGCATTGCTCACCCGCTGGGAAGTATTTTTTCAGGTACCAAGACATAATGGGGATTGGACGCAATGACCTAAAGGCAAGAAATGGCCAAACCTACTTTATCTTTTGTGCTTTCTTGTAAAATTTAAAGGTGACTCAGCTTTGTATAAATTGTAATTAAATACAATCGTAAATAAACTCTTTTTTGTATAATATACATTTTATAACATGATGTGTTGGCCCATGGCCATTTTCTTGCAGATGTAATGAGTCTCAGCGACATGACATGGTGATTTCGCGTCGACAGATCAACGACACCCCGTTCGGGCGCTACACCGATCATTCTCAAGTACCTAGAGAGAGGGATGAGCAATGAGTAGTTCCACTATCGCCTATGAATCAGCCTCCAAGAATGTCGCCGACTATCTCGCGCCACCGGGAGGAGCTCAAGTGCTTGATTATTTGCATGGGCAGAGCAAAAAGACGGGGACAGACAGAGGCAGCCATAGCGACCGCTGCAGCCGCAATCCCACCGCCGCTACCTGTAGAGGTTACTAAGAACCGGGAGGTCATCAGAGAGAGATGTAATCGGGCGCCAAGCCATATGACGGCAGCAGGATCCGTGGCACTGGTTATGGCTAGATAGAGTAAACAGCGATATGGAGTTGGTGGGTCGCGACAGATGAGCGTGAGTCTTGCTTTCCGCTTGTCTAATGGAACACAAGGCTAAAGATTGGGCGGGATGCCAGAGAAAGGAGGTATCCTGATGGTATAGCATGAGACCAATTTCAACAAGAATTCACTGACAGATTCTTTCCTCATAGTCATAAGGATTCAAAAATTGAGGAGTTCTTCAAGAACAAAAAGAACATGTCAAGGTCAATATGAGAAGAAGTTCTAATTAGTTAGATTGGTCTGTTATTCATGGATGAAGTCCTAAGTGCAAAAGGTTTTTGTCAGACTACAGCATAAGATCGAGTGCATTTATCATGGTTCCTCATAATAGATTCGGGGACTTAGTCGAGGCCGCCTCAGAGTCGAGTGTGCACCACGTACCATGCATCGAGAAAGGTGAGCAAGAGGCAGAGGTGATCAGTAACCAACAAAGCCTTCCTGGGACAAGATGTTATAAAGAGGAACATGGTAGAGGTTATAGAGGCGAGGTGTGCAAGCTGAGGAGCTATCTCTAGTCGTGATCAAGAGCTCCACTGCTAGCAAGTAAAGCAAGTAATTCTGCAGAGTATTACTCCCAGAGTGTTATATGGCGTCGAAACGACACCATGGGAATGTAGGAGATTCAAGATGGTAGGTTTCCACCAGGCTGAAGGCCATTTCTCATTAGGGAGTGCCTCAGCTGATTGGTGCTAAAACATCGGGCAAGAGCCGCCTGTAATGCAATCCCAGCACGCAGATTAGCACACAAAGTCTAATTTTAGCAGGTTTCAAGTAGAGGCCAAAGACATCCAGCAGAGGTGGCCGTGGCAGAGGTAGAGGCAAGGCTCCCGTGATGGCTACGTATTGCAGCCTCGCACTGCCGAGTATATGCCGTGATCAAGAAGATGCACGCAGCCCTACGTGGTCACCTGCATTATTTCATCCTCGAGCATGATGCACATACATTAGGACCGTGAGCTACGGTGATTCATTTGCATCCAAGCCATTCTAGATCGGCTGACAGAGACCAAACTATTGAGGGTCGCATGAGAGTGTCCCTTCCAACTGAGATCCGCATCGGCAGCAGAGTAGCCGCAGATGTAGGGTCTACCTGTGGCTTATTCCCAAAGCCGACTGAGCTTTAGATATGAGGACTTTGATGTGGTTCGAGGAAAGGGATTGGTCAGTTCTACCATAGAGCCTACATTGGATTGTTATGTGCAGTGCAAATTTCACAGGCTGTGGAAATTGGAGGTAAAGTTCGCAGGAAGGCAAAGAGTTATCTTCCCGTAGAGGATTCCGGTTTATGATGCATGCAGAATGCTACGAAGCGAATGTCATATCTATTATGGTAGACCCAAAGAGGGACTATATTGGGATGAGATTCCAAAGCAGCAGAGAGATCTACAAATTCTCATGATACTGCAGGATTACCACCGCAAAGAGAAGGAGTTCACCATTGATTTGATTCCGTGGACTCCAGCCCATTTCCATTCCTCCTTATAGATGGCTCTCAGAGTCGAGGGAGCTAAGGCCCACAGAAGAATTGTTGAGTAAGGGATTCATTAGACCGAGCATATCCCCATGGGGAGCTCCGCTTCAACGAAAAGAAAGATGGGAGTTTATGCTGTGTATAAATTACAAAATTAATAGTTACCATCCGCAATCGTGATTCACTTCTAGGATCGATGGGTTGCCATCAACCCAAGGATCTCGCATACTCCAAGATAGACTTAAGGCCTGGGTATCATCACTGAGAGTGGAGAGTGATGTACCTAAGATCGCATTCAGACACGCTTACGACATTATGAGTTTTTCGTATACTATTCGACTAATGTGACCGGCTTAATACCCCGCCTCCGAGATGTACAAACATATGATACATCAGAGGGTATAAGAGTCATGTCATCAGAGTATTTTGAGATGAAATTAGAAATTATAAATTTTGGAACCTTAATTTGTACTCTAAAATAAGGGTAAGAATTGTCATTTAGCAAAAGGATATGTAAGGCATAATAAAGAGATGGGCCATAGTAGGAATTTGTGCAAGCTGGATCGCACATTTAAATGCCGAGGACAAATTTCTGTAATTAAGGAAAGTCAGTGAAAGTATAATTAAGGAAAATTTAAATAAAATTAATCACAAATTGTCAATAATTCAGAGTCTCGAATTCTAGATTCTATACCTAAACGGACCGCGCCATAAGTTCGTCTCGCGAATCTAGTGACCTAGAAAAGCCACACTGTACGTTTAATATTTTTACTAATTTCTAGCAGACGAGTTTAGAAAGTGAATCTTGAAAACGGAATTTTTGAAAATTCGAAAAATGGCAATATAAAGAATATTCAATTAGATAAATAAAATTGAAACCGATAAATAAATTGTTTCGGGTCAAACTAATGAAAAGAAAGAAAAGGGACATGGGTCCACCAGCAGAAAAGAAAATAATAATAAAAAGTTGAAATCAAAATGCCAAACGGACGGATGACGGATACAGAAACGCTCAGAAGCGATTTTTTTATTTTTCCTCCTTTAGTTTTTCCTCGACGCATTTAAAATCCGACCACCTGGATTTCAGGCCAGGATAAACACGGAAAGTGCTCTACGCGCGACGAGAGGGCTACGCGCAGCATCAAAACACAAGGATTTCACCGAAAGCATCTGTAAATATGCGAAAAACCCAAATTTTTAGTTTTTTTTCGCATTCACGCATTCTGTGGGTCCGTGACTTTTCTGACCAGAGGCAGTTACTTCACGCCGAGCTACGCTGACACCAAAATCTTGGCTGCTGTAACCCGAAGAGGTGAAATTCTTCCACTAGGTTATCGCCCAAAGACTATATATAATGCTTGAAATACTTTAGAGGGCTATAAATTCGGCCCCAAAATTTTTAGGATCAAAGTTTAGGAATTTTTTAAGAAATTTGGGACTATTTTCTGACAAATCGTTGAATTTTGGGGATCGCTTGACGCTATTAAAAATTTGATTTTATTCAAACAAATCCTGACATAATTTTTTAAATGTTTTCGGGTATTTTTAGACTATATGAAAGTCCTTAATCTAGAATCTAGCCATATGTCCGTGAATGGTATTCGGGGGCCCACATATTTTCCTCGAAATTTAATCAGAGTACCGGGCGCAAATTGCTTGGTCAGGCTGACGTGGTGTGATTTAATACATCGGTGTGTAGGCTAAAAACAGCCGCCAGAAAGCTAATCGGTGTTTCAAGTTTAGCGTTGTGTTAGGAGCGTTTCTAAACTCATTTTCCAAATACGCTAAGGTATTAGTTATTATTATTATTTATAAATCGCTTTTGTAATCGTATTTCATGGTTTTGAGTTCAAACCATCTTCGCAAGAAGTAAGTAAATGGTTTTGAATAATTAAACCATTTTTCATAGAAACAAGCAAATGGTTTCGTAAATCGTGAAACCATCTTTCTAAGCAGCGCGGCAAATGGTTTTCAATACTAAACCATTTTCGTTAAGAAGTAAGCAAATGGTTTTAAATTGTAAAACCATTTTTCAAAGAGCAAGCAAGCAAAGAATGCTTGTGAAAATGCCTCTCAGTTCTAAGCAAGAAACCGGTCGAGATTCCGCATTGCATGGGTGGAAAGAGATTCATACATGCATTTTAGTTTTACCGACGGAAAACGAGGGACATACATCATGCATTTTAAAGGAGACTGGCACGCATGTGAGTATATAAGGTTATGAGTTTCCCAACTAAAATATGGTGATGGCCACTCCGTAGTCAATCCCACCATATTCAATGAAAAGGTGACGCGGACATTGTGTCCACCGGTGATTGGCCGCCAGGCCTCCCGTTCTACTGTGGCACAAGAAGGTAAATAGGCCTCGCTAGTGGTTGATGTTTTATAAGCATAATATACAGTTTAAAAAAAAAAAATCAACCATTGGTTCCTACGCCAAGCTTCTGAGAGTTTTAAAGCAACGGTTGGAGCCCAGTTCTGCTTTACTTTCAAAGCATGCTACTGAGCTAAACTCCCGTTTTTTATGAAAAAGTTTTGAGAAACTTTAAAGCAAAAGGTTTGTGAAAGGTTTTGGCAAAACTACAAGATAGCAAGCAAGCAGAGAATTTTTTGAGAAGTTTTATAAACCCTCACAAAGCAAGAAATGAGTTTTATAAGCTTTTAAAGAAAAGCAAAGCAAAGCAAGAAGTGTTATTAAAAGTTTACAAACTTTAAAAGCAAGCAAGCAATAAAAAGGCAAGCTAAGAAAGTTTTAGAACTTTAAAAGCAAGTAAAAGCAAAGTAAAGCTTCTCCGGAGCACTGTAAAAGAAAGCTATAGCCAGATGTTTTCCGAAAGAAAAATAATTTGAGAAACATACACTCACCGAGCTCGCTTAGCTCATTATCTAAAAACGCTTCCAGTAATGCATAATTCTAGATACCGGAGCAGATATTATTAGGATTCTCCGATATTTATATCGTTGTCAGAATTAGTAATATTGTGTAAGGGAAATACTTTGAACTTATAATGGAGCATATATACATAGAGTAGTTTTTGTGAGAATGTGTTGGTACATTGCCGCCATATTTTTGATATAAATCGACGCATACAGATTTGGGACATGTCCTATATGCAAACAAGAGGCCAAATTTTATAAAATCATAAGTTTAGAAAAAAGAAAATTTTATAGGAGGTTTTAAAAGCAATACGACTTCGCTTTACAGAGTTTCCTACCGCGTAGGCACCGCTAGATTTTCAGAGTGGCTTACCACCGGAAAGGGTGTGTGACAACGCGTCATGGTGGATTTGATGAACCCAGTATTCACCGCATTTGATAGGTTCACAGTGTTTATTGGATGATATTCTAGTGCATCTGTAGTTCAGAGGAACATTCGCAGCACCCGAGGATTGTATCAGAGACTCAAGTGGAGCGACATGGTATGCCAAGTTGAGCAAATGTCGCTTTTGGCTCGAAGGCGTGGCATTCCAGGTCATGCTGGTTTCCAACCTGAGTTGGTGGGTGAGGTGGATTCCTGTGAAATAGGAAGCAAGGTAAATTAGAAACCACCAAAGAATGTGTCATAGGTCGAGCTTCCTTGGTTTGAAGGTGATATTACAGGAAGTTTGTCGAGGGTTCTCAAGATAGCAACCCCATCACTAAGCCGGATATGAAAGATGTTATATGATCGGGTAGATACCGCCGTGACTGAGAGTCAAGGGTAAATTGACTACTTCCAATTTAGCTACTAATGGGAGATGGGTTTTGTGGTTTACAAAGTGATGCCTTCCCGAAGCAAGGCCTGGTCAGGGTTTTGATGTAATGATAGTGATCGTGATATGCCCCTGTGATACCTAAAGAAGCACAGATAATTACTCCTACACACGACTAGAGCTCACAAAGAATGTTTGTCTTTAAAATATGGAGACATTACTTATATGGTGTCTTGTAGATCTTTGCAAGATCATAAAGTCTTCAATATATTTTCACCCAAAAAGAGTTAAACCTCGAGACAAAGAAGATGGCTCGAGCCGACAAAGATCACACCCACTATCGGTGTTCATTCAGAGCCAATGTCGAAAGGTGATGGTCGAGTAGGCGACCTCTCGTAGAGTTCTCTTTGTCTCACATGAGATCAAAGTTACCCACTACAGGATCCGAGCATTAGGGGTGATATCGAGGTCGAGGATTCGTGAGCCTTATTAGCCACGCTTCATGTTAGACCATTTCTGGGACCGATTCTGTAGCAGGCGCCTAAATGGATCCACATACATTGCTTTAAGGAAGAGATAGAAAAAGAAAGAAAGCAGAGTTTCAAATCGTAGATGATGGCATGATAGTGAAAGGATGAATGCTGCATAGGAGTATGGCGAAATAAAAGAGAGAGACATTATGCAAGAAACACATTCATCTACGATGCTATAAAACGTAGTACCAAGATGCCGTAACTTGAAAGAACATTACTGTGGAATGGGACAAGAAAGAAATCGGCAAGTTTCGTTTAGGTGCCTAACCCACAACAGTGAAGGCAGAGACCGGAAAATTCGAAGATATGCGCGGAAGCATCACAACCGCCAGGGAATGGGAAAAAGATCACTATGGATTTTGTAAATGGTGTCTTCCGCCTGGACTCCAGAAACATGATGCTATATGGTGATATTGATCGATTTAATAAACCGCCATATTTTCACCGCTTAATATCGAGGATTCATCGTGGGAGCCGCCCAATTGTATGGACAAGATAGTGAGACTTCATGGGTTCTAGCTCGATAGTTTCAGATCGGTGACCCCGGTGTTCACATCCGTGTTCAGCCTAGTTTGCAAACAAATTTAGCACTCGCTTCATTTCACTATTGAAAGATTTCATCCTCGCACGACGGGCGCCGTGAGAGGACCATTCAGACGCTAGAGGATATACCGAGCTTGTGTTTTGAATTCAAAGGAAGTTGGGATACTTACTTAGCACTACGGAGCTTTGCTCACAACAATAGCTATCAAGCCAAAAGATAGATACGGCTCCATTTAATACGCCAGGCGGTGAAATGGTGACTCTGGAAGCAGGCTGGACGAGAGGTTATGAAAGAAGACTAGTATGGTCCCGAATCAGTACACTTCACTTGAAAGTGAAAGTTGTTCGTGAGAACTTGAAGATAGCAAGAGATGTATTAAAAGTTATGCGGACAAACTGGCCGAGAGACTTTTTTACACTGAGGATAGTGACCATGTCTTTTGAAGATTTCACCTTGAAAGGTGTGTTGAGATTCGGGGAAACGAGGGAAGCTTACCCGAGATATATAGACCTTATGAGATTATGAGCAAAGTGGGACTAGTGAGGCTTATAGGCTGAAGTTACCCCCTGGTGAGTTATCTAAGGATCTGCATATTATTATCCCATGTGTTGATGTTAAGAAGTACATATCCTGCATCCTTCACATGTAGCCCGAGAGCAACCATCATACTCAAAGGAGAATATGACTTAAGAGGAGATACCCCGCATTGTATATATCGCAAGGAACAGTGTCGAAGCAAAGTGATTCCATTAGTTAAAGTCTTATGGAAGAATCATGAGAAGGAGGCAATTACAGAGCGAGGCCAGACACACACACACTCAATTATTTTCTGATTGAGGTATTTTCCTTTCCTTTGAGTTAGTTTGTTCATTTCGAGGACGAAATGTTCTAAGGAGGGAGGATTTGTAACACCCCGTCCCGAGAGAGTGTACAGTACATGATACTGTAGGGGTGTATATATATATCTTAGAATGCAATTTTTAATAAGGGCAAAATCAGACTGATTATAAAATTGTAATTTCAGTTAAAATCCATAATTAATTTTCAGATCTTGGATGACTAAACTATGATTGGTACCGCTGAATCGTCTCGCGAATCTAGTTAACACGAAAAATTTGCTAATTTTCTCGAGATACGGAGTCGGCATGTTTTTCGGAAGGAGGCATCGCATTGGTGTCAGAATCGATTGGCGCGACGAAAGGCATATATAACATGTAATCATGTGCCATAAGTGGTATGAGTAAAGAAATGATGAAAATGGACGGTTGAGGTAGTGCCGAATATCAAATCTGGGAATAGAAGGACATAATGGTCATTTAAGTTTGATTTTAAGTCACGAGAAGACAAAAGATCAAATAGTGTTTCTTCTCCACTTAAAATCAAGGGCAAAACGTGAAATGTGATAAGAGATGCGAGGCGGAGAATAAAATGGTGATTCTGCAGAGAGAGTCTCGAATTCTCTAGAACACACGCAATCTGACCGCGATTTCACGAGGCGCGAAAACGCTCACGCAGGAGCGTGCTACACGCGACTCGACGGTGAAGCTTGACAAACTCGGCAAGAGGTAGATTTTCCCTACTGGAGTTTTACTCATTTGGGCGTTTTTCACATGTTTCGTTGGTTTGAGGCCGTGGAGGTAACAGCGGATTCCGCCCCAAAAAACATGGGACCGAATTAAGTGAAATTTTTGGGATTGTCGGCCGTGGACCCGTAAATTTAGAGGGTCAAGCTGGGGTGTTTTAATTCCAAAATATTTTCTTTTAAATCATGGCGGATTTGATCACGGAAATGTCGATTTAAGTGGCTTACAGAACTCGCTGATTTGTGACTTTCGAGAATAGTAACCGAGGGTTTCACTTTATTCCCCAAAATAAAGGTTTTAAGAATACATTTTCGTGGAATTATGTGTTCAAGTAATTCGAATCGACCAGCCAGGTTTGGAACATTGTAACAAGTGTGCTAATTTTGATGTGTGAAATGATAATTACATAACATGTTTGTGTGATTTAATTTTTATGCGCAGTATATTCATGTTTATTTTGCATGTGATTGGGATCGATCAACCGGCATACATGTGATTCCATATGACCGAAACATCCTAGAAATGATAGGAGTTAGTGCATGATGAGTCTAGAGTAAACAAGGTTCTAGGGTAGTCTAAAATGTTAATTATCTGAGGGTAGTCCAAACTAAAAATATCAATCGCTTGAGTGGGCCCAATCGATATTCATCTGAGAGGGTAGTCCATTAAATGAAACAATAATATATATCAACGCTTCTGAGCTACCAATTGATATATATATATTCACCTGAGACTGTCTTCCACTAATAACACAATAATTCTCATACAAGGTTTAGGTGAGTGTGAGAGAGCCTGAGGATTCTGATCCTGAGTTGAAACAGTGCAGACATTCAAGTAGGATCATGCATTTATCAATGTGTGCTTTAAATTGAACATCGTGACCGCACTTAGGTGGTGAGCAGCCCACTTGTATGACTCTCCCATCAGCTTAGCTCACCTCTGCCGTGGGACCCCTTTATTTTACTGTGCACAGAAGCATAGGGACTACTGCCCTAGAGGTCGAGATTAGAAGAAAAGCCTGCCGTATTGTCACGATGTTTACATGTATTAAAGTTTGAGAATTTTGATATATGTGTTGTATAAGAGTAAATGATTTACTCTTTTGAAACTATTGGATATAGTTGTTGTAGTATGATGAGTATTGCTTATAGGCCCAAGTGGCGCTTTACTCGTGCTGCGAAAAATATCGACCTGTCAGATGCATTTCCGCAGTGTATTGCATTGGCAGAGCTCCCGGTGATAAAGGAGACTCGCCCGATTTTCTAAAGTGGCTCGTAACCCGACATCCACTTGTATTCCGCAGGTTGACGGGGAGTCAACGGACCCCCGGTTTGGGGCGCTTGCGCCTTGTATCAGAGCTTAGGTATACGAATACCTAGGAGCTCTAAGCCTGGTATCCATCACAAGGTGGTATGGTATGGAGCATAGGCTTACGCGGGAACCTATGATAGAAAATCTGGGCTTAGCCATGGCTTTAAAGAGCATCACCACTAGGTGTGGCTGGTTTGATGTCTCGGTTTAGGTATAGAGATTACCTAGAAAAATCACTCGACAAACTAGGACACTACGCACGTGGTGTTGATGTGTTTTGTGATTTTGTGAATTAATTGGTGATTGTGTATATAAATATGGTTTGTAATGTGTTATAATGTTGTGTGCTTTTCGTGATTAGCACATAGATGAGTTAATGAAATATTTAGAAAATATTTTGGGTGTTTACAGGTGTAAACTTAAATTTGAAGGGAAATAACAAAATAAGTTCATAAATTTATTTGGTTTGTGAGGTAAAGAAATTTAATTTTTAAGGTTTTACATAAACTGAAGAAAATTAAAATAAAATAAATTTTACTCAATTTATTTGGTTGTTGGAAGATGAGAAGAAATTTTAAAGTTAAGAAAAAATAAATTTTACTAAATTTATTTGATGATTCTAAGAAAATAATTTTCTAAGGTTTATATGGTGTAAAATTGAAGAAAGTGAAGAAAATAAATTTTTAGAATGATTTGTGTATTCGAAATGAAAATGGAGTAAAATAATATGAATTTATTTGAGTGTCCAAGAAAATGAAAAAAAATTTGGTAAATCGGATGGGCTACCCAAATTATATGGTGTGAGAGGGGAAAATAGCGAAGTTAGGCCACGTATCCTGGGGAGGCAGGAAGGCTACCGAGGACCTTGAAAAATTGTACAAGGCGTAATCGGATCGAGGAGTTGGTGTCGCGACATCTTGTGTCGCGACTGGCCGAGGGTAAGATCGAAGTTTGTTTACGGAGTCGCGATCGAAGTGTGCCGCACCGTCCGCTTTCGTTAGAGGAACGCACGCCGCGGTATGAATTTGATGTCGCTGCATACGGTAATACGAGCAGCTGGCGTTGGCATATCATTGCAAGGTCGCGGCTACGGGTGGCAGTGGTTAGGTTATGATGTCGCGCGATATCATTTTGATGTCGCGGCACGGCGCCGCGCGCGAGAAGCTGCGGTCGCGACTTCTCCCGGAGGTCACGACTTGGATTGGCTCGCAGCGGGTGTCGCGACACCGTTGATGTCGCGACATGGCCAGCTTCCGTGATAATACCGAACGCATGTCGCGACCGCCCGGGTCGCAGTGCGAATGAGGTCGCCATACGCGCCACGACCGACTCGGCGCGCGATCGACGCCAGAGCGGCGCACCGCCAGGTCGCAAGCGCGCAAAGAACATCCACTATTATTGCACCGCGCGCTAGCAGCGCGCCGACCGTTTCGCGCGACCGCACCCAACTCGCCAGATGCTGGGTAATCGCTTAGGTCAATGCTTTGACACTGCTCAGGACATTTAATCGGGTCAAGAGTTAATCGTTTCATAGGTAAAAAAAGAGTACAAAAATTTTCAAAATTTTCTTGGGGGTGATTTAATATATGAGATATTCATATTGCATTTACTATAAATGCATTGATGGTATGAATTTTTTTCTAGGTGGAATAGTATCTCAGTCAGGTTATGTCTCAGAGATACTTCATTATATTTTAAACTTGCAATTAGACAAAATTTTCTAAAAATATATATATAATAATAATAAAATATATAAAATTTTCAAAAATTGAAATGTTCGAAAATAAAAATCTTGTTGAAAACAATATTTTAAATGCAAAATTGACTACATATACACTGATTTAAGTGTATGATTAGTGTCTCGGGGCCGTGTTTTTGCCTTAGAGATACTGTATTGAGATTTAATTATCATGTTAATTGTGTAGATGGCTAGTAGAGGACGAGGATGAGGACGTCCACTGGCAATCGGGTCAGCACCATCGACATTTGACCAAATTACCAAAGATTTCGATCAAGATGCTCTTGTCGAATGTAGGAGACATAAATGAATGCTATAGCACAGTCATACAAATAGATAAGAAGATCCCAGTAACTCCTCAGAGGTTTAGGACGACCATCCTCCGACATTCACAGGGGAGGAGATCCGATGGTATCACCACTGGGTTCCACATATCGAGAAAGTGTTAGAGGTTATGGAGAATACCTATGTCGCGACCTGGATTAGACTAGTTGCGTTCTAGCTAGAGAATGAGGCCCTCAAATATGGTGGAAATGGGCAAGGACCTCTAAAGACCTTAGAGGCTGCTAGACGTGAGTTCTCCCTCAGATTAGGCGCAGAAGAATGATGTCGCAGGATGCGAGTTAGAGATCCGAGGACTCCTACCACAGCGGACCTCGAGTAGATTGGCGGACATGTCGAAATCGAGGTCATCCTGAGGATGGATCGCTGATAAAATTACAGAGTCGCGTATCAATCAGGAGCTAGGAGGGCTACCGCCATAATGCCAGGACGCATAATCGCATGGTATTTCCGTGGTCAATCATGACATTTTGCCCCTGACAGATAATGAGTCCAAGTGTCATGACAAGATGTCATCGTGTGCCTTACCTTAGAGGATGATGTGGAGACTCGACCTAAATCTACCTCCGTGATTCGCGGTAGGTGGATGTTTTTCCGTATGACATCGACTACCCACCGAGGGTAGTAGACTTCGTGAGATCGAAGTTACACTGGTATCAACCATCTCTATGACTCGCATAGGATGGCACCGTTGATACAGGGGAACTCGCAGTCGTCCAAACTACAAGGCTATCGATGCGGGTTTATTAGACCGAGCACTTCACCGCGGGGCGCCCTTGGCCCTACACAATATGAAGAAGAGGGTAAGACCTTCTCGATCGCGAATTGGCTATAGACAAGCTGGAATGTGGTTATGATCCGCACCCAGACCCATTAATGAGGATTGATGATTTATTTGACCAAATTTGAGAGGAGTGCTAGTCTATCTAAGATAAGCATTCAGACTGCTTACATCAGCCTGAGGGTTGTGAGACAGAGCATCCCAAGACAAATACTTAGGTCATGCTATGGGCACTTTGAGTTTACTATGATGTTTTGATTGATCGATCATACCAATAAGATTCATAGATCTCATGCATAGGGTATTCTAACCCTATCTAGATCGCTTGTCAGAGTTCGTGATTATTTTGATCTACCCCAAACGTGAGTGGAGTACCAGTATCACTAGGATTGTGCTACACCATCGAGAGAATTTAATGTCAATCTTCGAGTATGTAGTTTCGATTTGTCAGTATCATTAAGAGATTCGAATGGGCAGAAATTGTCCATTCAAAGGTGGATCGTAGGGTTTCTACCATGACATGGACTCCATGGTCGGGACGACTCACCACAGAGAGAGAGGAATCGAGGATACTGAACACCTGATACTGTGTGAGTAGCAGAGGAGGATCACTTCCTGTCTCTGGGAAGAGGTGCGCGTAAGACTTCTCGTCTACACTAGTTTCGTGGACTAGGGCTAGGATCGAGCATGTGAGACGAATTCACCCCAGAGACAGGGATCCCAAGACTTTGGGACAACATGCCCCAAGCGAAATGTGAGGCAGAGAGTATCATTCCTCCACCCCAAGACGTCGTATAACTAGTTTTATTTCAAAGTGGGCTATACAAAGACTTCATCGCACGCATCGCCAAGGCCAAAGTGTGGGCCAAAGTCGTGAGCAGATCGTTGGTGCAGCAGGCGTGAGCGGACCTGTGGTGCCATATTGAAGCTGTGAGGTCGCCGACATGATGAGCCGACAACCGAAAGGTCAATAATCGAGACCCAGGCCGTTGTCATACCCGGCCACCATTGATCGGGCGCGAGGTTAAGGCCTTTATAGCCAAGATAGATGCGTTCTTCCCCTTGTGGTGTGGTGAGAGCTGACTCGGAGCAGGCCAAGATTATGAGCCGGTGGCTCGGGATTCTCGCTTCATGGTAGAAACTGGATTGGTTGTCATGGGGAGCAGCATCATTGGCGCTCATGTGCACGTAACATCGCCGAGCCCGTGTGGGTGCATCAGATGGTCATTCACCACTCTTGGTGAGTGTGGGTTGAATTTATTTTAGGACTACGTCTACCGAAGACTTCAGTTCATCTGCAGAGCGCAATTACAGAGCTGCAAGGGCAGCAAAGGCTCAGAACCCCCGTGAGAATCCTCGGAGTTAGGTGTAAGAGACTCCTCGTGGAGATATCCTAATTTCTATGAGAATGTAATAGGTCATGTGTCGAAGAGCGAGGTCGCCAAGATGAAAACATCGCGGACATGGTTATCACATAGACTTAGTCAGTGATGTGGAGCTCGGGTGACTGGCGGTCGATACCCCTTTGAAAATTGGCGCGCTGGTGTTGTCGGTTTCAAGAATGGCCTTGTGATATCGGATGTCATTCATGACATGACTAGGGTTGACTGCCCATTGGATTGTCATGATTGTGACCTGGGAAGGCCAGCTTACACGCCAAGTAAAGGTCAGGTAGTTAGTGTAATGGATTATATATTGTATTAGAGGACATGCTACGAAGAAGCGCCCCGGATCATAAGGGCGCTTGGGAAGAGCATTTGTTCTATGGAACTCGCCTACAACAATAGTTATCAGCGGCATACGGTCAAAATCGTATGAGGCATTGTGTGGCGGGAGGCCATGTAGGTCACTTCGGCCGGGATGGACCGAGGTGGAGCAGAGATCCATCACGGTCCCGATTTACTAGAGAGCACCTTCGAAGGTGGAGCTTGATACGATACATTTATGGCCTTCTTCGTGAGCCGCGAATGAGCTATGCGGATGTACGACGCCGACCCTTAGAGTTCGAGGTTGCGGATCACGCTCAAGGTGATTCCAAGAGAGGAGTGGTCGTACCGCAAGCGGAAGCCATCGACCGGGACCTTCGAGATACTCGAGAGGATAGGTAATCAGCCGCATCGATTACTTTACCGCCCAAAGATGTTAGGGTGTCCACGAGGTATTTCCCACGTTCCATGTCTTCTAAATATACTCCAGATCCAGCCTTCATGTGGTGGATCGGGGATGAGATCGAGGTTGACACCGATGGGACCTTCGCGGTGGACCAGCAGCATTTTAGATAGCCGCGGATCGTGCTCGCACGAAGACCTGAGGCTAAGCGAGAGTGCTATGCGACGATCGCGGAGTGGAGTCAACGTGGGAGCCGCGAGGGCATGATATGGCTACCTATCCTTCTTAGGGATGAATAATGCTTAAGATATAAATGACCGTTTATGCATGGTAGAGTGCATAATATGTATATACGATTGATAAAGATCGTTAATTTCGGACGAAATCTTTTAAAGAGGGGAGAATGTAAGACCTTAGAAATTCCAATTTCGAATAAGTGTTAAAATCGTAATTTCGATTACAAAATTGTAATTTCATGAAAATTCAGATTAATTTTTCTAGATCTTTACTTATCTAAACTGATTGTACTGCTGGAATCGTCTTCACTAAATCTAAAGCAATACCTAAAAATTTCATAATTTTCTTCGGAGAGACGGAAGCTGCAATGCTGAGGCATCGTGATTTCGGTGTCGGAACTCGATTTTCGATGCGACGAAGATGCACATATATAACATGTAATCATGTTACAAGTGGTACAGAAAAGAAATGATTTAAAATGGACGCCGAGGTAGTGCCGAATATCAATCGGAATGGGGACGACATAATTGGCCATTTTAAGTTTGATTTAAGTCACTAGAAGACAAAAGATCAAATAGAGCGCTTTCTTCTCCACTGTAAAATCGCGTAAGGCAAAACGTGAAATGAGGAGGAAGAGATGCAGTAGCGGAGAAGACAAAAATGGTGTGATTCTGCAGAAAGAGTCTCCTGACTTCTCTCTGTAAATACACAGAACTGACCTGGATTTCGACCGAGCAAGAAGGAAAACGCTCACGCCGAGCAGTTTCACGCGGACTGGATTTATATTTTGACAAACCCAAGATAGGATTTTCCTACCTTGAGTTTTACTTCTCATTCAAGGTTTTTCATGTTTCGTTGGTTCGAGGTCGGAGGGGTTGCTTGATCGGCCCCAAAACACGCGTGACCGAATTGTTGAAATTTTTTTGGTTTTCAGAGCCGCCGACCGCCGTAATGGGGAGGCTGTTTGGGTGTTTTAAATTCAAATTATTTTCTTTAAATCATGGATGATTTGGATTGGGCCGGAATGGTTGATTGGCGGTTCACAAGGTGAACTGCTGATTTGTGACTTTTCGAGAATAGTAATCGAGGGAGCCACTATTCTCAAATAGTGTTTTAAGAATACAGCTTCTCGTGAAATTATGTGTTTGCTGGCACCGGACCGAATTGCTTGTGTTTGAACATTAGCCCAAAACATAATTTTGATGTGTGAAATGATAATTACATAACATGTTTGTGTGATTTAATTTTATGCGAGTATTCATGTTTATATATTTGCATGTGATTAGACCGAATTGAACCGCATACAAAGATTCCATACGCACCTAACATCCTGCATATGTGGAAGAAAACAGACGTGCCCAGAACGCTCTGGCGTAGTCTAAAAACGTTAATTATCTGGTGGTGGCCTGAAACTAAAAATATCAATCGTTTGACGCGCCAATCGGAGATTCATCTGAGGGTGGTCCATTAAACAAATAATATATATCAATCGCCTGAGCGCCCAATTGATATATATATATTCATCGGAGGGTTGCCCACTAATAACGCTGGGTCAATTCTCACGCGCTTAGGCGGTTTTATATAGCCTGCGGAGGACCCTGATCCGAAGGACGCGTAGACATTCAAGCAGGACTGCCACGGTTTGAATGTGTGCTTAAATCGAAACATTGGTATCTAACAGGCGCGCTGGGAGTGTTTCACTTAAAGCTGGCTTCCTCCCACCGAGCTTAGCGCTCACCCCCGCCGCGACTTTATTTGCATGCACAGAGTGCGGGCGTAGGACGGCTCGCCCTAGAGTACCGAGATTAAAGAAGTTTCCAAGCAGTAGTTTTCGCTGACGATGTTTACATGCATTAAAGTTTGAGAATTTTGATATATGTGTCAGACAAAGAGTAAATGATTTACTCTTTGAAACTTACTGATATAGTTGCTGCAGCATTTACGGTGATTTCCTTCTTCGCTCGCGAGGCACTTGCCGCCGCTTTTACTCTTTGTTGCGAAAAATATCAATCGCTGGGGACAGTATTCGCAGTATCAGATTGCAGCTCCCGCATAAACGGCATCGCCCATTTTCTTAAAGTGGTTTTAACCAGCGACATCCACTTGATTCCGCGCAGTCGACGGTAGTCAACGGACTTCTGCCTGGGGCGCCACAGATAAGAGTACCAAGTGTCACATTGTAGGCTGAGATGAAAAATAGAAACAAAATTTGAACCTTAATTTGTAATTTCAAAATACACAATTATTATTTAAAAAGGATATGTAAGGCATAATTAAGTTGTAGATAATACAGTAGAATTTCAAAAGTCGATTTGCAATATTTAAATGCTTGAGACAACTTGAATTACAGCCGAGGCGAAAGATAATTCACCTGGTTAATAAGAAAATAATGAATTGCCATAATTTTCGCGGTAAGCTCAAAATCTCTAAATCTCGATGATGAAACTGATCACACTGCTAAATTCGTCTCGCTGAATCTAGCGATCTAGAAAGTTTCGCGACCAGACAATGGACATTTTTACGAATTTCTAAAGTAATAGTTTAGAGTGAAACCTGAAAACGGGATTTTAGAAAAATTCCAAAAAATGACAAATACTTAAAGAATATTCAACAGATAAATAAATCAAACCGATAAATAAATCGTTTTTAATAAATCTGATCGTGCTTAATAAAAGGACATAAAGTGGTCCCACATCAAAAAAAAAAGAAAAAAAGAAAAGAAACACAACAAAAATGAAGGAAGAAAACGGCAGGGGCGTGGAGAACCAGAAACTGAGAGGAAGAAAATATTTTTTTTTCTTTTCTTTACTTTCTTCTTCGATTACTTAAAACTGACCGCTCTGATTCTCACGATAAACACGGCAAGCCGTTTCATCACGAGGCTACGCGTGAGTACCAAAAACATAGATTTCACCGGCACTGGTAAATACATGAAAAACCCAAATTTTTAGTTTTTTCTCAGATTCACGCTTATTCTAGCCATTCACAGACTCTTTCTGACCAAGAGAAAGCTACTTCCACGCTGATTTGAGCCTACGTGCTGACCACAAAATTCAAGCCATTACAACTTCAAGAGTGCAGGAATTTTCCTACTAAGTATTTTCAAGCCTAAAGACTATATAACGGCTTGAAATATTCAGATACTATGTAAATTCAACCCAAAATTTTTGGGGACCGACGGTGAATTTTAGGAAATTTTGTGGACTATTTCTGGACAAATCTCTGTCAATTTCAGATCAAGTTTATTACTTATTAAAATGCATTTTATTCAAATACGATACAATTTTCTGTAAATGTTTTCGCGCTGCTTTTAGATCATATAAAGTCCTCACTAATCTAGCCATATGCCCGTGAATGCATTGGGGCCCACATATTTTCCTGTAATTTTAACAGAGTACCCGCTGCAATCAGCCATTGCTACGAGCGCGATCTAATACATCGAAATGCCAGAAAGGTGCTAAAAGTGAAAGTCAGGACCTGTCGTTAAAAGAAAGAGCGCGAATGTTTAAAACTCATTTTCCAAATACTACAGATATTATTATTATTATAAACTGGTTATGACCGGTATTTCATATTAGCTCAAAAACCATCTTTCGGAAGAAAGGTAAAGTAGTCGGTTAATTAAACCATTTTTCACAAGTTAAAGAATGAGCCTTGAGTTAAACCATTTTTGAAAAGTAGCGAATTGGCTTTCTAAATTGTAAATCATCTTTCAAGAAGCGCAAAGAAACGGTTTTTGAATAATTAAAACCATTTTTACTAGTGTTGTTGAAGCGTAAATGGTTTTAAACAAACCATTTTTCAAAGAACAAGCAAGCAAGCAAGAAAGCAAAGAATGTTTGTGAAAAACAGGCCTTCCACCAGTTCTGACAAAGCAGGTCGGGTATTAAGATGGAGTGCACGGTGGTGTTAGGATCTCATACATGCATTTAGTTTTTGCACGGTCGGCCAGCGTGGGACGTACATCATGCATTTAAAGGAGACCGCGGCACGTGCGGGTATATAAGGTTATGAGCTCTAACACTAAATTATGGTGATGACTGACCCGAGGTCGATTCCACCATATTCAGGAGAAAAAGGTGATGCGGACGAGATCCGCACCAGCACGGTCGCCCGGGCTTCGAGTGTTCACTAGAATTACGTAAGCAAAGGCAGGCCTCCGGTGGTTGATGTTTTATAAGCATAATATACGATTTTGAAAAATCAACCATTGGTTCCCCGACTCGCCCGAGGCTTCGGAGAGTTTTAAGGCAAGCGGTTGAGCCCAGGCTCAGTTTTATTTTCAAAGCATGCAGTTGAGCCAAGCTCCAGTTTTATGAAAAGTTTGAAAATTTTAAACAAAGGTTTGTGAAAGGTTTTAGAAACATAAAACAAGATAAAGAAGCAAGCAAAGAAATTTGAAGTTTTATAAACTTCTAAGCAAGCAAACAATAAGAGTTTATAAACTTTTTAAAGAAAAGCAAAGCAAGCAAGCAAGTAAAGAAAAGTTTTAGAAACTTTTAAAAGCAAGCAAGTAAAAAAACAAGCAAGCAAAGAAAAGTTTTAGAAACTTGAAAAGCAAAGAAAAGTTTCTGGAAAATAATTGTAAAAGAGAGTTTTACATTTTTGAGATGTTTTCCGGAAAAGCAAAACGTTTTATAAAAGCATACACTCACTGAGCTCGTTTAGCTCATTATTTTCCATTTTAAAAACTATTTTCCAGGTACAGGTACGCAAGACACTGGAACATAATAGGGTTTGTCCTGACATTGTACAAGTGCTGTGAGACCCCGGAAAATCCATGTTTTCTAGGGAAGGATAAAATGGTAATTTCGGTTGAAAATTCGGAATTTTTCTAGATCTCGGATGACGAAACGGACTTCACCGTTGGAATCGTCTTGCGAAATCTAGCTACCGCCCGAGATTTTGTCGAGATTAGAGATAGTCGAGATTTCACGTTTTCGAGGCCGAGAGGGATGCATGACTTGCCAGCCGTTTTGGTGGCCCGGAGACGCCACGTGTCGGTCTGCAGATGCAGTCAAACTTGAGGTCAAGTGGGGCTCACTTGTGACATGGCATGATGCCATTAGAGGGGGAAATCTGAGTGGTTGGATAAGAGGATGGGTGTAATCCTCTCGACCCAGTAGAATTTGACATGTGGCGTGAGAGGACTTCTCTTGTCCGTGCATTAAATGGATTGGGAGAGAGGAAGAGAGGGGAGAAAAAGAAAAGGAGCAAACGGAAGGAGAGGGAAAGTGTGGGATTTTTTAGAGAGAGAAGCTCTACCTTCTCTCCTAAAATTCTGACGATCGGATGGAGTCGGCCGTAGGCAAGGCTTGAGAAAGTTGCTCACCCACGGCAAGGACTACGTGGTGCCGGTTTTGGGAGTTTAGACAAAGCTCCGAAGGTAGGAATTTCTCTCTTTAACTCTTTTGGCTTAAGGGTCATGTAATGGATAGGGATTTGTTGAGGCTGGATGGCGGGTGGTCTCGGATTCCAAAGATTTGGGTGACGAAATCCACTAGAGTGATTGGGCTGACCCGGGCTGTTTGTGTGATTATTTGTGGTATTGTGTTGTACCAGAGAAATCCCTAGAGGATTTGGATGTACTCACGGCTGCTTCCAGTGATTGTGTGTGGTAGTGGCTGCAAAAGACAGCTAAGAGAAAATAACATGCTTGTGAAGTTGTGAGCAGTTCCGATGGATCACGGATTGTTTTAAATATGCAGCGCTTAGGTAAAGATCTCTCGGTGGTTATACCCAGCTGCGATTTGTTTAGGTACTGCGTTGAGCCATAATTTTTGAAAATAAAACAATAACTGAATTATTATTAGAGATGGCGGTAGCGGTTCATCATTTATATTACAAATGGTATGAACTAGTTATTATATACATATAAAATAGAGAAAGATAAATAAATGAAACAGTTCATGGCTTATGCAAAATAGCAGTGTTACAAAAATGTGGTTTTATTTGATAAGGCCAAATATATCTTAATCTCTGTACGGATTTAAGATCAAATTGTCTCATTTTGAAGAGGAACCGTGAGGAGAGGTGCAGAGAGTATATAGTTAATAAGAAGAGAAGAGTGGAAGAGAAGAAGAAATATAGAAGGTTATAGCTAAGAGACATCGCAGAGGAAACTACATATTTCAAGGTTTGAGCTGTCAAGGCAATTGTATGAAAGACATCATCTCCAACCTGGTTTTCCAGGTTTCATCTCAACCACATCATAGCGTGTATAAATTTTTCTGAAGAGTATTACAAAGTATAAGAACTCCATGATGAATCCATGTTACAGTGGCAGATGATTTGTAGTTCGAATAAACTCACGATCATCACTTTGTCGTGCAGGGGTTTTAACCCTATTAGAATTGTTTGAATAATATGATACAAAGTTGCAAGCAAAGATGCGTAATGAGATGAATCAACAGAAAGAGATTCCAAGATGAATTTGAATTAATGATGTGTTTTAGCTATAGCTGATTGGGATCGCACAGGAAAAAGGATAGAAAGATACATTTTGGCATTCCTCGAAAATCTTCATCGCAGATTGTTCCCACCGTACAATCTCTGATTCGGGTCATTTTTTGGTTATCAGTTCTACCGGTAGAAGTTCAATGGTACAACTTGAATCTGGTCTCGTTTTGACCCGCTTAGCATTTTGCCATAATCTCACCATTCTCTTTATCCGACGATTTATCCAAGTAGCCAATTAAAATAGATTTCATGAAAACAAATCTCTAAAGAGAAGGCATTCCGTACCTGATCCTGGCGGCCCAAAAATACACCTGAAGGGACTACAGTGCAAAACCAAATTCGGTTTCAGTGTTGACATAGAGAAGTCCGGTTGCTCGACACTCTGAGTTCCGTGTTCGAATTAGGTAGATTCCAGTTGAATGAACCCTTAGCACTAGATTTAAATTATTGCGTAGACATAGTATCGTAAAATACAGTTAAGACCAGAAAAACAGAGTAATAGCAACCGTCACCAGAAAATTTGTGTAAGATTAGTCGGGCGCTTATCGCCATAATCTGAGTTTCGATGATCCGACATCGATTCCACCCCGGCAAAACTGTGATTCGGCAAAGGAACGAGAATATATGAATGAATTCGTGATCCGCGACATCATACTTCATAAGCATAAGAAGTGTTATATGTAATAGCTATGAAAACAAGGAAAATATAGAAATGCACAGAGGAGTGAAATGAGGCAAGAGAAGAAGATATGAGCAGATATGTCAGGGCAGCTGGGAGGGTATGTTATAAGATATGATAAGAGAAGATAGAGGTGTCAAGGTACGAGTAGTCTGGTGCAATATAAATGAGAGTGAGGCGGAATGTGGAAGATAGGTGCAGAACATATCATTGTCATACATGACCCATCATGATGAAATATGATGTGAAATATAGAAAGTATAGTGAATGATAAAGATACACAGAATATGGAAATGATAGGAAATATGTGCAGATAGACTTCAATGTAAAGGAATAAGATGGAACATGTTGTGAGTCATTACGATAGAAACGATAAAGGATAAGATAGAAATGCATAAATGATATAAAGAGATATGATTATAGAAGCATGCAGAGAAGTGGAATATGAGTGCATGGTGGCGCATCAGATAAGGGGCGATAGACAAACTAATATAGAAAAGATGACAGAGGTGGCATAGAGATATAAGAGCAATCGTAATATGAAACTACATATATGAGAACGCACATGCAGGCACAGATAGTATATATGGCACAGATAATAGTAGCAGTCGCAGGTTATGAAATATGCACGTAGCGGGCCAGCCATTGTCCGCGACTCCGGTAGGATGATAGGCGTTTATAGGAAGATACAGCTGCCGCAGCATATTCATAGATGTTAGCTGATGTCCCGCTCGTCGGCGATATGATCCCGCTTCGATCGTGCCCGCATGGTCACCACAATGTACGCAGATCACGCCGCACAATGATAGTACCTTCAGTGACCGATAAAGATAAGACATAGTGTCACTGTCTCTCGTATAAAGATGATACCGTATTAATCGCCGCAGATCACGCCGCATGCTGGATGTACCGGTACACATAGTTTCCGTGCATCCTCTCTGGGCGCATTCTGCAGATGAAACCGTGCGGATGATATGAAGCATAGCACGCAGCGCGAGAAGAGAGAATTACGTTATCAGCATACATTATAACTTGATAAGAGTAAATAAGTATATGAACACAAGAAAAGTAATGAAAGTATACGCAAAGTACAAAGTAGATGATAGATAGAATATGAATGCAATGCGATAGTACAAGAATATGGTATGCATGAAAAGTATAGATATAACATATGCCAAAGACATAGAATAAGAGACTTACTTACAACATGAAAAGACTAGAGATGTAAAAGATATAAGTGAAAGAACAAAGATATGAGTATAAGAATGCAGATAAAACGATACAGATAGTATAAGATAGGTTATAGTAGAAAGCATACGAGACAAAAGAGCTATAGAAACTCAGAAGAATATAGCATACAGGGAGGAAGATTCAAGAGAGCAGATAAGTGGTGGATGCACAGTGTGTGCTATTCGTGATAGATAAGGAATGATATGATACGAATACAGTACAAAAAGAATGCAATAAAAGACATAGAACCGAAAGATTTAAAAGATATAGATCAGAGACATGATATGTACTGTGGATAGGAACATTGAAAGAGAGAGATGGTGTGAAAGATAAACATGATGAAGTATATATCATGCAAAGTATAGAAATATAATACAAAGAGTGCTTATGAGGAAGGTTAGCATAGAAACATGTAATGCAGTGATGAGAGTGGAAGACGTGAGATGATAAGTACTTGTAAGCGAGGCAATATAGTAGATAGATAATATATATATAAGCCAGATAGCCGCCATTGATGGTTGTCCATGCTTATGTTCACTAAGCCGAGTTTGAAGCACTTTGCAACATCCGTAGGTATCAAGATATTGATAGAGGATAAGACATTCCACATCAAGAAGCAGCCGACCAAAGATAAAAAAGCTCAACAGCTGGCCGCTCCGAATCTCCTGCTTTGTAATAAAATTGTACAGTACAAGTGGTATGACTCTGTATATGCAGTATAGATTAGATGGGCAACATCCTGTGGTAGTTCTTACACAAATGATTTGCCAGTGGCAGAGACCCCCTCCTCACCATTCAGTGTTGCATAATACACGCATGTGCATGTGTCCCAGAAGAAGTCACAATAGAGTCCCACAGGCGTGATAGCATAGTAAAGATAGACAAGACGCGTCCCTGACGTTCCTGATCCGCCAATCGCAAATAAAATAGATACCGTTTTATATTATTATAAACTCGGTAACATGATTCATGGTGTTGACTTGCATACGCGAAGATGATACAGCATGTGTCAATGCTCGGTGTGCCATCACTGTAATTTAGCGGAGGTAACGGCGAAATTTACCATCGGCATTGCTACCACCCGCCAGAAATATATTTCAAAACGAAGGACGCATTGAGGATGACGATCCGATTTAGAGAAGGTTGAAACTGCCAAGATGCGGCCTTATCTTGTATTGTAAAATGATGGGGCAAGAGGATCCATTTTGTGGCAATTGTGGAACAAATAAGACCAGGAAACAAATTGTAAATAAAATCCCTTTTGTATAAAATTTGGTGCTGGGTTGTATGGATGTACGGGGTTCTATTGGGCCGTTTTACACGTGGCGGTCTCACGACGAGAGAGGAGATGCGCCAGATTCGTGGTCACCCGACACCCTGATCGTACGCCACAAGTGCTGTTAGTAAGAATATTGCGTAAGAAAATACTTTTGAATATGTAGATGTGTTATGATAGCGGGTTATGGAGCAGTTTCTGGTGAGAATGTGCTGGTATGCCGCTGCTGTTATTTCGATATAGCAGAATTGGATATATGTAGATTCGGGATATGTCTCATAGTAGCCAAAGTATGCTGCCGAAATTTTATAAAATCGCTTAGAAAGAAAATTTTTATAGAGAGGTTCGAGCGTTGGTCATTGCTCGCCAGAAAGTTTCTAGTCATTGAGGTAACGGCCAGATTTCGTGATGGTCGTAGTACGCCCGCCATCGTAACAGCTGGTGGGTGTCGCATAGGTTTATAGTGAAAAGAAAGCGAAGATCGCTTAATCGTACTGCGCCTTTGATGTTACAAACGTGCCCTAATGCGGAGCTTTTCCGAAATGTTCGTGGATCGCAGAAAGTTTCGCCGTGACAAGTGTTCGCAGGATGGGGGTGCGGGCATCTTAGAGCAGGGAAGGAATAAAAGATGAGCCGTTTATATCTGATAGGTGCCCTTATGATCTTAATGCACGTGCCCATGTTTGTACGTATTTTAAATCGTTGGGAATCGCTATCGCATTTAAAGGTTGTAATAAATACCGAAGAAACTAATAAGAATAATAAATTTTGTTAATTGCAGTGTTGAGCAAAAACTAATTCGTAAATTTGGGTGCAGAATGTGTGCTAATATATAAAACAGTAGGGCAAGAATGTGTAATTGAGGAGCGGGATGACGGTGAACGCTCGACGATGATCCGAGCTGAAAGCAGAAAGAAAAGATTGCGCTGATAATTGAAAAAGGCTGAGATATGATTAAGATAGGATAAGATTTCAAAAGTTACGAGAAACAAATTAAAGTAAATTAAAGATAAATAAAATCAAATTAAAGCGAATTTTATGTTTATAAACAGAGTTGCTGAAGATATGTAATAATTCTCGTCTCCGAGAGAGTTCACAAGATATGATAATCGTAGTGGTGTATATACCATGTCACACTGTAATATTTTGAAGACTAAAATAGAAATGATAAATTGTAAACTGTAAATTGTAGTATTAAACCATGGGTATTGTTTACTTATAAAAGAATATGAGGTACTTAAATAAAGATGCGCTTATGTGGTAATGCTGTTACAATTCAATATTAAAGAGATGAGGCTAATTTCACTAAGGTAAAAATATGAGATCAATGTGAGATAAACAAAATAATTGATTCTTGTCTCAAATCTTTACAGGGCTTCACGATTTGAGGATTCGCGGTTACTAAATGACTTCGCTGAGAACAAACTTGGTTAGCGCAGGAATTGTCTAATTCCGATCCTGCGGCCCAAAATTCATCAGTACATGCAAGAAAATTCCTGCACAGCTTGGACATAGAGTGTCCGGCGAGCGATTTAGCCTGAGTTTCAAACTGATTTGCGGATTCCAGTTAATAGAACTGCATCGAAGTGCGGAGTAGCGAGGCGTAGACGTCCAGGAAGCACGTTGTTATGCGACACGTGAAGTCGTCAGATCTCGCTGATCTGTGTTAAAGTAAAGTTACGTGATATGTGAACGGTGTTCGCTAAGGCAAAGATAGCATGTTCTAAACTCCGCCTTCCAAAATACCAGTGTATTATTACTATTATTGCCATAATTGTTTACGATCGGTATTCGCTTATTTCACGCAAACCATTTTTCAAGAAGCGTTAGCGACCGAGCAAGCAAAACGGTTTCGAAGCAACCATTTTCGAAAAGAGTTACTGGTTTAAATTGAAACCATAATTACAAGAAGGCAGCAAATGGTTTTGAAAAGCAACTATTGGCAAGCAAGCAGGGCAAGCAAATGATTCCAGGTGTTGGGGAACCATTTCGCGCTACAAATGAGCCTTAAATTGTAAAACCATTTGCTGTATGCTACAAAGCAAGTAAAGAAAGTTCAGAAACGCTAGTCCCTGGGGCTTTAAGCAAGCAAACCGTTCGAGGTATCCGACGCACGTAGTGTTAGATTCTCATACAGGGCTTCAAGTCTGGTCGGCAAATCCAGGACATACATCATGCATTTAAAGGACATCGTGCACGCATGGTGGGTATATATAGTTAAAGTATTTCTCAACTAATTATGGTGATGGCCACACGAGGTCAATTCCACCATATTCACCGAAAATGAAAAAGGTGACGCGCATGCGTCCGACGTAGCGGCAGATACAAAAATCCGTGGTTCACTAGGAGTACAAGTAAGAGGCTCTGGCTTCTCGTTGATGTTTATGTCTATATGCCGCTTTGAAAATCAACCATTGGTTCCCGGCCGCCTGTGCTTCCTGAGAGCTTAGCAGCACCCATGGATCTGGTGTTCCGCGATTTCGAGCCAAGCTCCCGTGGGTTTTATTTTTTCAAAGATGCCATTGAGCAAAGTTCTCGTTTTTTATGAAAAAGTTTTGAGAAAACTTTTAAAGCAAAGGTTTGTGAAAGGTTTTAAGAAACTTTTCAAACAAGATAAAGCAAGCAAGAAAGATTTTAAGAAGTTTTATAAACTTCTAAGCAAGCAAGCAATAAGAGTTTTATACACTTTTAAAGAAAAGCAAATAAAGCAAGCAAGAAAGTATTAAAAGTTTTATAAACTTTTAAAAGCAAGTAAGTATAAAAGCAAGCAAGCAAAGAAAAGTTTTAGAAACTTTCAAAGCAAGTAAAGCAAGGAAAAGCTTCGAAAATATGCGTAGCAGAGTTTTACATTCAGATTGCCGAAAAGAAACCTTTATAAAAGCATACACTCACCGAGCTCGCTTAGCCATTAGTTTCCATTTTAAAACTATTTTCCGTGGCTGTGTACGCAAGACGCCGGAGCACACAAGATTTGTCCCGACACAAGATAAGTGCCAGGTATTAATTATATTTTGTGAAGAACATACTTTGAATATGTATAATGGGACATATGTATGTACATAGTTAGTCAGGAGAATGTGTTTGTGATGCTTGCCACATGTTCCGATAATTGGATATAATGTATATCGATGTATACGTGATTTGGAATTATGCCTATGTGCACCGGCCATGCTACCGAAATTTTTCCGCCGCTAAGATTTTACCAAATCCTGTGTTTCGAAAAATGTTAAAAATTTTTCTAAGGCAGTTGAATACTTCGCTCGCTTCCATAGAGTTTCTAGAAATGCTAGAGGTAACGATCGATTTCTGATGAATGCACAGATACCCAGCGCCGTAGTGGCTAAGGGGTGAACATGAAGTGAAATAAAGATACAAAGATGCCGAGGATTTGAAGAAGGGAGGCCGAAGGGCAAAGAAGAGCGGTTGTCAGAATTTTAGAAAGGAAATAGATGATTTGTCGGGAAGTGGGATATCCTAGTTATAAGGAATCGCTTAAAATGATGTTAAGGATTTGTGCAGATTAAACAATTCCTAACATCATTTAAACAATTCCTTAAAATATAACTTACCGGATATCCCACTTCCAACAAATCATCTATTTCCCTTTCTAAAATTACAGCCTCAATTCCAATAGCTTCGCTTTCTTCTTTGCTCCTTTCAATCACCTTCTTCATCACCTCCTTCCTTAAATCCTCTGGCAATCTTACATATATCTCCATATCTTTTATTTCCTTCATCCTTCAACAACTCTATTTATAAACCATAAAATTCCTTTAATTTGAATTTTATTTATCTTTAATTTACTTTAATTTACATTTCATTTAACTTTTTCAAAAATCTTATCCCCATTTTAATCTTATCTCCCAACCTTTCAATTATCCTTTTAATCTTTTCTTTCCTTTTCCCTTTCCGGGCTCATCGTCGAACGTTCCTTCGACACTCCACTCCTCAATTTACTAAAGTTATTTTTTTTCCCTCGCTTTTCATATTTATTTTTGTTCTTTTTTTTTTAAATTTCTGCGAAATTAGTTTTTTGCTCAACACACACACATTTAACTAAAATTTATTATTCTTATTTAGTTTCTTCAATTATTTATTACAACCTTTAAATCTGTTCAACGATTCCCAACAGATTTAAAATACATTTTAAACTGGCATAGGCCTGTACATTAAAATCATAAGAGGAGCACCTATCAAATATAACGCTCCACTCTTTATTCCTGCAACTTCTCCTGATTGCCCACTTCCCCAATCTGTACGAACACCTAATCTCCTGAAAAACTTTCTCTGATCCACGAACACATTTCCAGGGAAAGCTCCATTAGAGCCGCTTAGTAACATCAAACCTCGTTACAGCTTAAACAAGTCTTCCATTTCTCTTCACTATAAACCTATGCACGATCTCCCTTTTCACCATCCACAACACCAAAGACACTCATGCAATCTTTTCAAATATAACATCTCAGACCGGGACGACGATGTGACCAACATCATAAATCAACCACCAATACATATTATACCTCATACATCTAGCCCATTGCGATCATGCTGTAAAAACCCTCATATTCAGCAGCATTTTGTAGACTATCGTCTGATTCGTGTGCCGTTGCGACTCAGCTGAACCAAACGGAAAATTAGTCATATTAGAAACAAATCCACCAAATAAACCAAGAAAGTTCATATTATTCACAACCTCAAGTATATGTCGCCATTTAACTTTTTTTCAAAATCTTATCCTATCTTTTAATCTTATTCCAACCTTCAATTATCCTTTTAATCTTTTTCTTTTCCTTTTCCCTTCTCGCTCATTGCCGAACGTCTTCACCCACCTCAATTTACTAAAGCTATTTTTCTTTGTTTTTTTTCTATTTATTTTGTTCTTTTTTTTTTTTTAAATTTCGCAAATTAGTTTTTTTTTCGCTTCAACACACACATTTAACTAAAATTTATTATTCTATTTAGTTTCTTCAATTATTTATTACAACCTTTTAAACTGCTCAACGATTCCCAAATCGCATTTAAAATACATTTTGGGGGTCCCTGATGCGCCTCGTACATTAGTGTGGGTCTCATGCGAGGGAGCACCTATCAAATATAACGCTCCACCCTTTTTTCCGCAACTTCTCCGATTGCCCACTTCCCCAATCTGTACGAACACCTAATCTCCTGAAAAACTTTCTCTGATCCACGAACACATTTCCAGGAAAAGCTCCATTAGGAGCTGCTTTAGTAACATCAAAACCTGCATGCTTGGGAACAAGTCTTCCATTTCTTCTTCTACTATAAACCATGCACCATCTCCCTTTTCACCATCCACAACCAGACAATTTGTTGTAATCTTTTCAAATATATCATCTGCATCGAGTCAGACAAGTATGACCAACATCATAAATCAACCACCAATACATATTATACCTCATACATCTAGCCCATTGCGATGATGCTGTAAAAACCCTCATATTCAGCAGCATTTTGTAGACTATCGTCTGATTCGTGTGCCGTTGCGACTCAGCTGAACCAAACGGAAAATTAGTCATATTATAAACAGATCCACCAGTCGAAAAACCAGCAGGTTCATTATTCGTTGAACCCCAAGTATATGTCGCTCATTTAACTTTTTCAAAATCTTATCCTATATTTTAATCTTATCTCCCAACCTTTCAATTATCCTTTTAATCTTTTTCTTTTCCTTTTCCCTTTCCGGGCTCATTGTCGAACGTTCCTTCGTCACTCCACTCCTCAATTTACTAAAGTTATTTTTTTCCCTGTTTTTTTCATTTATTTTTTGTTCTTTTTTTTTTTTTTTAAATTTCTGCGAAATTAGTTTTTTGCTCAACACACACATTTAACTAAAATTTATTATTCTTATTTCGTTTCTTCAATTATTTATTACAACCTTTAAATCTGTTCAACGATTCCCAACAGATTTAAAATACATTTTAAACTTGGCATAGGCCTGTACATTAAAATCATAAGAGGGAGCACCTATCAAATATAACGCTCCACTCTTTATTCCTGCAACTTCTCCGGATTGCCCACTCCCAACTGCACGGTAACACCCACCCCCAAAAACTTTCTCCGACCCACGAACACATATTTCTAGAAAAGCTCCATTAGAGTCGCTTAAGAATATCAAAACCTGTTACAGTTAAACAAGTCTTCCATTTCTTCTTCACTATAAACCTATGCACCATCTCCCTTTTCACCATCCACAAATTAGGACAATTTGTTGCAATCTTTTCAAATATATCATCTCAGATCGAGTCAGACTGGGCCGCGGACCAACATCATAACCACCACCAATACATATTATACCTCATACATCTAGCCCATTGCGATGATGCCGTAAAACCTCATATTCGCCAAAGATTTTGTAGACTATCGCCTGATTCAGGTGTCGTCATACCACCAACTAAACTAAAATTAGTCATATTATAAATGTGATCCACTACTGGGAAAACCACAGGTTCATTATTCGTTGAACCCCAAGTATATGTCACAACCTGCAACGAAGGTCTCTGCCTACGATTATAAGGAATCCCAGCCTCATCTATCATTCTCACAACCAGCCGACTCGCACATAACCAAATTTCTTCTAATTAAAGCAGCTTTCCTTCTTTCTTCAATCTCAGCTTTCGACCTATTCCTCCTTCCTCTCTACTGGTCTCGTGCCAAGTCTTTGGGCCATTCAAGAAATCACCATCTTCAAACACCAAGCCCAATATTCCCACCTTGATTATTCGTATTTCCTCCGTATCCAGATGTCGTCATACTCGCCTATGCTTCTTCCTAATTAATAACAAAGAACTTTAAAAAATAATACCTGTGTCAAATACAAGTAATCCAATCAAGCTATGATAACTGCAAATTGTAAAAAGCCATTAATTGATCATCCTGACCTGATTCCCTGCACTTCAAACCCACCAAATTCCCATGTGCCTAATTCGACTTCTTCAACGCTTTTCTCTCCTCTAAAAGCCCGTCATTTATTTCTTTGCGGGCCCCACAAACACACCAACCAACTTTATATTATTATTTTATTCGTAGTAAGATGCTCCACGATGCCTGTGAACAAACCCACGCCATTTAAAATGACTAAATTATCAAATGGCACTCGACGTTATAGCAATATTTAATTACAAATAAACCTTTGACTTTTTCTATTTTTTTAATATTTAATCACAGCCGTTGATATCACAAGGTTACAAAAGCGACATTCAATCTACTGAATTCGCCACTGGCACACGCTGATTGGGGAGGAGAGCTGGCAATGGAATCTAATATACTTTGCACCCGCACCCTCCCCTACTGCGTTTTTGGTTTCCCATTACTTCCCTTAATAAATTCATACTAAATCAATTTTATCAGAATTAAACAAATAAAATATCAAAATGCTCAGTAAACATCAAATTATTTATTAATAACAATACTTTTACAAAATAAATACAGGAATCTGCTATCTCTTTATCTCTAAAATGTAAACAAACCCTCGTCCCTTACATCACATAATTCATTCGTTTGATCATCAAGACTTAATAGAGATGTGATGGAATCCTCCCAAAAATAGAAATTCTAAAGTTGGATGAACTACCTAAATTAAGGCTTACCTTCTACGAGGACAAGAATGACAACATGCCATATCATTCATCTCTTTTCAAGTTGATGGCTTTGAAGCACATTAAAGAGATACATATCATTAACTGCGGGAAGCCCTTAGATGAGAAGGTTAGTTTTCTCTCATTTTTTTTTTTGTTTTTCTTTATGCCACTTGAAATATTTAGAGACATTTACTATAAAATAAATATTTTTTAAAAAGTATGAGAAGAGGACATTAATCTTAATAATAATTTTATTGAATTAAAATTTAAATAATAAACAATTATGAATAATACTTAAATTACAAATAAGTTGAAAAATAAAATTTTAAAGTGAAAATTAATTTAAAAGGACGTATTAATATAAATAACATTCCTAAAAGGTAAAAAAATGGTAGTTATTATTATAGTTTAGAAAGAAAAATATTAGGGTGCTAATTAAATATTTGCAATGAATTGGAAAAGAGAATTAGTGAAAATTCTACTAAATAATAATGTTATATTGGGAATTAAATAACATTTGCTAAAATCAGGTTAAGATGTTATATGATTAATATAACATTTTACTTTTAAAAATATAAAAAGAGAAATATATTTTATTTCATATATGAGACTAATTAATTTCACTTTAAAACAATCACCACAGCTTAATAATTTTATAATTTAGTTTTAAAACACTGTGGATCATAAATAAAATATAACGGTGTTGAAAATAAGAATAAAGTTACAATTCAATTTTTAATTGTAAAAATATTAACACTATTAAAAAAAAAAGGAAGCATTGTAAGTTTATTGTAATTTAAATAAATAAAAGTTATAAATATATAAATGAAAACAAATTTAAAAGGGAAATTTGTTATTTTTCGATTAAAGTAGTCGGGAGTTACCAAATATATATAAACTCAGATTTTAATGTTTATTACAACTTTAATAATTTTACAATTAGTTGTTTTTGAATGTAGGTTTATTATCTTCTAATTTGGAGGTGTTGGTTTTAGAAAGATTTTTCAAGTTGAAGAAAATAGATTTTGAACTCAGAGCCAAAATTAAGAAAACTAGCATTAAGAAGCTACCTAAGTTAAGCAATATTAAGGAGCAATGGTGACTTAGACGCTAAGAAGAGATGTCTGTCACCTTCCGCGTTCAAGAATTTTCACAATCTCGAAGAGCTGGACATCACCAATTGTGGGATGGAGGATAGGAGAGATGTTTATACTCCTGCTAATGGTGTGGAGATGTCTACTGAAATGGTTAGTTTTTTTTTCTTTTTTATTTTTAAATTTTCTCTATACTATTTTCATCGTTTTTAAAATAATGATTAAATTACATTTAATATCCTTTTTTAATATTTTAAAGCATTAAAATCTCATATCTAGATATTTGGACACCATTTCTTTTATAATTATTTTCAAAAAATATATTATTCTTGTGAACATCAAATTAGGGATTTAAATATTTTTTCAAAAGAAATATAAACTTTTTTCTTTGTATCGACATGTAGTTTTGTAATTTTGTATCCATACGCTTAACTCATACAGAACATTCAAAGCTTTAAAAAGTTCTGCATGACCGGGGAGAAGAGCAGTTCTGCCCGAAAATTAAATTCAAGACAATTTACTATAAGATAATAGCCGGGACATTGTCAAAAAAATAATTGTAAGAATTCCAGAAATTCGCACTTCGAATAAGGGCAAAATCGTAATTTTGATTATTAAAATTTTAATTACGTTAAGTCCTAATTAATTTCTAGACCTCGGATGATCTAAACGGATTGTACCGTTGGAATCGTCTCGAAATATCTAAAGAAGCACGTGAAATTTCGCACTTATTTGTGACAAATGAGTTCTAAGACGCTTTTCGGTGCATCGCATTTCGGCCAGAATCGTCACGCTGACGAGTGCCAAGATATAGCATGTACTCACGCACCATAAGTGGTAATAGAGAGTAAATAATGAAATTCGACTACGGTGATAGCCGAATATCAATCAGAATGAGACATAACTAATATTTTGGAAAGATTTAAGTCACATAAGACGAAATTGCAATAGTGACCTTCTTCATTAAATCAAAAGAGGGAAAAAAAACGTGGGATGCAGAGGGGTTTCGGGCAGTAGCTTGAGCTTTCATTTCTAGAGAGAGAGTCTCTGACTTCTCTCTAGAAATACACGCGCGACGGACCGTGATTAATTTATGGCAAACGTTTACGCGGAGCAGCGCTGTGGACCCCGGTTTGCGAAGTTTTTGACAACTCCAAGAGGCAGTGATTTTCTCCACTGCTGCTTTATTCCCATTTTAAGCGGCTTTTTCGACGCTTTGGTTACTTGGCGCCAAAGGAAAAGCCAGCTGGACGGCCCCAAACACGGACCGAATTGCTAATTTCTTCGGGATTTTTCCCTATCCGTGACCGCCAGAAATTATGGGCTGTTCGGGTGTTTTCATTTCACCAAAATCGTTTAAATGCACGCTGACATGAAAACGCTTCTAATGAATGATCGGTCCAAACTGGACCGAGTTAGAATTTATTCGGGATTATTATGAGTCGTGACTGTCCAGAAAAAATAAGGGCTGTTAGGGTCTTTAATTCTGGAAATTTTAATAAAATGCATGGCTTGTACGGAAAGGCCTGAATGGGTTAGGATTCCAGCCCCAAACACGGACCGACCAGGAAAATTTTGGAGATTTTGGCTGTCCGTGAATGCCTAAACTGTTGTGGGTTGTTGTGTTAGAATTTATGGAATAAATTTATTTTCGTGATTAGAGACCGGAACGGAATGGAAACGGTTCCACCAAGAGTGAATCCGTGAAAAAGTGTGGGTTTGCCGTGGACAAATTTAATTTACTGCTTTGGACCGTAAAACAAATTCCTGGCTTTGTGATAAATGTGGGCTGAAATTGTCCATGTTTTGCTATGAAATTGTATGAAATGAGTGACTTTGATTTGGTGTGTGTAGAAATCAATAGGTTAATGCTTAATGAGATTAAGGAGTGTGGCTCAAAGCAATTATATAGAATTAAATTGTGTATGTATAGGCCATTGGGAATAAAGATTGTGATTTGCTCAATTATATGGAATATAATTGTGAGCATAGGCCATTGGAGATGAAATTATGAATTGCTCAATTGAGCTAAATTGGGTGATGCTTGATGTGTTGAATTACATGCGTGTAATTATAGCTTATTTTCTGAAAATGCATATTGACATATTGTAAATAATTTTGAAAAAATGGCATACTTGGTTTTGTATAATCGGTAGCCTGTAATAAAAAGTAGTGCATGACAAGGTATTTTTGTAAAAACGGATATGTTTGCATAAAGGAATTTCTGCTGTGATGATATTCGAGAATTGGTCAGAGATGGGCCACCAGATTATTTCTATTATATCACGATCGTTTTTATAAAGTCACCAACCATCTCACCGGAGGGTGTCCCATACTTTTAATACCGAATACGCTCATATAGTATATTTTCAAGAACAAAGTTTTGTTTTTAAAAACGATTATTTTCATACGTGGCTTAGGCAAGTGAGTGAGTCGGTGAGGACTCAAGTGGACATAGTGGAATCATGTAGACATTCATAGATCACGATTACTTGAGTTAAGGCTTACTTTGGAGCATTGCACGCACTTAGGGTGGTGAGTAGCCCACTTCTTAGGGCGATTCTCTCCATCGAGCTTTAGCTCACCCCGTGGACCCCTTTATTTCAGTACGTAGAGCGCCGAGGAGACAAACATTCCTTGAGGTTGATTTTGAAGAAGCCGGTCTGCGGGTTTGATGCTTGACATAACATGTATTAGGAATTGTATTTTTAATATATGTTTGTATAAAATAAAAGTGTAAATCAACTATGGAATTATTAGAGATAATTGGAGAATAGTTGGTATGTTATTTTATGAGTATTAGTTTATGAGCCCAAGAGGCATTTTTTACTTATGTCGAGATTATATCACAGATATTTGACTGCTTGGGATGTGTATTTGCAGGTATTGTATTTGGGTAGAGCTCCCCGCATGCTGAGAGATTCCTGCCTCGATTTCTATAAATGCGCTGGGCCGGGTAACCCGACATCCACTTGTAGTCCGCGGGTTGACGGGTAGTCAACGGACCCTGTTTTGGGCTGTGCTAAATAATAATTAATTTTTCAATTCTTCATAGCTTTTTTAATGTTTTAAATTCTAAATTATATTTATTGAAAGATATTAATTATCTATAGTTGTTTGATTTTTGGGGAAATTATTTAGAATGAAAATAACTTTTTATTCAATGAATGAAAGAATATATATATTGTGCTCCAAATTTTATTTTTTGTCTTATTTTAGGTACATCTCCAACCTTTTCACGATAGTAAGAAATTTTGGAAAAAAATGACTTAATAATATTCTGTATTTAAAGTTATTACCCTCTAGCATGTTTAATTCAACCTTCTTATATGCAGTGCTATATAAAGTACTCCTTACAAATAATATCAATACATTAATTAATTATTGATAATTTATTTATTTATATAGCATTTTAACTTTATAATATTTTTTCCTTAAATGGCTTCAGTTTTTACAAAATAAAAATTGCTTTACTACTCAGCCATGTTTATCCTAATCACAACTTTTCAACTAATGTGTTATTAGTAAATTAATATTGTGTCTCTTTGCTACAAATTTTCTGTCTCTCGCAGTGGAGTATCTAATCATGAAGCTTAACTCCAGAGCTTCCGCTCAACAAATTATGGATGCCTCGAGACGATAACGTGTTCACTCCATCGGGAGTAGTGGAATCGGGGGCGCGGCAAAACCACACTTAGAAACAAGTTGCTCAACAAGCCATGCAACACCACTTGCTCACTCACTCAAAGTCTACTTCTCGATTTATCCTCCACTCGAAATTCGAAAGTATTCTTCAAGTACAAGATATTCAACGCCAAATTGCAGAAATGTTAGGCTGGGAATATAAGCAAGCAAAAATGTATGGAACCGAAAGGAGCAACAGAATGAAGCAAAGAGACTGAAGAACCAGAAGATCCTTACATAATCTTAGATGACATTTGGAGAGAGATTGATTCGAGGGAATCTAATTCCTTCTTGTAAAGACTGATGTGAAAGAATGCAAAAATACAGTTCATCAGAGATGAAGAGCTATTATACAAAGGTAATGGGCGCACAAATATGTTTTTTCCAAAGGAGACTCTACCACTCAGGAAGAAGTCGACTTTATTCAAAGACAATGGTGTTTGTGATTCCATGGAGGAGAACAAAAAACTGAGATACGTAGCCACTCAAGTGATCGAAAAATGCAATGGTCTACCAATTGCGATTGTAACAATTGCTAAGGCATCGGAAAGATGAAACATTGGTTAGGCGAGAATACCCAGAAATCATCGGCATCGCAACGCATCGGCTGGATCTCATAGCCCAGAGTGGCTACGTCATTAGCAAGACTATCTTAACGCCGTTACATTTTTATCATCGCTATGATATGATATCACGATACTTACGCGGCGATGGTCGATTTGTTTTATCGCGACAGAGGAGAACGCAGAACATTTCACAGGAGTATCTAATCCTGAGTGATCTTCAGATTATCGATCAGAGCAGTGCATTGGGCGAAATCAAAGATGTTCGGTGCACAGATCTCATGACAGCTCAGTAGAGATGCCGATGTTGTTTCTGATGTAGTAAGAGAAATCGGTGATCCAAGGATCCCCATCCATTTATAAATGACAAAGAGTTGATTGGAAGAAATGGTCGAGACTAACTAATCCAAAAACTCCGCACTCATCTCTTTACATTGCAAAGCGTTGGATGAGCAACTTCCTGCTGCTGGTATGTCCGGAACTTCATTTTTTTCTATTTCATAAAGACGAGTATTCCTTGAATATACCGAACAAATTTTTCCAAGGGATGGAAAAACTCAAAGTTTTAGATTTGTCCAGAATGGACTTTGAAGAACTACCTTCATCACTCAATTCCCTTGCAAATCTTTGGCCATTGCGCGCCCAGATGGTGCTACAAGTCAAGGACATCGGCCGAATCGCCGCCAATGAAATCATGCTCTTAGCTTGGTCGTTCTAGAATCCAAGGATTGCTCGATGGTAAACGCGTTAATTGTCAAATCTAAGGTCGTTGAATTTGAACAATCATGTAGCTTAAAAGTAATTCCAAATCTTATCATGCTTGTCTAGATTAGAATGTTTGGACATGACAGGTTGCACTAACTCTCAATGGGCGGTGGTTGAAGGTGATCATAACAATGCTAATGCTTGTTTATCTCACCCAATCATTTGCTTCTTGTTTGACAACTTTATCCATAACAATACCGTGATGCCAAGTTGCTGCCACTAAAAGATATTCTATTTCTCACACTCCCTCTGACAAGATATGTGATACTTATAGTAATTTCTGGGTTCGTAAATCAACAAAGCATTGAAGCTCGACAAAGTTAATAGAGGCTTAAATTTCGGGAGATGGAATTATCAAGTCGCCGAGAGAGTGAAGAAGGAGTTCTCGAAATTAAGTGGTACTAAATTTCTTCTTAGCCCATCAAATAGGACGAGTTTTGCAGAACTGAAGCATCTTGATGTTAGAGAGAGTTTCGATATTCAGTATATCATTGATTCAACGGATCAACAATTTATGGAACAAGGTGCTTTTCCTCTATTGGAGTCATTGTTACTTTGGAATATGAAGAATTTGGAAGAAGTATGGCATGGCCCAATTCCGATAGGGCCTTTTGGTAACTTAAAAACTCTAGAAGTGTATTCATGTCCCAAATTGAGATATCTCTTTTGGCTTTCCACGGCTAGAGGCCTTTCTCCCCTACTTGAGAGTACATATGAAAATTTGCGTTGTGAAGCCATGCAACAAGTAATCACATATGGAAGTGGAGTCAGAAGATAAAGATGGTGGGAATCGTCCTCGAACTATTCCCAAATCCTGCGAACCTTAGAACTCAGGATCTACTACGCTCATCGCTTAGTCTAAATCCCACAAAGTGAAAGGCAGCCACAAGTTCTATTTTTCATCCCCAAGGTACGTCGCTTTCTTACTCCCTTTCTCTCTCCTTTTATATATATATTTCTTATTTTTTTAATACGCACATAGATTATTGATCGTTAATAATATATTTCTTAAACTATTTGAAACTTTAATCTTAAATGATGTGAAATAGTGAATAATAAATAAAATTCTTAGCTTTTTTTTTAATCTAGTATTGGTTTTGAATAGTGTTTCTCAAAATAATTTGAAATGTTAATTTGATTAATATAAAAATATTGAATAATAAAGACAATTTAAAGAGGTTGAAAAAGAATAAGGTTATAAAAATTAGTTTTAGAACGTATTAAATATTAATTGTAATGAGTATAAAAATAATGGAAAAAATTACAAGTATTTACAGTTAATGGGAATAAACATGAAATAAATTCAAAACTGAAATTATTGAATAGGAAGGAATAGCCTTATACAAGAAAGTGAAACTCCAAAAAATCATAGAATTTAGTAATTAAAAATAAAAGTACAGTGATTAAAATAATTTATTATTATAGATTAAAAATAATTTAGGGGAATGAAAATCTCCCAATCTGCTTCTCTTATTTAATTTTTTAAATATAATAAACCCATGGAATAATCCAAAGTTTATTTAGAAATTATATTTTGGGGAATATATATATTTTATATTTATCATACATTCAAATTGGTAATGTGATATATTCATATTATAGTTTTGTTCTCTAAGTTAGAGAAGTTGGAAACTGCGGAGTTCACCCAAGTTGTGAAGCCTATATTCGTAATCTAGTGTCATCTGATTTGATATAGAGCTTCCAGAATTCAAAAGAGATGGATTAAAACATGACAAGAGAATATAACATGAAAAGGTTGGGGTCTCTCCTTTTTTTTTCTTTTTTTTCTCCGTACTTTCTATTTCCTCCTTATACTATTATTTTTTGAAATCACGATAGAAATATTCTATACAAAAATTAGATAAAAAAAATTATCAAATCAACCTTATTTAAAAAAAACATATAATTTATTTTTAGTAGTTCAAAAAACAATTATGAATATTCTTTATCTATTTGCATCCATATATAACAATTAACTTTTCATAACCAAAATCTTGATGATTGAAATTAGCATAAGATATTATGATGACGTTGTAATTTAATTATTTGCAGTGTGGTCAACTCAGGTAAAGCTCGAAAAACACTCAAATTTTTTTCTTTGTTTCTGTACCTAATCCAACCAGTTAATAAAAATACGCCCAAATCCCACACCATATACCACACTGTAGTTAATCTCGCAAATTTCACCGAACAAGGGCAAAATCGCACTGACATAAAATTATAATCACGTTAAAAATCCGTAATTAATTCTCTAGATCTCGGATGATCGAAACGGATTGTACCGCTGGAATCGGCTCCTCACAAATCTGGGCTAAAGACGTAAAATTCGTAATTTTCTCGAGACAACAAGTTTCAAGACGCTGAGCATCGCTTCGGTGTCAGAATCGGGTTTTCGATAAAAAGCAATTTTAGTTTCAATACAGTAACATGTACTCATGTACCACGGCGGCATTTAAAGTAGAGAAATAATTTAAACGCGACCGGCGTGAATCAATATCAAATCCCCAAGAAGAGACATTGGGGTATTTTAGCATTCGACTTTAAGTCACTAGGAGGCCAAATTATAAATAGTGATCCATCTCCTCATTTAGCGCCAAGCAAAAACCGTGGGAAGCCATTTTGTATGCAGTAGGTTGAGCTTCAAATTCTAGAGAGTAGAGTCTCCGACTTCTCTTAAACATACGACGGACCGCCGGATTAATCCATGTGCTAAGGAAAACGCTCTACGCGAAAGAAGCCACGCCACACCTAAGCCATGGAAGCTGACAACCCACGACGTAGTGATTTTCTCCCTACGTATGCTTTATTCCATTGAACGTTGACAAGCTGTGGGCATTGCGCCGTAGGTTGGCGCCGGACGGCCCCAAAACATGGGACTCAATTGTTAGAATTTCTGGGGATTTTTCCCTCCCATCCGTGAGTGCCCAGAAAAATTGTACTGCTCAGGCGGGTTTTATTTCACCAAAAATCGCTTTTAAATGCATGCTCGATACGAAACGCCTAATGGTACTGGACGGGTCCCAAAACACGGACCGAATTGTGGGAGATTTTTAGACATTCTTGGCAGTCCGGGCTGTTGTGACTGAATCAAGGCTTATATCATAATTTATTCAATAAATTACGCCGGCTGCCTATAAGATAGAAGACGTGGAAGGTACCTGACCTAAAAGGTGAAACCTAGAGCCGAGACATGTGGGTTGCCCGTGACCCACTGCTGCTTCGACCGTTAAAAACAAATATTAGGGGAGAATGGGCCATAAACGTCTACGTTGCAGATTGATCGGGTCTGAACGGCCATGTTGATCGCGGGTTCGCGCGAACCGCCGATTCGCGATTTTCTTCGGTATCATTAACCGAGGCGTTTCACTATTCTCGTTTCAAGCACATATTTTCATGGAATTATGCGCTTCGTTAAGTAATTCACCAAACAACATCACAAGGTCAACACAAATTTCGCCAGTTAATTTTTCGCTGCTCTAAACGCTAATTTGCTACCATGTCAGATGATTCGCACTTGCATGTAAATATATTCACGCTTATATATTCAGACGCTGCTTTCATCTGATCGAATAACTAGATACACGCATTCCATACGCACCTAACATCCTGGTGACTAGCGTGGAAGCAATAAGAGATCGTATAAGTCTGTAGGAGGGAATGGTTCGAGGGTGTCTAAAACATAAATTTCTGAGGGTAGCTGTCCATTGAAAACCAAAAATATCAACGTCGGAGCGCCCAATTGATATTCATCGGAGGTAGATTCACAACTTCAAATAAAAATATCAAACCGGGCCTGTTTTTTCCGCCGATATTTATTCATCTATAGTCCACAACAATTAGTATATATCAATCCGCCTTGGAAATGCTACCAATTGATATATATTCATCTGAGGGTTGCCCACTAATAAAATGATACCCCTCATACAGCTTAGGCGAGGAGAGAGTCGGTGAGGACTCGACTGAGTTGGGTCATGTGTATCCGCAGCAGATCACGCATCATGTTGTCAGAACGTGTGTTTACTTTGGGAACATCACTTCACACCCAGGGCGAGTAAATTTCCACTTAGCATTTAATCTCCGCACCGAGCCTTAGCCTCACCCCGTCGGATCCCCTTTTACAAGGCAAGAGATGGCCACGGAAAGAGCACACCCCCATCCTGCATAACTGCTCATCGTGGTTAATGGGTAATAGAATAATATTATGCCGGTCAGGCTCTACGATTGCCACAATGCAGGCTGTAATCTCCACCCTAAAAATTATGCTGCTAAGAGTGGAAAACATTTGAACTCTTGTAACTATCGGATATCGATTTATAGTCAAAACGCATTTCAGTATCGCTTGGGCCCAAAGTAATATTACTCATGATTAGATATATTGCATATATCGGACCGTTTCTATTACAGAATGCAGTTTATACAAGTTTTGTATTTAGTAGAGCTCCTCGCACAAAGGAGATTTCCCCCGTCGATGCCAGAAAAAAACGCCGGCCACCCCCGACATTCACGGGGAGATACCTCACGGCCACTTCTAAACATTAATCCGACCTCGGTTTTGGGCGCCACACGCCATTAAATTAAAAATGCCCCTTGACTCCCTTTTTATTTTCTTTAGTTCTTATAATCATACACTTGAAATACAACGTCAGAATCGCTTCTCAAAAAGTTTCGAACCTTATTCCCTCCTTATCCCCTATGTTCGCCTAGTGCTTATTCGCTCTCAACACACCCATTTCTAGTTCCTCATTTGTAAGTTTTAAAGTAATTTTATTTATATTTCTGATTTCTTTAGAGCTATGTTTGGTTCCCAAAATCTTGAGGGAAAAATCAAAGGAAAAGAAAATGTGAAGGAAAATAAAAAGAAAAAAATGAAGCGAAAATAAAATAGAATTAAATTCCATATAAAATTTTATTCATACTCAACAATTTTATTTGTTTAAAAACTCATCAATATAAAGATTAAATAATTTTAAAATATTTAAAATTTTAAGAAATTTTATTTATATATGATTTTTTTTTAAAAAAATTATAAGACAATTATTTTCCTTAGCATTTTTTCCCCTAATATTTTCTAGTGAGCAACATATCACATTCCCTTTTTTTTACATCGATTCACTCGAATCAATGTTTTAAAACTGGGACTGCAGTTGAACCGAAAAAAGTTAACGTTCATGGTTTGTCAAGCTGGATCTAAGTGGTCTAATCATGGTTGAATTGGGCGATGTCATAAATATATATTCAATCGATGTCCAAATTTCACAACTCGACCGGAGAGAGGGCTAGTCGATGATCGACCGATCGACCCGCTTGATATTCTATTCTCACGAAGACCTGTGTTCTGTTCTTCCTGTCTAACCCCTTATTGTTAAATGTTAAAAGAATGAATGTAGAAATATTTTTTTTCTTAATAATATATTCTATAAAGATTATTGTTAAGTCTTAATGTATATACTAAAATGGTATCATTTCCTTTTTTATTCCAATCATTTTCATTTTCTAAGGTTTAACAAATTTGCTTTATATTCTCATGTATTTATGGTAAATTAGTATTCATATTTTTCTGACCATTTTCATTTTTTTAGGTATATGGGATTTGCTTTACGTTTTGCTCTATTTTGGACTTGCTCTATTTTGGACGAGGTGCAACTTTAGCCTTTGTAAGAGAAAATTGTAAATGGTGTTTGTGACATTAGTGGATCACCATTGCAACTTCTCCCCTTTGTGTTAGATGTTAACATTTTGGCGCATTATGATATAATTTTTAATTTGTAGACTCTTTGTTATGTGATAAATTTATCAAGACCTAAATTCCACTGAAAGGGCAAAAAATCAAATTCGATTACAAAATTATTAATTTCCGGGTTAAAAATTGTGGCCCGCCTCCCTTCAGATTCCGGATGACGAAACGGATTGTACCATGCTGAAACGCCCGAAATCTAGCTAGCATGTAAAAATTGCAAAATTCAGACAAATAAGCCGCACATTTTTCTGTGGCATATCGCAAGCCGAAAGTGTCGCAAAGCGGCCCTGGGCGCACGAAGTCACATATAACCAATAGTACTATGTGTGCCATAAGTGGTATGAGAGAAATGAGGAAACGGACGACCTGCATACACGACGTCAAAATCTGAAAAGACATGACAAAACGCATTTTGAGAATCGATTTCAAGCCTACTTTCGGCGACAAAATTGTGCATAGTATCATCCCCTTCAAATGGAAAGCCAAGAGAAACGTGAGAAGGAAAATAATGTAGAAGGTTTTGTTTTTATTTTCTAGAGAGAGAGTGTCTTCCTTCTCTCTAGATTTCTGAACGATCCGACCGTTGGCAGTCGACGGGAAAAGAGGCAAAGCTGCTCTACGCATAGAGGCTTACGCGTGGGTCCCGGTTTTGTGAGTTTTTGACAAACTCTTTGAGGTAGGGGTTTCTCCCTACTTGGTTTTATTCTCGCTTAAGAACTGCTTACGCGGAGCTGGCCGAGCCGCGAGGGGCCGTTGATCGGTCCCAAACTCAGATCCAACGTCAGATTTCCATAGAACCACACAAACTGCGGGATCACTCACGGACTGTCAGTGGCTAATGGTGCGATTTATGCCATGTGACGTGTTTAGATGTGTGTGAGGCCGGGATCGGCCGAGAAATACGGATTCACAAAGTGAACCGAAAACTTAGAAGTTTTTGATAGGAACGTAGCGAAATTGTGTGCTTCATCGCTCTCAAATAGTTGGGGATTCTGCACAAAATAAAATTTTGTGAAAATATGTGGTTATCAAGTAATTCAAATCGAATTATTGTTTTTTGATCATTAGCCCACATGAGCTAATTTTGATGGGTTGAATGAGAAATTACATAACATGATTGTGTGATTTAATTTTTATGTGAATATATTCATGTTTATATATTCGCATGCGACTGCATCAGATTGAATTGACATATAGATATATTCCATATGCACTCAATTATCCCAGTACTTACAAAGAGCGTAGTGCATGAGATGAGTCTAGAGAAAATGGTTCAGAGGGCTTGTCTAAAATATGAATTATCCGGTTGTTGTCTAAAACTTAAAATATCAATCGCCTGAGACGGCCCAATTGATATATCGAGGGTAGTCCATAATAATATCAATCGCCTTGAGACGCCTGACCGATATATACATCGAGGGTTGCCCACAAACAAATAAATATAAATAATTTACATGAGGCTTAGGCGAGTGTGAGTCGGCAGAAGACCTCGGGATCCAGCTACTCATGTGGCATTATCTGCTAGGATCATGCATTTACTGATGTGTGTTTATTTGGAGCATCGTATATGCATCTTGGGGGTGAGAATAACCCATTTAGGGTGATTCCACTACTGAGTGATAGCTCACCCCGTCGTGGGAATTTATTATTTCAGGTACAGGGAGCGCACGGGGAGACGACTCATCATAGAGGCCGCTTGTAAAGAAAGCTTCAGCTGTGCTTTGGTTTCAGGATGTACACATGTATTAATTCTTTAATCAGACAGTACGCTGCCGACAAGAAGAAGTTATTAACTCTTTAGAACTATCGGACATACTGTCGTATGATGAGTATTGTTATTGGGCCCAAGCTGCCGTTTTACTCATGTTACGATTCTATTGACTACTGGGACAGTGCTCTACGTGTGTAGTCAGATTGGGTAGAGCTCCCCATACAAAGAGACTCTACTCGATTTTCCTGGCGAAGGCCTTGATAACTCACTACTATCCACTTGTGGGTTCATGGTTGATTGGTAGTCAACGGACTCCCGGGGTTTGGGGCGTCACATTTATGATATTGTTAAAGTAATTTTTTATTTTATCTAAAATTATGTATTATTGCTTCAAAAGTGAATTAAATTTGGTACCATGCATGAAAACTTATTAAATATGATCTAATAGATATGAACATTCGTGATCATTTGATAGGATATTCATAGGTTAAGTTGACATATAAATTTAGAGGCAAATCAAAATAAAAGACCGCTTAATCTCTTTTATCCTACTATGTGTACAACAAAAGTGTAATTCATTTATTTACCATTTTTAGTCAACTCTCACACAAAGGTCAATTTTATTTGAATTATAGAATTGATCAGGTATTTATAGTTTTGAAATTTAGGTTAAAAAAATTTGAAAATTTAAATTTTAATTAGGGAATTAAAAATAAAAAATAAAAAAGCCTCTTTGGAAAAGAAGAGGTTTGGATATTTGAAAAATATTATTTGATTTGTAAAATTTAAAGAAAGTGAATTTCAAATTTTAAAGAATTTTTTATAAATATAAAGATCATAAATTTTATATTTTCTAAATAAAATAAAATGATTTTTGAATATTTGAAATTATATAGGAAATTATTTTTTGAAATTAAAGAATGATTTTTATTTAGTTTAGTAACTAAGAAAATATATATTTTTTTAAATTGAAATTAGAGAAAATGTTTTTTTCCCACATAACAAAAGTAATGGAGGAAAGGAAGTCAAGAATAATAATATTACTTTGAAAGTTAGAATTAAAGAGTTAAGATAGATAAAAATCTTCAGATTTTGAAATATTATTTAAAAACCTGAAAAAAACTTGAAACAAAATGAGATGTATACTATCGTTTAAAATTGTTCTAACTATAAAAAGGAGTCTTAATGCTCAAATTCCTTGTTAAAATGATTTTTGTGAAATTTAACTTAACATTCCAAACAAAAGGGACTGACGAGTTTGATTTAGTTAAAAATAAATAAAATAAAAAGTAAAGATTTGAAAATAAATAATCAAAAGGTGAAAGCAATGTTTTCAAAACCAAACCGATCATTGAATCGAAAAAACTATCAATTCATGGTTCAATGGTCAAACCGATGGTCAAATCGATGACATCATAAATATATATTTTATATATTATAATAAATAAATAAATAACTTTGTTATAAATTTTGACAACATTTCCATCTTTTGTAGAGTTTTTCACAAAATTTTACACTTGTGGAGTTTATCATAATGTCACTGCTTAAGACTCATGATCAGGATGGAGGACCAGAATATGTCATTAAACTTGATCATAAATAAGATATCATAGAAATAAATAACATTCAAATGGAAGAAATCACCGCCTTATAATCTCACATTCTTCAAACATTTGACAACCAAATCATTATTTATGTAATAACTTTACTTTTAAGACAAACAAATAAAGATATGGAAAATACTCTTATAGAATGCAAAACCATTCAATCTATCAAAAGATCATCTCAGACATTGAATTAGCCCCATAGATGTATGCTTATCAGAAAGCATACAAAACCATTAAGCATCTCTTCATAAAGAACAGAAGCTACTTATTTATTAGCATGACCTTTCGATTAAAAAAACAGAAGCTATTCTATTAAAAATAGAGGGAAAAAAAGGATTTGGCATTAAATCCTATTAGAATATACAGATGCCCTTCAATGACATCTCCACAACTGAATCCTAATGGAATAAGCAAATGCCCATCAAGGATATCTCCACAAAGATGCACAATTAAGTTTTCCAATAAATCAAAATTCTCACAACAAATGCCAGGTTTAGGAAATATAGTGAAAAGAACGAGTGAACCCCAAGTTTAGGAAATATTTACGATATTAAAATAATAAATTAAGAGGGGGAAAAGAATATACGTATGTAAGAAAGCCCTTCATCTAAAACTGTCTTCCACTACACTACAGAAGATCAACAGAGCAAAGACTAAAAATTTAACAAATGGAAAATGCCAAGTCGACGAATTAACATTTATTCGACATGGGAGCTGGGGCTAGAAATCGAAAATATAAAACACTCAGTGACTCACCCAAATTTAAAACCAAGTCAGCGACGATAATGATAACAGAAAATCCCAAAATGGACGGCCGTGTTGCTAACTTGCTGCTAGCCTTCTGCAAGTGCAACGAGAGGAGTTAGGGCAAGGTCAGGAAGTCGAGAAGGGCCACTTTTCTGGGCTTTAACATATATGACATCAAAACAACGTCGTTTTGATGCCTAAAACATCAAAAGAACGTCACTTTGAATTTAAATTATTTTAAAAACTATATATGTTATAGAACCGATTGGTTTTGTGTAAACCGTCCGGTTCAACCACTGGCTTCATCGGGGTTGAATCGCCGATTCACACAGTTCAATGCCGGCTCAATCGCGATCTCGTTTAACCGAACCAAATCAAACGGTGACCGCTTAGCGGTCGGACTACCGGAACTGGCCGGTTCGCCCGCTCAGTAAACATCATGAGCAAAGGGTTTTGAAAATAGATAGATAAAATACGAAAGCAAAGTAAGTTGGTGGGAAATAGGGCAAAAAGCAATCTTTCAAGTACGTAGAGGAAATCAAGGCAATATATATATATATATATATATGTATAATATCTATCTAAAATAGAGAATATAAATACAGGGAAATCAAGATTCATCCAAAGAATAAAATATATTATATAAAATTGAGCATGTGACTAGATTTACACAACAAGTCGGGAAATACAACACCCAAATATCAAATAGGAAAGAAAATCAATTAATTACCGTACAAATTGAGAGAGAAAATAAATACCTAAAATTAGGGGAGCATTTAGGGTAGTCTCACAGCCACGACGAGGCGAACAGCAGCAGGTGTCCCCCATGCCCGCGTTTTCCGGCTGGACCTCGTGGACACATGGTGAGCTACCTCTCACCACCAACCCGGCAGAAGCCTCGCCTGGTAAAGCAGAGTGCTCCCATTTCGCAATATGTCCCTTTGGTCTTGGGTTCGAGCTCACGAGGCGAAGAAAAGTGGCAATGTGGACATGCCCCTATACCGCGGAGTGGACCACCCGGTCGGAGTGCCCAGGGGTGGGGCCCCCAAAGCAAAAAGGCGCCTTATATCACAGTCCTCACCCCTGCCCACCCGACGGAGGGTTGGTGTCCACCACGTGCTATCCCCCCCTAGCCTCACTGGCTCTTCGCCTCCCGTGGGCCCCGAACCCGGGGACCATGAGCTTAAAAATTCTTACAAAAAAGGCGCCTTATACTGACGAGGTCTCACAATAGCCAGAGATGTCCCATGCCTCTCTCCGTGGCACAAAGCGCAGACAGCGGTGAGCACTTTCACTACCAACCGAGCTACTAGCTCACTGCAGCGAGAGTGCTCCCATTTCAATATGTCCCTTTGGTCTGGTTCGAGCTCACGGCGAAGAAGCGGCATGGGACATGCCCCTGCGTACCTGTGGAGTGGGACCACCCCCTCGCCTGAGTGCCCGAGGTGGGGCCCATGCGCATTTTAATACCCAAGATGAAGATTAGGAAGATTAGGAAGAAGAAAATTAATTACCAAAAAAATAGGAAATGTAAAGACATTAACTGAACGCAATGTATATCACTAGGAAAAAGGTCATTAATATAATAGGTTAATCATGAAGTGGAGGAGAAATGGCACAAAAAGAATCAATACACTCACTTACTCGGGACTGCTTGCTTTCACGAATCCTTTTGATGCCCGTCGAAAGTCAAACCCAAAAGTCAATACCCCTATCAGGAGGAAGATGTCTCTCCTTCATCATACTTTTAGTAAATAATTTCCTACACCCCCTTAAATGTGACACCTAGACGTTAATAAATCTACCTATATTGAAGCAAAGCAAGAGACTCAAAATGGACTCAACATTGGAACAATATAGAAAAGGCTTTTTTGTGAATCCAACAAAAGAAGAAAAGATTTTCCTGGCCCTCTTAAGTTTTCTTCTTTATTTTCACTACTATTTCATTTAGTTCGCCTCCCATTGATAAGAACCCTGCATAAAAAAAATGACTTTACATCTGTCACCATTTCCCCACACATACCACTAATCCCCTAGTCCTCTTTTAGAAAACACGCTTCTAGGCATCCATGAACGTAGTTCCATACAATAGAAAAGCCTTAAATTACATCACACAAGCATAACTAGAATTCAGACACATCGGTATCAAAAAAAAAAAACTAGAATTTAGAAACATACTGTCGTGCATCACCAACAACCTCTGCAACAAACTTCTAAGTGACAACAGCTACTAGTCTAATTCTGCAAAACAAAGGGGAATAATTAATCCAATTTGAAATGACAAATATCAAGGAAGTCTTATTCTGGTTTTAAAAAAATCATCATCCTCCAAAGTAGGTTATTACCTTCTACCACTTCTTCTACTTATTGAATTGTAACCTTTTTACTTACACCAAAGAAAATAATTACAAATTGCACTCGGTTTTTTTATTTCAAAGAATATGGTAGTGTCTAAGTCTTTCGGTTGAAAAGAAAGTAATAACACAACCAACAAAGCCACAACCAAAATATTTCATTATGAAGTTATCAAAGATTCCCAATAAGAATTCAGAAAATCAAAAAAATTTAGTGGTAATAGAAATTTGAGCAGCCTACAACTTAATTCATTAACTTATATGAAAGTTTCAAGTGGACAAAGACGGGATGCATATGGACCAAAATAGAGGGACATTAGGAAAAAGAGAAGAAAAGAAATAGCAACCTTGTACTTAGGGAAAATCAACTTGCATGCATATGTCTCGAATTTTTCCCAAAGTAAATCAAATTAAGTGGAAAAATAGGTGAAAGCACAACTCCTACTTCCTAAATCTCGCTAAGATACTCAGTTCTGCATTGTTTAAGCCACATGTACAATATCAAGTAAACATTATTATTGGAGCAAAACATTGGCTGCAACATTATCTGAACTCTCTCAATAATCATTAAAACTTATGTGGTAAATATGGAAGGAAATGAAGAAAAAAGAGCAAATGCCCCTGTCGTGTTGGATGGTTTTAGAGAAGTAAAGGCATTTTCATTTTATTTTCAAGAAAAAGTGATAAAAGTTATAAGTATCAACAAGATTATTTATTGACCCAAAAAATAATTTATCAACAACCCAACAAAAAAACAAGAAATGGACTACAAAACATAATATCTCTATTTGATTATGAAACATATCATTCATAGTAGATTAATAACACATTTTAATGATCTCGTATTGTTGGCTTCCATTCTTCTCGTTGAAAACTGCAGAAGGCGCACCATAAAATAAATGACTAGGGTTTATGATGAGTATTTTCTTCTCCCACTCTTTTTTTTTTTTAAATGTTCATCATATCTCATTTTAAAGGTTTTACGGTTTTTTCCTTCTATATGTGTCCAAGGGAAATGAGCAATTGAACTTTGATCCAATGAGTTGATCAAAGTGAAAAAGAAGATAGAATCATTGACCCATAAATCATTAATAAAAAAAAAATCATTTCATAAATAGTCCAAAACTAATATGCACAATCATTTGATTAAATTATATTATGCTTAGACCATAAATTAATAAAAAAAATGACAAATAAATAAAAATCGAAGAGTGGGGGAGGAAGATGAGTTGATTGAAAATTGAGACACTTCAATCATATCTCCAAATGAAGGAAGAAGAGGCAATACTGGATGTGTGGTGTCAAGCATGAAGAAGCAAATGGGGAAAGAATGAATAGCAGAGAGAGAGAGAGAGAGTGGCTTCCTTAAATGTTACGACACTGTAAAATTCCCTTTGGAAATCCTAAGAAAACTCAAATTAATGAACACTAAAAAAAAAAAAAATGACGAAGCAATTGGGCTATCTCTCAAGGTCTATATATCTGATCATACAAATAAGGAGGTCCACTTATAAAGGCACTCTATACCCACCCATATCCCCATTAAAGCCAAACACAAGTTTCCACTACAAGCCCCCTAAGAAAAGCACTCCTCCACCCGTGACACGTCATCCCCGAAGGTTTCAGACCCTTCGGCCTCAAAGGAAAAAGAAATAGACACTAAACCATGTACTCTAAACATATCAGCGCAAAGTTGTGGATAGTATTAGTATTGTGGTTCATCAAAACCTCACTCTAAGTGGGTGGGAAGTTAATCGGGAACCATTCAACAGCTTCAAGAAATATGGTATGCATTTGAATTTGAAAACTCCAAGCAAGTGCCCAACAACCTTTATGCTTGAATTGAAAAGAAATCGAGGACATGGGATGTATAATTATTTAGAAGTGGTTCTATAATAATGCAAACATGTTATATATCGGGGGCAAATGCATGTTGCGATGTTGTTGTATAATAGTGTAAAACCCCAACCTGATTGAATGTTGGCATAAGTCGAAGTAGTTTTTGAACCTGACAGTTCAAATGATAGAAACGAGGTGAGATTATTAGAATTTAGAATGCTCCGACGCCATTCTGACATGCGGAATTTTCGAAACAGAACTCGAATGCCCTAAGGAAAGAATGTGAGTTTTCTTATTATATCCGGGCCAGGTTCAGAAAGGAATTTGTAAGAAATTTCAGTTCCTATTACTTTGAATTGATATTTGTAAAGAGAACAGGAGATTTAAGCGAATAGTACTTCCCACCACCCGGCTCCCAGATTGAATTTTCAGAAAATTCTCACAAAATACTAGCAAAAATGTCCACATATCATAAAGACTAGCGTAACGAAATCCAAATAAAGTGAAACGGAGTCCGTTTGGATAGTTTCCAGGTGATCCGAACGTAATTCGGGTAATAATACGCTATTGTCCGGACATCGTGATTTTAATGATTTTAATCCGATTGCGCGGATTTCGTGAGCCCGAATTCATCAGAAGAATTTAGTTAGAATATTTTATGTTCAAATTTAAATATAGATCTACCATAGAATATTTTGAATATTAAGTAATCGATATAAAAACAAGAAAAGGCTTAAACGGAGATAAAATCTTGCTATAATGGAGATGAGATGCCACCGTACTTAGCCAACAAAATATTTTTAATGGCTAAGTTAGGGATTTAAATAATGGGTAAATGACTTGGTCTCATAAAAATGGACCTATGAGAGGCATGATTAAAGGCACCACTTTACAATAACCTGTCTCAATTATTTGACTTAAGGGTAATTTTGGAAAGTTGGAATTTGAAAGCAAAATTAGGGATTTAAGTCTCCAACAGAGGAGATCACGTATGAGAAGGAGAGAAAGGAGAAAAGAGAGAAAAGAAAGGGGAGAAAGGAGAAAGAGGAAGATAAAGGAGAAATCCAAGTTGGGGAGGTGAGTTTTCTTTGTTTTTTCAAGCTTTCAAGTGATCTTCAAAGTGGTAATTGTTATATATCAAAGAAACCCAAGAAAGTCAAGTGTTTTCATGGTGGGAAAGTTAGGGTTTGATGTTTTCCAGCGTTTGTCGTTTCCAAATTCTGGTATGAATGTTAAATTGATGGTATTTAAGGTTTAATGGTGCTGAATTTAATATCAATTGAGAAAGCCATGGTTTAGGTTAGGGTTTTGACAAAAATCATGAGTAAGTGTTAGGTTTGATAGTGAATTGTGTGTGTTATGTTGAAATGGGTATAATGCATCAGATTTAAGTGTTTAGGAGTGAAAGAAAATGAAGAGAAGTTCATTACTTTATCAATTTTGGGCAGCAGTCTCGGTATTAGAAATGTCCCGTTCTGTTTTGACCAGTTTTGGTATTTTGGCCATAACTTGCTCAATTTTGAATCCGATTTGAGTGATTTTAAGGGCTACGTAAAATAGACTTGAAGGAGAACAAAACTTAAGAAGAAGGTATCACCAAATCTTGATCCCGGCGGCTTCCTTAAATAGATTCACTCAAAGTAGGACCATGTGCAAGCTAAATTCTGTCTGTAGCTTTTGAACATAGATAAGGTTATTCGATCGCTGCAAAGTGAGCTCTTTCGTGCGCCCTAATTGTAGTGATTCCAATTGAATAGAACCCTTAGCACTTAGCTTTAAATGAGTATAAGGGCATAGTGTCAAAATATGAAGCTTCAAGACCTCGGAAAATGAGTAATACAAACTGTCACTAGAAAAATCGGTAAATGACTAGTTGGCATGAAAATGCCATAACTTTAGTTTGGATGATCCATTGATTGATTCGTATCTTCGCAAAATAGATTCCTAGAGAATAAGAATATAGGAATGAGTGTTTATGGTGGATTAAATGGAAATTATGGTTAATGTGTAATTGTGATTTTCTTGAAAAGGTGAAAAGGACTATCGGATTCGAACGGAACGGAACTCAACGGAAGCAAGCGGATTGAGCGGTGAACTGTGAGTGAAAATGATATTTTGAGAATCCCTAGCTTTTTAAAAGTGAATGGTTTTAATGTTAAACTGAAAGTTTAATGTAAATTTTATGTAAATGTTAAGGCATATGGAAATGTTTTATCTTGCATTGTTTTATCTTGCATCAATGCCTATATTTATATGTGTGTATTAAATATGTATGCATATGTTAAGGTATTATGAAAGTTTAAAATGTTTAAAGAATGTACAAGGTATGTGTTTTAATGATAAAGTAAAGGATTTAAATGTATTTATAAATGTATTTTGAAGAAATGTTTTACCGATGGTTACCTAAACCCCATATGATCAAGCAGGACTGACATCGGGCCAAGTACTTGCTGTAAGGATTTAGAGGGTAAAGTTATAGGTTACTAACTGAGGGAAATAGGTGTCTAGAGTAATATCCTTACACGTGATAAAGTGTTATGACTGGAACCCTATGCAAAGCGTGAGTTTCTCCGCAGCGTAGTGGTTATGACTGGAATGTGACTGTCCCTCACCGTCAGTACCCGGAAACTGTTCGGTGTGTTTATTCCCCTGGGTTCCATCAGAAAGAAAGAAAAAAAAAAAGGAAAGAAAGAAATAAAGAAAGAAAGTTTACGGTACAAATGTTTAAAGCATAAATGGATTTTAAATGCATAAGTATTTATTGAAAGAAAGTTTAAGGCATAAATGTTTAAGGTATAAATGGATTTTTAATCAGATAAGTATGTATTATTTTGGTATATACGAAAATGTTGGTTTAATGAAAATGTACACTCACTGGGCCTTTAGCTCATTCCTCCTTTTTCCCTATGTTTCAAAAAACATTTTCAGGACCCAGATAAAAAGTAATACAGAGCGTCCTGGCAAAGTGAGTCGAGCTGCTGATGAGACGACGAATTGTGGATTTCATTGTATATATAATTTTGCATATCGTTTATGTTGAATATTTTGTTATGTATATATGTATATGTATATAAAGTTGAAAGGAACTACGTGGCTTTGATCCTCTGGATGAGGTACGAGGCGGTCGGCTTAAGTCCGCCCAAGCCCAAAATGCTTTCTCGATAAAATGTGCATGGAAATTTGATAAGAGGCTTGAATTGTTGATGATTTGAAGTAAACAAATGTATATGTATGTATATTGTGTTGATTGGGTGGTGGACGAGAAGTCCTAATATGGAAGTATAAAATTGAAGTTTAAGTAAGTGTTTTTAAATGCTTTATCAAGCCTTTGTAATTTGGGAGTCCGAAAACAGAGGAAACTCCGGCCAATTTTTCTTCTCAAAAATCCTGCTTGAAAAACAAAAGAAAAGAAAAAAAAAAATTACTACTTCGTCCGCATTATTTTCTAAAGATATGTTAAGCAAAGATTGTAAGGGGTTCGCCTCCATGGATTTTATTTCGACGCTTTAAGGAAAAGTTTCTATATCCATTGAGCCGGAGGTCCCCTGTTCATGAGGTTAATCCGGCTCAGATCCTTCAACGTGGTATCGTGTTTCTTCGCTTTGAAAATATTATAAAGATTTGAAAATTTGATTTTCATCTGATTGTTTTAATGTTTTATTTTAAAATTGCATAAATTATTTATGTGATTTAAAATCATATATGCATTACATGACATATTAAAAATTTTGAATTCATTAAAAATGCGCTGCCGTGCCGACCCCACCAGAGAGCCTCCCCGGTGCGCAGTACCACCACCGAGGAATATGTTGATGAATCCGCTTATGTTCCTCCAATCGACAAGACAGAGTGAACCCATCCCACCACACAGGTATCGCCACCACCTCCCGAGGTCGTGAGGACAGATACTGCTAGGAGCGCATGGCTCGCCTTAGCCACTCGTGACACTTACACCAGAGCGTAAGAGTTTCATGTAGAGGGCGAAACAGGGGCACGAAACTATGATGGATCGGGAGCACCCTTAAAAGGCTTCGCCATGGTTAGAGGAAATGAACTGCCTACCAGTGACGCAGTTGCACGGACGTAGTAGATGGTCACTTTTTCTCGCCTTCTCCTACGGACAGCATTGGAGTGGTGGAGGGCGTCAGAGGAGATGCCCGCAGGGAGTGTCCCAAGTACGCCTCAAGGAAGAGTTTACACAAGTTTGTTCCGGTACCCGCCATCGAGATGCAAAGGTCGAGGAGTTCTTTAGTCGGGAGCGCGGACAATTCTCCGTGACATTATGAGCGGAGTTTTTCTTGAGCTCGTCAGACATGTCCCATTTAAGAGGGATGACGAGCCAAGACCAAGAGATTTGCTGCAGGTCTCCTCGTCCGCAGTTTAGACCATAGTAAGGCCGACACCACACACGCGATGCCGCTGTGTGGTCGAGGTCATAGCTGTGGTCGAGAGGAGCACGGGTTGAAATCCCAAAGCAATGGCCTACCAAGGACAAACGGGAGTGGGTTGACGCGGGGTTCAGTGTGGAGGTTCCGCGAAGCGCTCAAGAGGGAAAGACACAAGGGACAGTGGCAGCGTGCCCAATCGTGGGGCAATAGCCTAGCTGTGGTTCGAGGCCACGTATTGTAGCCTCCAAGGGTCCAAAGCCGAGTGTGCTATGTGGAAGAACCATTATGGTGAGTGTATCGGGGGATGCATACTGAGCGCGGCGGACAACCGATACTTCGGGCAGAGTGCCCACGCATAGCTTCGGGTAAAGGATCGTGAGCGACGTATTGTGATGCAGACGCTCAGCGTGCTGGTGAGGTCGTGGTCGAGTCGAGGGGGTTTCGCATGTAGGCCCCACTACATTTACTAGATCCGAGGACCACAGTAGAGGTCACCCATCCAGAGGACGTATGGGACGACCTCGCATTACCGTGCTAGGTGTTTTGTCACTCTCAATAGGAGGCATGTAAAGACCGTGAGGTCATGACAGTACTCATCCAAGTTTTTGGGGAGTGATGCTTATGTTCGTATAGATCCGGGTGCTACTCACTCTTTTATTTCTGCAAAATTTATTGCACAAGTGAACATAGAGATACGTTTCATAGATTGTAGTGTATGGTAAACGTCACAAATAATCAGATGTTCGTTATACACGTTGAAAACGCGCTTCGTCTTCCACGCGTCTTTTCATTGATTCATGTTTTTTGAGTTATGGTCAATTTGGTATCGCGCTCGTGACATCCAGACTTCATGATACTGTGGATGGACCTGTTGTCTCGACATCACGCCACCATGGATTGTTTCAGGAAAGAAGTTAAGTTCTGTAGACCGGGGGAACCAAAGATTACTTTTTGTGGGGTAAGAAAGATATTGTCCTCGAGTATGATGTCTGTGATGATGGCTGGGAAGATGCTCCGAAAATCATATCCGGGGTATCTAGCCTATGCGCTGAGGTGAGAGATGATGATATGAGATTGAAGATTCCCAGAGGTCAAAGAATTCCTGATGTGTTTCCGTGATGATCTTCCAGCATCACCCCGCATACATTGATTTTCGTATCGAAGTTAGCCCCCGGGACGTAACCATTTCCTGTGAGCGCCATAGGATGGCCCCACTGGAAAGAACTTTAGGTGCAGATGGAAGAAATGGTCAACAAGGGGTTCGTCAGACCAAGCACATCTCCTTCGGGAGCACCGGTTTTATTTGTGAAGAAGAAGGACGGGAGCATGCGATTATGTATCGACATGTAGAGTCAATAAGGTAACAATACGACCGCATCCTCTTCCGAGGATCGATGATCTCTTTGATCAGCCATGTGGAGCTAAGGTATTCTCCAAGATCGATCGGCGTCGCTATCATCGCTGAGAGTTCATGATGAGGATGTTCCCAAGACGCATTCGTACCTGCACGGGCATTTTGAGTTTCTAGTCATGCCATTCGACCTATGAAATTTGCCCCAGCCGCGCATGATCTCATGAACAGATTTTCACAAACTTACTTCTTAGATCAAGCCACATCGTGTTTATCGACGATATACCGATCTATTCTGGCGTTGGAGAAAGAACATGCAGAAAGCACTTGAGGATAATTCTACAAACACATGAAATTAATTCTGCTATATGCAAAAACTTAGTAAGTGTCGGGCTGGCTCGACAGTTGTCGCCTTTGGGACAATATGTCAAGTAGGGGTGTCGCTGGATCCGCTGAAATTCGTTATATCAATTGGAAACCTCCTACGAAAGTGTTACGTAGATAAGTGAGTTTTCGGGTTTGGCGTGGTATTACCGTAAGTTCGCTGAGGGATTAAGATAGTCGCACCTTTAATTAGACTGACGAGGAAAGAGGAACCGCTTTTATGGTCGAAGCCACGTAAGAGTTTCGATGAACCGCAAAATGGAGATTGACCTCGCCTCCGCACTTACTACCTCCATCGCGGCGTGATGGCTTTGCAAGCAGACAGATGCTCTAGACAAGGCTTAGGTTGTGGTGTATTAATGCGTAATGACAAGGTGATTGCATATGCTTCTAGGCAAATTGAAGCGTTTGAACAGAATTATCCTACACACGACCAGCTAGTGTTCGTAGCATTTGCCTCATGGATATGGAGGCATTACTTATATGGAGTGCCCCGTAGGATTTTTACGGATCATAAGAGTCATGCAGATCTCGGCTTTTCTACGCAGAAGGAACTCGAACATGAGACAGAGAAGATGGATCAACTGACTGGGTGATTATGAATGTACCATTGAATATCGTCCCGAAAGGCTCATCCGGCAGCGTGATGCTCTATAGAAGACCCATGAGTGCCCCTTAAGTATCGCACGTGAGGGTCGCGCATCTTCCTCGACCAGCAAATTGAGGTGTCCTTGGGTGTGAGATCGAACTCGATGCATTCGGGAGCAATCGTTACCACATTCCATGTACGCCCGTATTGATAGACAGGATTAGAGGGAGTTTCGATTCGTGGATCCGCAGATAGTGAAGTTGGGTGCGGTGAAGCAGTCCGGCAACGAGGGATTTGTCATTGAGAGAGGATGGTACCGTGGTCATGGGACAGAGGTTGTGTGTACCGGAGGTAGGTGATGTGAGGAGAGAGATTATGGAGGAAGCCCATTCCTCCGCTTATGCTATGCATCCGGGAAGCACAAAGATGTATCATACCCCCAAAGGAACACTAATCCGGTGGAAAGGTATGAAGCAGGATATTGCAGAAATTGCCTCCGTATGTCTCACATGTCGCCAGTGAAAGCCGAACATCAAGCCCGCAGACTATTACAAATACTCCCGACCTCGTTGGAAATGGGAGAGAATCACCATGGATTGCGGGTAGATCTCCACGCTGCTCTGAGTGGCCATGATACGATATGGGTGATTGTAGACAGACTGACGAAATCAGCCCATTTCCTACCTATCAGGAATAGTGATTCATTGGATAAGTTGGCCCAATTATACGTTAGAGAGATTATCAGACTGCATGGTACGCCAGTTTCCATTGTTTCAGACAGAGATCCTAGGTTTACCTCACGGTTTTCAAGCCCGGGGCCTTACGTAATGCCCTCGCAACTCCGCATTTTAGTACGGCTTTTCATCCACAAAAACGATACAATCCGAGAGGACCAGGCTGCACTTTAGAGGATATGCCAGCGAGATGTGGCTCCTGAGTTTAGAGGAGCTGACACCCATCTAATTCCTCGATGCGGAGTTCCTCGTGATACACAACGCTTATCAAACCAAGATCGTACGGGGCCCCCATTTAGGCTCAGACGATCTTAAAATGTCGAACTCCGGGGCCTGGTTGGGGACGGTGTAGGTGAAAGGAAATTAGTAGGTCCGGAAATTGTTCAAGTGAATTCTGTGATAAGATCAAAGCTATAAGGTGATAGACCCAAAATTGCACAAGACCGACAAAAAGTTATGCGTGACAATCGCCGTAGGGACCCGGGGAGTTCGAGGATATGGTATATTTTCGAGGATTTCCCATGGAAGGGCGTACTAAGATTCGGGAAACGCGGAAAGCCGAGTCCACGATATCAGCCATACAGATTGTTGAGAGGATTGAGAGGTGGCATATCGATTGAGTTGCTATCCGACTCGATCGCATTCACGATGTTTTCCATGTTTCTATATTTCATAGTACATACCGTAATTCTTCACATGTATTGACAGAGCAAATCCGTTGGAAATAGCTGTGAGAATTTGGATAGCTACTCATATAGTGGAACCAAGTGCATCCCGACCGCCGAGCAAGTTCTCGCGCAACAAAGACTATTCCGTCGTGAAGGTGATCAGGAGGAGTCATACGGAGCATGAGGAGCAGATGAAGAGGCATTATTCCCATCTCTTTGATGTAGGTACGAATGTTTTAATTTCGAGGACGAAATTTTTATAAGGAGGGGTGATTGTAAAACCCCAACCTGATTGAATGTTATAATAGTAGTTTTTGAACCGACAGTTCACCGATAGAAACGAGTAGATTAGAATCAGAATGCTCCTGACGCCATTCGACATGAAGTGGAATTTTCGAAAATTGTAACCGAATGCCCTAAGGGAATAATGAGTTTTCTTATTATATCCTAATGGAAGAAATTTCAAATTCCTATTACTTTGAATTGATATTGAAGAGTAGTCAGAGATTTAAGTAATAGTGATTTTGACCGAAAATTGGGGCTCACATTGAAATTTTAGAAATTAAACAAAATACGAAAAATGTCCAGAATATATCATAAAAACACTAACGAAATCGAAATAAAGGCGAAACTGAAATCATGTTTTGATAGTTTCCAGTGATCCGAACGTACTCCGTAATACGCTATTGTCCGGATACTCGCATTTTAATGATTTTAAATCCGATTTCGGTGATTTCAGAGCCTGAAATTCACTGTGAAGGATTTAGTTAGAATATTTTATGTTCAAATTTAAATATAGACGATCATAGAATATTTTTGACATATAATCGATATAAAAACAAGAAAAAGGCTAAACGATAAAATCGGGCTATAATTCGAGATATTTAATTGTACTAGCCAAATCCACCAAAATATTTTAATGGCTGCTAGGATTTAAATATCACGGTAAATGACTTGTCTCATAAAAATGGACCTATGAGAGCATGCTGATTAAAGGGTAATTCACTTTTACAATAACCAATTGAATTATTTGACTTAAGGGTAATTTTGGAAAGTTGGAATTTAAAAGCAAAAATTAGATTTCCAAGTCTCCAAATAGAGGAGATCACGTATGAGAAGGAGAAAGGAGAAAAGAGAGAAAAGAAAGGGTGGGAGAAAGGAGAAAAAGTATAAGATAAAGGAGAAATCCAAGTCGGGAGGTGAGTTTTCTTTGTTTTTTCAAGCTTTCAAGTGATCTTCAAGTGGTAATCATGAGAGGAGCCAAAGAAACTCAAGAAACAAGTAAGTTTTCATGGTGGGAGTTAGGTTTGATGTTTTTCATGTTTTTCTAATGTCTTTCTTTAAATTCTTCTTGGTATGGATGCTAAATTGATGGTGTACGAAGGTTTAATGGTGCTGAATTTAATATCAATTGGAGTAAGTCATGCTTCATAGGTTAGGTTTTGACAAAATCAAGTGAGTAAGTGTTAGGGTTTGATAGTGAATTGTGTGTGTTATGTTGAAATGGGTATAATGCATCAGGATTTAAAGTGTTTAGAGTGAAAGAAAAATGGAAGTGAGAAACACATTTTGGTCAATTTTTAAGTAGCAGTTCCTGGTACAGAAATGTCCTATGCTTTTCTGTTTTAATTTGGTATTTTAGCCATGTAAGTAACTTGCCTCAATTTTGATCCGATTTGAAGATTTGGGCGGCTACGTAAAATAGACTTTGAAGGAGAACAAAAACTTAAGAAGAAGGTATCACCAAATTCTGATCCTAAGTGGCCTGGGGCTATTCACTCAAAGTGTGGACCATGTGCAAGCCAAATTCTGGTTCAGTTTCTTTGAACATAGATAAGCCCTGCTATTCGACGTAAATAGCTCTGTTCGAATCGGGTGATTCCACTGGAATAGAACCCTAGCACCTTAGCTTTAAATGAGTATAAGGGCATAGTGTCAAAATACAGAGAAGTCAAGACCTGGAAAATGAGTAATACAACCGTCACTAGAAAAATCGTAAAATAACTAGTTGGCATGAAAATGCCATACCCTTTAGTTTGATGATCCGATTGATTGATTCCGATTCCAGTAAAATAGATTCCTTGTGAGGAATAAGAATATAGGGAATGAGCAAGCTAAGTGGGGTGATTTAAACGGAATTATGGTTAATGCGTGGTAATTGTGATTTTGGAAAAGGTGAAAAGGACTCATTCTAATCAGAACTTTAACTGAACTCAACGAGAAGTAAGCGGGGGATTGAAGTAAGAACTCGTGAGTGAAATGATATTTTGAGAATTGAGTTTTTAAAAGTGAATAAATTTGTTTTAATGTTAAACTGAAAGTTTAATGTAAATTTTTATGTAAATGTTAAGGCATATGGAAATGTTTTATCTTGCATTGTTTTATCTTGCATCAATGCCTATATTTTATATGTGTATTAAATATGTATGCATATGTTAAGGTATTATGAAAGTTTAAATGTTTAAAGAATGGCTATGTGTTTTAACAATGATAAAGTAAAAGGGATTTAAATGTATTATAAATGTAAGCCTTTGAAGAAATGTTTTACTGATGAAGTTACCTCTAAACCCCATATGAGACTCATATGACTGATATCGGGTCAAGTACTTTGGGTTGTAAGTGATTTAGAGAGGGTAAAGTTATAGGTTACTAACTGAGGGGGGAAATAGGTGTCTAGAGTAATATCCTTACACGTGATAAAGTGCTATGACTGGAACCCTATGCAAAGCGTGAGTTTCTCCGCAGCGTAGTGGTTATGACTGAATGTGACTGTCCCTCACCGTCAGTACCCGGAAACCGCTCTCGGTGCGGTGCCACCGGGTTCCACTTGTAAAGAAAGAAAAAAAAAAATGGAAAAGAAAGAAATAAAGAAGAAAGTTCTGGTACAAAAATGTTTAAAAGCATAAATGGATTTTAAGTAAGTATTTATTGAAAGAAAGTTTAAGGCATAAATATTTAAAATTATAAATAGTTTTAATTGTATAAGTATGTATTATTTTGGTATATCTTTGAAAATGTTATTTTAATGAAAATGTACACTCTTGCGATACTTTAGCTCCATGCGCTATGTTTTCAAAAACATTTCGGGACCGAGATAGGTGCACGGTAGAGGCGTCCCCAGGTGCGGAGTGAGTCGAGCCGATTGATGAGGCGGCAATAAGTATTGATTTCATTGTATATATAATTTTGCATATTGTTTATGTTGAATATTTTGTTATGTACATATGTATGGCATAAAGTTGAAAAGGAACTACATTGGGCTTTGATCCTCGAGTGGATGAGAATTACGTAGGCGGTGAAGCTTAGTCCGGCTCAAGCCCGAAAATGCTTTGATAAAAATGTGCATGGAATTTAAGAGGGTTTGAATGTTTTGATGATTTGGAAGTAAACAAATGTATATGTATGTATATTGTGTTGATTAGGTAGATGGGTGAGAAGTCCTAATATGGAAATTATAAAATTGGAAAGTTTATAAGTGTTTTTAAATGCTTTTATCGGGTTTATGGAATTTGGGAAAGTCAAAACGAGGAAACTCTGTGGTCCTACGAAAATCCAGTGTTTGAAAAAGGCAAAGAAAAGAAAAAAATTATCACTTAGCCCCAGCATTATTTTTCTAAGATATGTTAAAGATTGTAAAGGGGTTCGCTCCATGGATTTTTATTTGACAGTTTTAAGGAAAAAGTTTCTATATCCATTGGAGTGGGAGGTCCTCGGGTTCATGCAAGTTAATCGAGGTCGGATCCTTCAACTAACAAGTGATTCTTGTTCTTGTTCATCATTACATGAATAATGGAGTATTACACGATACTATAATGTTGAATTGTTATGTGGAATTTCCAAATATAAGAGTTCAAAAAACTTATAAATATAGAGTACACCTATGTATTATAAGATGATGGTTATTTAAAATAAGTTATAAAAGAAAGCCTTAAAATGGGCGGATAAGCAACTGTTATGATCAAGTTTTCAACTTTCATAGCAATGGACTATTAATCCATTGCCATGTTTTTGAGGAAAGAAGAAAAAATACAAAGTGGTGAACTTTCATCACTCTTTGATCACAACTCAACAAACCACCACCAACCTAATACAGGCAATGGCTTGAGTCCTTCAAAGCAATTTTGAAACAATGGAATTAAAAATACCTAATAAATTAAAAATAAATAAAAATAGAAACAATAAAATAACAAAATCCTTGGTTTTCTTAGACACCAAGCGAGCAATAAATGAATACTAAAGAAGGTTCAATAAAATAAAGAACAAGAGGACAAATTGCTTCTGATTGAGCATCGAGGACAGAAACCACTTTTGCTAAATAATGCTCCATGATTCGTCTAGAATGAAAAAACAAAAACAAAACAAAACAAATACGAACCGACATAATAATTTAAAAAATGATGAAATCGGTTTTAAGACAATAAAAAAATTAAATACAGTAGGAGTGTAGTCCGCAAAGAGCGAGAAAATCAATGAGCGCGGAGATCGTCGTCGTCCTAGCATCGTTACTCCACGATTTTGATTCATCCTTCTTGTCTCTCGCGAAAGCCTATTCGTTTATGCATTTGTTATGGCCAAGTTTTATTGTCGTAGTCGAGTTTCAAAAGCGCCATGGAAATGGACACATCCATCCATTGCCATGTTTCGAGAAGAAAATACAAAGTGGTGAACTTTCATCCTCTTTGATGCAACACAAACCACAAAAACAACTAATACGAGGCAATGGCCTAGTCCTTTAACAATTTGGAAACAACGAGCTAATAGGGTAAAAATGAGAACAATAAAATAATAATAAAATCTCGTTTTCTTGAGCACCAAACGGGCGAAGCGAACACATAAAGAGATTAAATAATAAAGAACAAGAGGAAAAATTGCTTACGATCGAACATGGGATACTTTGAAAACCACTTTGCCTAAATAATGCCTCCACCGGTTCGTGCGGAATCGGGGAAAAAAATACGAGAAGCGTATGATAGATAAAGAAATCGGTTTAAGACAAAAAAAAAAAAAAAAAAAAAAAAAAAATATCTGGTAGGGTGTAGTCAATAAGGAAGCAGAAAATCGAGTGGCCTTGGAGATGGGTCGTCGGTGCCTTGCATCGTTGCCTCCCACGATTTACAGTTCATCCTTCTTCTCTCTCCACTTGAAGCGCTGTTAGTTTATGGAAACCTAGGGGCAGGAAACCCTCTCCCTTTCGGCTCCCATCGGCAGTTCGATGACCCGAGCTCGTAAAATTCTCCTCCCTCTACCCCTTTCTTAGTGCTCTCTGTCGCAGAAGTATGATCTGACCATGAGCTGTGTAAATTAAACCTAAGCAAGAAGAACAAACCATAAATGATCTCATGAAGCGCCCCATTTGTGTCAATGATAATCAAGTGAATCTCCTCCCAACACGAACACAGAAACAAAAACAAAATGAAGGGATCGGAATCAATGAATTAGGTTTTGAGTTAGGAGGCTTTCTTAGGATTCGGGAAGATCGGAGAAGCGAAAACGATCATAGAAAATTGAAGATAAACCAAATCGAAGAAACTAAAACATTTGGTGCATTTTTTAGTACTATTTATTATTATAATATTTTATAAAACCCTTTTTCTCTTTAAACCTTCGGTGTTTTGTCTTTTGTATTTTTGAAAAAAAAAAAAAAATCAAGCGTGTTTTTTATTTTCTTGTTTTATTTTAAATAAAATAATTTAAAAAAAAACTATAAACGTAACCCTAAAGGCTAAAACTTTGAAAGGACCTTCATAGATAATTAATTTCGGATTTTGGATTTCATTGTTAAATTTCTTTTAAAAAAAAAAGACCATCAAATTTTAAGATTTCATTTCAAATTTAAATATTTCAATCATTTATTAGTAAATCAATCTACTTTAAGTATTTAAATAATTTTTTATAGATAATTTAAAATATTTAATTCTACTTATTTTGATATGATTTTTATATTTATTTATTTAAATGTTACGTATTTATTTATTTACATAAATAAATATTTATTTATTTGTTACTTGTCTTGCACAACTGAAAAAGTAGCTTTTGATTTAAAAGAAAGGAAAAAAAACATGGAACTTCTGTGCTAGGCTTTTTTTGTTTCCCTAAGTGCTGTTTTCTGCTGTATATCTTACCACTACCTATTACCATTACCCATTTGGATATGTAAACGTGATTGACATCTGATCTTCTCAGATGTGGAAGCTAACTTTCGGAAACTCTTGACTCACTGGGTCTGATTTTTTATTTTTTTTCGTCTCTAGAGGAAGCTCACCTGATTTATGGTCAATACAGATTGTGTCTGGTAAGTATCATTTATTATTTGGTCCTTTTGTTTTAGGATTTAATTCTGTTAGTTGTTAAGTGGTTGATTTTGTGTTTGGTTGATGAGAAAGAAGACGAAGGAATGGGGTGAAGTAGAGGAAGATGCGGATAGCATTGAAGAAAGAAGAATAATGAAATGATGGAAATTTTGTATAGAAAACTTTCTCATGTGGGGATTCGTAAATACAAAAAATTGCACTTTGGCCAATTCATAAGATTTTGGCTTAGTTATTAATTATTATTTATTTGTTTGTTTTTTACAGTGCGTATCAAAAAGTGGAAAATTAATTTAGTAATCAATGTACTTTGCCTATTATTTTTTCTTTATGAAAATAATTTTCCATGCGTTTTTCCTTTCCCCTAGGTATTGCCGGTTCCAAAGCCTGACGCCCCAAAACCAGGGGTCCATTGGCTGCAGTCAACCAGCGAATCTGAGTGGATGTCGGGTTGACTCAGTAATCGAATGAGTCTGTTTATGCGGGAGGCTGCACAATTACGAAGAGCACAGTTTACGTAAACGTTCCGATATCACGATATACGTCGATACGTAGCGGGCCCATAAACAATACTCATCACAATATGTCACGAGCTAATATCGATAGTTTTAAGAGTTAATAAAAGCTTTGCTATTTTAACATATATTAAAATGAAAAAACATTACAATACATGTACCTGTTAGCTTTGTCTTTAAAGCCACATCCAGAGCTTTCTTCTAAATGACCTCAATCTGAGCGAGTCTCCTCGCACGCTCCCATGCAGCAAAAGGGGGTCCCCACAGCGGGGTGAGCTAAAGCTGAGTAAAGTCGCCTACTAGAGCGGGCTACTCACCATCTAAGTCTTGATGCAATGTTTCAAAGTAAACACACATTCAAGCAAATGCATGATCCTACTTGAATATGCATGACCAACTCAGGATCAGGAACCTCATGAGCTCTCTCACACTCGCCTGGCCTTGTATGAAATTATTGTTTTTATTGAGTGGGTAACCTATAGGTGAATATATATCAATGGGCCGCTCAGGCGGTTGATATATTATTTGTTCAATGGACACCCTCTAAGTGAATAATATCAAGCTAGTAAATAAGTGGTTTGATATTTTATTTGGTTAATGGACTTCTACCTCAGATGATTAACATTTTTGGACTACCCTCAGAACTTAGTCTTCTCACAGACTTACATACCATGCATTCACTCTATAGTCTTTGCAGGATGTCCCGATTAAGCATGGAATGCATGTATGCCAATTCGACCTGGTCCCAATCACGTCACGAATAATAGTAAAACATGCACATACTCGCACAAAAGTGCAATCCACATAAACATGTTGTATGAGTGTATCATTTGGACATCAAAATTAGTTCACTTGGGCTAATGTTCAGTACTGAGCAATTCGATTCGGGTGCCAACCAAACACATAATTTCACGAAGATATATTCTTCGAACAGCATTCAGAATAGGTAGAGACCACCAGTTCTTGTCAGAAAATCTAAATCAGTGATTCATAGTGAACAGAAATTCTGACCATTCAGGCCCATTGTACACAAACAAACATCCAATACACAAACTCGAGCACAAACCACACCCGACCCGGTACCGCTAAATTTATTTGGGCATCACGGATGGTGAGAAAAAATCCGAATTTCTAACGGTCGGTCCGGTTTTGGGGCCGAATCGAAAGCAACTTTCCTTTGACCGTTCGTAAACGTTAGTAAGCGGCAAATGGAATTAAAAACTCCAAGTAGGAAAATCCTACCTCTTGGGGTTTGTCAAACTGCAAATCGAGTCCTGTAGCTTTGCTCGCGTGAAACGTTTCCTTCTTTCAGGTATGAAATCCGGCGGTCGGTGCGGATCTTAGAAGGAGGACCTTCTCACACTAGAAAACCTCCATTTTTTGCTTTCTCCACCTACTGCCTCCCCTTTCACGTTTTTGCCTTAGTTTAGAAGTGGAAGATAATGTGTACCGCCGAAATTACGAGTTCTGCCGTTCTTTATTTCCAACCCCGCTCTGCGTAACCGATATTGAAGTAGCGTGTATTTCATTTGAACGCCATGTGTCCTCATGAGAACATAGAGATTGTTGGTCTTTGGTCCTACCCTTGCCGATGGCAGCCTTCTATTCTGCCGCTTATCGCTAAATTAATAATATAATATCAAACGTAGCGTAACCGAAAAAGCGTGAAATTGTCTCGAGTCGGCGGTCGACGTGGTAACTAGATTTGTGAGGCGATTCCAGCGGTGGTAGTTTAGATCATCGAATCTGAAGAATTTCAGATTTTTAATATGAAATTACAATTTTATAATCGATGCGATTTTGCCCTTATTCGGTGAATTTCTCGGTCTTCTAAAGCAAGCCTTGGTAGCCGTTTGGAATACATATACAAGTACTAAGGGAAATAAAAATATAAGGAAAAGTGGAAGGAAAATAAAAAATATATATTTAAACTTGCTGAATCATTTATATATTTTTCAAAACTATTTTTGTTGTTTTACATTGAAATTTTAAAATATGTAAAATTTTGAGAATGTTGAATATATTTTGATTTTTCTTTATATTTTCCTGTGTAGAAACTAAGACATGAGAAAATAATTTTCCTTAGCAATTTTTCTTTTCCTATTACTTTCCAAGTTCAAGCATGAGACAAATTCCCAAATATGAAAAATGTAAAATCGTATTCCGATCAATTTATTCTCTAGATCTCGGATGGCCGAAAAGGATTTCCATAGTTGCGATTATCTAGCAATGCTGCTGCGTCAATTTAAATGATCCGAACGTCCCGGTGCTACGAATTTTAGCTTCTGCCTGCGATCGGGTGCCGTAAAAAACGATTTCTAGTGCGACAAAGTCACATATAACCGCGTACTCATATAAGTGGTATGAGTATAAAAATGATGAAAATGGAGCCCAGTAGATATAAGTCTTAGATATCCGCTGGGAAAATAAATGATAAAATTGTCATTTTGGAATTGTTTAAGTTATAAAAAGACAAAAACTCAATAGTGTCATCTCTTTGATTCAAAGACCAAACAAAAAAAAAACGTGCTGAGGAAGAAAGGGCTCACAGTGGCTATGGCTTTTGAGTTTTAGTGAGAGAGAGAGTCACTTCTCTACAAATACTGTGATAAATGAGTCAAGAAAGTCTTCGGAGCGAAAAGAAAGGTTGCTCTACGTGGAGAAGACTCATTAATGACTGGTTTTTTAGGGAGTTCGATCAAACTCAGGTGAGAGGTAGGGTTTCTCCATACTTGGGTTTTATTCTTTATTTAAATTGCTTTGTTAATGTTTGGATTTAATGAAATTTAGTGAGGCGTTTGATAGTTCCAAATCTTGGAGCAGAGTGTTCAGATTTTAAACCCAAATGGTATTTGTGATAGCCCACATTCAGATGGGTTGTTACTTGTGCATTTATGTGTTAATGCATGCTGGTTTGTATGGGCCGGAAATTCTTGAAGTGAAATTGGGTTCACAAAGTGAATCGACGATTGTGACCTGGAATAGTAGCAGGGGTTTAGCTATTTAGGAGATAGTGTTCACAAAATAATTTTTGTGGAATAATATGTTTGGTCGGTAATTCAAGTAAATTGCTGCGTGTTTGATAATTAAGCGTGAAATTTCTGTTTACGATGTGATGGAATGTGAAATTACGCCTGCTGTTGTGTGATTTAATATGTGAATAATAATTTATTATATATTTGCGTGTATTATAAAAAAAATTGAAATGGAATTGGCGTCATTGCATTTCCATATGCAGGGCTTAGAGGCGATAGGAGTGAGTGCGCTGGGGTGATTCTTGAGATAATGTTTGGAGGGTTGTCTAAAATGAATATCGGAGGGTAGTCAAATAAATATCAATCGTGGTCGGCTGGTGTGATATACAGTTAGTCCATTACAATATCAATGCGTCGGAGTTGGCCCAGTGATATATACATGCGAGGGTTGTCCACAGACAAATAAAACTGGAGTTCTCATGCGTGGCTTAGAGCGGGTGTGAGAGGAGTCGAGGAGAGTCGGGATATGGATGTTAGTTAGACATTCATTATGGATCATGTATTTGCTTTAATGTGTGTTTGATGTGACATTGCATATGCATAGGTGGAGAGTAGTCATTTATGGTGATTCCTCATAAGTGTTTCCTTTGTCGAAGACATATTTTCGAAGTCTGAGGAATGCACGAGGAAACTGATAAATCCACAGGCCCAGGAGTTTGTGAAGAAAGTCGGTTGCTGGCTTTGATGGTTTAAACATGTATTAACTCTATAAAGTTTGATATATATTGTAGAGTAATTATTAACTTTTGTAACTAGTAGATGGTTGGTGTGTGATATGATCTTGGTTTATAGACGAAGTAGTTTATTCATATGTGTATCATGTGATTGATGTTGGGACAGGAGTTGTATTAAGGGTAGATCTCCCGATGCGAAATAGAACTGCTTCCGTTTTCATGAGAGATGTCGGATTCACCCAGACATTCCACGAAATCATTTCCACAGTTAATGAGTGGTAGTGGACCGGGATTGAAGTCTGCAATGGATCTTAATTGTTTGCCTTTGGTGATTATTTAATTTGAGTAAAGTTCATTCATTCGTCTGGGGTTTGTTTGGCTAATCCTTTTTTATTGCTTCTTCTGAGTGTGATGGCAACAACAACGAAAATGGCAATCGGAGAGTCAAGTAATGAAATATCGTAACACCACGATCCAGGGAAGTGTCTCATTATGTCTTGTGGGGTGTATAAAATTTTCCAAGTGTCCTGCTTGTAGTATATTGGAGACTAAAGTAGGAAATGAAAGTTTATGGAACCCGAAATTTATGGTATTAAAAGAAGGGTAAAATTGTCCTTAGCAAAAAGGATATGGAAATTAGAGATGGGTCATAGTAGAAATAGTAAAAGTTGATTTGCATTAATTAAAAAGATGAGGGCTATTTTCAATTAAGGGAAAATATGAGACTAAATGTGGGAGACAAACAAAATAATTCATTTTGTCTCATACTTTGGCTAGGGCTCCACGGTTTTGAGGAGAAAAGGAGAGAAAACCCAAGAGGAGGAAGAGGAGGAAGAAGGAAGAAAGGAAGAAGGAGAGGTTCAAAAAAATCAGAGTATACTGTCTTAGAATCGAAGTGTATTGGATTTACAGGCTTTGATAGGAGGAGCCAGTGTCACTTTGGTCCTAGGTTTTGTGTAAAGGTCACACAAACCTTTGATTTGATGGGGTTGTAGTAAAACCTCAATTAATGTAAAGAAACTTGGAATCATCAAATTACATGATGTGTAGAAGAATTGGTGGACCCAACTTAGATTGTAATACATGGTACAGCGTGCTTTAAGTGGGTTATTAATTTATTTTCTAGTATATATATATATTTTAATGATCCTAGAAGTATTATTTTGGCACTATATATATATATATATATATATATATATATATATATATATATATATATATATATATATAAGTAATTTGACCACTACAATTATTTAAATAATTAGTTTGATTAAATTAAATGTAAGGTATGAAATGTCTTAGTATATGTAAATTACCCCTAATTTAGCTCAATTTTTGAGTTAACTAGCAAAAAATAATTGGGGCTTGAGACTTTTATTTTGAAGGGAAAGAGACCAATTTTGGGGCCCCAGAGCTTCTCCTCAGCCGTCTCTTCCTCTCATTTCTCCTCTTCTTCTCCGGCTTGACTCGCCCTCGGGTCCAGACCACCTCAGGCCAGTCCGAGGCGAATCAATTTCCGGGAAACCATCACCCACACACCCTTCAACCTCAGGCCACCCTTGGACTCGTCGACCGCCCCCGACTAGCGGAAGGCTTTCATCATTTCTCCTCTACTTTATACCACTACGGGCCACAGGTCGCGCCCGCCACCACCTGCTTCCGGCCCAGGCAAGCTTCCTCGACATCTTGCGATGGCCGTTTCTTCCTCCTCTCTCGCGGTGGCGGCGTCCTCCCTCGCGCCAGGTGGGCGCCTCGCCTCGGCAGTCCTTTTAGGCGTGTTTACGCTGAAACAAGGCCATTTCGAACTCAGGGACCCCAAAGCCTTAGGGGGGTATGATTCAGCCATTTCAAGCTTTAATCGTGATGATTTTAGAGATATATTCGAAGAAAATTCTGTTTTTATGCGTTTGAGTTGTTTAAGCGAATCTAAAGTATCTAGTGTTGGACTCCACAATCTAGATCGGCAGGTACCCTCAGTTTAATTTAAATGAGGATTGATTTTTCGACCCGCGTGGCGACGGTTCTCGAGGCGTGAGATGGAGCGTTCGTCTCACGTTCGTGATTCCGGCGGTTGTGATCGGTTCGCATTCGGCGAAGCGGTGAAATCCCATGCCACTAAAGCGTGTGGAACTCTGTCGTGTATTTATCAGATGTCGATTTTAATTGTTAAATAATGTCGTTGAATATGTCCCTTTGTGTTGGTTTACATTGGATTAATTACTTGTATTGTATGATCAAGTAGTTAATAAGTTGATTGTGTATGTGCGATACAATTGTTGAGTTGATGGATTACCAGGGCCAAAGTCAGGTGATAAAATTATGATTGTATGGCGAAGCTCGATATTGTTCTTGTGTATGTGGAAATGTTATTTAACGAGGTTCGTTGTATTACAAGGAGTTTGATCCGGTTTTAGGGGATCTGTAGTTTGAGTGGGAATTTTAGGTGCCATATCGGTCTAGCACGTAGATTGTCTAGTCGGTCTGAGTTAAGCAAGCCTCAGTCTCGATATTGATTATGTCTTTTCTATTCTAGATTGTCCAACTTGGCTCGCCGGGGCGCTTTGAGGTGTAGAGCGGCTCACAGAGACCAGATTCTTCGGTGAGTTGATATCATATAGTTTATGACACATCATCTTGCATGCATTGCATAGCATTTATGGCATTAGGCTACCCCATCATCACGACATGATTATTACTATTAGATTAATTTACTATGGTAATTAAATTATTTAGTTTGATATAAATATATGCATATTATTGTTATGATGATGGATGTAATTAATGTATTGTTAGGTGTGATATTCTTTGTGCATTGTATTTGAAATGTTTGTAATGAACTAGCGAGGACATACCACACAATGGGTTGTGAGGACGCGTGCATCTGCCATTATTGATCGGATTAGGTTCTGAGTTTATGGTTATGGACATGAGTTCCTGGTTGAGGCGTTCGGGGATGCCGATGGGTCCACTGGTTGGCGTTACTCGGGCGCCGGCTATGGGTATAATATGTTAGTTCTTTGAGTTAGGACCACAGGTCGACGTTCTCTCGGGCGCGGCTATAGTTTATTTGATTATAGTCTTCGTGAGTTAAGGACCTGGTCGACATTTCTCGGGCGCCGGAGTTACATTGGATTTGAGAGAGCCGTATGGCTTGTAGTATTGATATAGGGTCTGTTAGAGTTCGATTTTGTGATGATTATGTGATGATATATGAAACTTAATGTAGTGCATGCATGTTTTATGGTGTTATATTGTTTTCAATATGATATATTATATGGTAATTCTATATGTATGTATCTGTTGGTTGCGAGATGTGGTATAGATTATGATGTTAACTCACCTCTACCGAGGCCCGGCGGTCACAGAATTATTTTTCGAATGCTTGTCGGTCCTGCCTCCCGGATCCTTTTGATATGCTTGCAATTCTCCTCTTCCACGGCGGTTGCATGTACTAATATGATCTTTGATAATCTGTGTCTATTTAATCTGGGTGTCAACGGTACTTTGGAATATTAGATGTTTGTAATTCAGATAATTCTGTTCATTTTGTGGATGATGACGGTGTATGTGGGAACGAGACTTTATTTCTCCCTATTGATGTTTGGCATCTGAGCATATTATATATATGTATGTGGATATATAGTCAGGTGATCGTATGATAGTCGGTATGAATATTTCAATAAGGCTTGCTACGGGTTTCGGTGGCCTTATGCCTTCCCATTCCTGATGGGGTCCATTTAGATTCAGGTCGTGACATTAGGTAGTGTTCTTGGATTTTCACCCTAAGGTTTTGTGTTTTGAGGTTCAAAGCACAAATTGTCTTGTGGAGTTGTTTTTAGATAATTTCCAAGTTGGTTTTTGAGGTATTATGAATTATAGAAGTTATATGGAGTGAATTGGCATCAAAAGTGGGAGAAATAACAAAATCTGGGCATTTCGGGTATCTTGTACCGGTACAATTTGAACTTGTACCGGTACATTTTTTATTCTGGTCATTTTTGGCCAACTTGAACCGGTACAAGTTAGACATGTACCGGTACAACCTGATACAGTTTCTGTTCGTAGGTTTGTGTTTTAGCCATAACTTCCTCATTTCTTATCCGATTTGAGTGATTCAAGTGGCTCGTAAAATAGACTTCAAGAGAACAAAACTTAAGAAGTAGATCTTAAATCTAGTCTGTTTAATTCTCCAAAGTGGGCCGTATTACGAAAAATTCACCATCAACTTTGGACCTTATTAGTCCGGTTGTTTAGGACGTGGCAGTTCGGTACTCAGACAATTCAGTTGGAATGGAACCCTTAGCACCTTAGCTTTGAAAGAGTATGAAGAGTGTGACTAAGTCTAGGAAGTACGTTAAGTTATGCGATTAATTTGTCGTCGTATTCGTTTGAAAGTGTAGGTTAAAAAGTAAAGGCGGGATAAGTGTGGAAGCGTAACCAGGACAAAGCAAGCAAGAGGTGAGTGTTTCTAAACTCATTTTCCAAATGCCTAGTGTATTATTATTATTATTATTACAAATTCCTTTACTTGGTATTTTATGGTTTTGATTACCAAACCATTTTGAGAAAGCGACACTTGAGTTTGACGAGTAATGGTTCGGTTTATCCAATATACATGTAGTTGAAAAGCAAACAAATGGTTTGATTAAATATAATTGAAAAGCAAGAAAATGGGTTTGATTTAAGCCATAATTGAAAAACAAGCCAATGGTTTTGGTTAAATATTTTGAAAAAATATAAAATATAATTTTGAATAGGTAAACATTTTCAAGCGAAACAAACAAAAAGCGAGTAAGCAATGGTTTTGAATAGGTATGACCATTTTTGAAGTAAACTCTTTCAAGCAAACAAATGGTTTAAATTGTAACCATTTTCTGAAATAAGCAGCAAAACAAAAGAATATTGCGAAAACGGAAGCGTAATTGCTAGACTTTGGTGACACGTGCTAGAGCATGGAACTCTAACTAAGTATGGTGATGGCGACCACGGGTCAATTCCACCATATTCAGGAAAAAGGTGGCAGACAGGTCTTTGCAAACACGAGTTGAGCACGAGGTTCCGTGTTCACTAGGGTATGATAAACAAAAACCAGGCCTCCATTGGTTGATGTTTTATAAGCATGATATCTTTGTTTAAACATCAGCCAGGTTCGTCATGAGCTTAGGAGGTTTTAAATAATCAGGTTGACGGGCTCCAGTTGAATTCAAAGCATTCGGTTGAGCTGACTCCGTGGGTTTTATTTTCAAACATGTGGTTGAAACTCAAGCTCCCATTTTTTATGAAAAGTTTGGCTTTTAAGCGAATGTTTGTGAAAGGTTTTAGAACTTTTCAAGCATGATAAAACAAACGAAAAAATTGTGAGAAGTTTGTCAGCTTCTAAAGCAAACAAAATAAAAAGTTTTACAAGCTTTTAAAGAAAAGCAAATAAACAATATTGAAAAGTTTTGAAAACTTTTAAAGCGAAGCAGCAAAGAAAAGCTTACGAAATAATTGCTAAAGGGGTTACATTTTGAGATGTTTTGGGAAAAGCAAAACCTTTATAAGCCTGTATTTCCCGTAGTATTGTTCGTTCGTTAGTATTAAATATTTTCCCCAATGCAGTGCGCAAGGAATATTTGGAGCAATCTGGATTATGATCTGATGACCTCAGTTAAGTCTTTGTATCATTTAATAATATTTTGTAGAACCTACTTTGAATTTGTATATGGAACATATAACATGTACATAGTTTAATTGTGATGGGAATGTGATGGTATGTGATTGCCATATTTTGAATGCCGTGTAAATTGGATGTATGGGATTTGGAATTTTAGACTATGTGCAGTGATCATGCTAAAGTTTTTCATTGTAAGATTTTGCAAATCCTAGGATTTGAAAAAAAAAAAGAAAAAAAATGAAAAATTTTATGGGAGGTTTAAGCAAAAGCAATAGGCAGCTTCACGAAGTTTCTAGTCAGTTGGGGTAATGGTGCGAGGATTTACGTGGAGTGACGGCACCTGCAGCATTGCGGTAGGGGGAGTGGGGGTGTGTCAATATCGAGTTGAATGATAGATGAGGTTAGCTCTGGCTTACTTTTTATTGCTCAGTTTTGGAACCGCAAAGTACTAGTGAGAAAAAAAAATTGCTAAGGCTCATTTGGAACTGAAAGTACTAGGGAAAGGAAAAAAATGTTGTACCGAAAATGATTATCTAACTTCATTTTGGTTTCATTGGTGGAAAATATAAAAGAAAATCCAATATAATCAATTCTTCAATTTTTTAAAATATTTTAAATTTCTTGAATCTTTATATATTAATGAAATAAATAAACGAATTTTAAAATAAACATATATAATTAATATTTTTAAGTGATTATTTCACATCGATCTAAGTTATTACTTTGTTTTTTGTTTTGTTTTTTTTTTTTTTGTGATTTTATCATCGATTTGTTGTGGTGTGTGGTTGTATCTTTCTTGGTAGCGGGTTTGGCAGTTTTGCAAACATATTTTGTTGAGCCAGAAACATCAAATCTTAATTGGATTAATAATTGTGAGGCTGGAATGTGGGTATAAATATATGAGGTGTTGAGCCGATTTGTATGTTAAGTCAGCCCCAGGCGTTGTGTTTATCTCTAATATTTAACAGAATTTGATTATATGTTTTGTCAGCCATATGTTATTAGTTTTAATCAATAAATTGTTATTTTTTGTAACAAGATGACATAAGATTTTATTTTTTTTATATTATATCTTCTCAGTGTAGTTGGCGATCTTTGTCTCTTTTTAGTTTTAAATTTTATGTTTTATAAAGAAAGGTTTGGCCCGACAATTTTTTGGATGAACCATAGGGTTATACACATTTATCCATTAAAAATGAATAATGACATTAACAATCTTGTGAAAATGAATCATAATATTTTAAATTTTAATACACGTTTTTATTTACTTTTAAGACAAATACTGAGTTGTAAGAAATAAAAATAAAGATAAAATAAATTGACAAAGATTGTTTCAATAAATAATATAAAAATGAATTTGTATAAATTATGATTTTTTTTAAATTTATACACTTTTATCCATTAAAAATGAATAATGACATTAACAATCTTGAGAAAATGGAAGATCATAATATTTTAAATTTTAATACACATTTTATTTACTTTTTAAGACAAATATCTTGAGTTAATAAAGAACATAAAAAGCAAAAGATAAATCAAATTGGCAGAATTGTTTCAATAAATAATATAAAAATGAATTTGTATAAATTATGATTTTTTTTCAAGTGGTGTTAGTATTTAACATACTTCATATTCTATTATAGGAGAAGAAAATGATTAGAAAACAAATACTTAATTTATATTTAGATAACCACATTGTTAATGTTATTACCATAGGGAACAAAGGAAATATGCCATCTGAGTAAATATAAATTATTAATATTTAAAATAAGCATTTTATTATTAAATTTAGTTGATTCATACTTTTTTTGAAAAAACATATATTTATTGATTCACGTTAGCAATAAACTCGAAAAAACATAGAATCAAGCTAATACCTTAAGCTTTGAATAGTCATCAGCTAGTATATATTGAGGCAGCAAAATATTAAGCAATTCAAATTTTAAAATCATGAAAATATTATGAAAGGAAATTGACTAGTAATTGCACCGGCGATTCATAATCAAATTAAATATTTTGAGTTAGAATAAGCCCAAGAACTTGGATGGATTATGTGTTAGTAACACTTGGTTTTTAAATAAGAAATATATTTAATTTATAGTTTATAGTTTGGAGTAATTAAGTCATTTATTCAATTTGATTATATAAAATAACCTCCAAACAAACAGATTAATATTATATTACATCATATTAAATTAAACAAAATTTGGTTATGTTTTGGGCAAGATAACTTTAGTTATCCTATTCCTAGTAATCACATAACCTAAGATTATGTTTGTATCCCCGAACCAAACGCTTCCTTAGTAAAGGGAGGGGAGACTTGGACTAGGAGTTTGAATTTCATTATAAAACATACCATAACCATTTATTATTCTTATGGGGCAATGTGAGGGGAGATCCAATCACAAGCATGGATGGAATGAAAACAAGCTTAGAAATTAAAATATAGAAAGTCTACATGCTAAGTCATATTTTAATAATAAATTACGTCCTGTCTTGGAGTGTGGAATGAGTTTTGCATGGGTGAGACGCATGTGATTAGATGAGTCACAGACTATGGAATTGATTATTGATATTTGATTCTTGGTGATAGGGTTTAAAATAATAGGCGCGCAGGCTCAGAACACAAGCCTAAATGTCAGGCTTAAGAAATGATTAAGAAGCAGACCTAGCACCAATGTTGGGCCCTTGATGACATCCCCCAAATATAAGCCTAAAACAAGGACCCAATTCACCCCTTCAAAAAGCTGGTAATGTAATCAAATAATTCATATTAGAGGAAAATACACAACTCCACCAATTAGGAAAACATAATATTTCATAATTATTGTCCATCGATTATCCCTTATTAATCTGTTAACAATAAAGAAATAAAATTTCTCACTCAATGGGAGGAATATGGTATCCTCATTCAATTAGGAAAGTCATCAATTATCCATTATTAATCGGTTTACGATAAGGAAATAAAATATATCACCCAGTGGGAGGAATATCGTATCATCCTCCAATAAGGAAATATACTATTCAGTGTCATCATCCAACTATGAAAGTTGTCATGATCATCCATTATAAATACCAGGCCACCCCATCGGTGAAGGTGCGTGAACATATGCCGCGAAACTTCATTCAGCGGCGGTTGATATTGAAGGATCCCTACACGGATTAACCTCGTGAACAGGGGACCTCGGCACTCCAATGAATATAGAAACTTTTCCTTAAAACCCATGATTAAAATCAGTGAGCGAACGCTTCTGATTCTTCACATATCTTTTAAAAATAATGCGAGGCGAAGTGCTAAAAAAATTTCTTTTTCTTTTTCTTTTCGGCGCTTAGATTTTTTTCGGAAAATCGGCGGGAGTTTCCTCTGTTTTCGGTTTCCCAAATTTACAAAACGATGAAAACATTTAAAAACATACAAACTTCAATTCATCCAACTTCCATATTAGGACTCTAGTCACAACCCAATCAAACACAATATACATATATATACATTTATTTCTTTCAAATCATCAAAACATTTAAAATAACTATTTCAGTTCATATAAATTTATCAAATATAATAAATATTCATATGATGTAAAAATGTTTCAATGATCACGTGATAAATCTCACCGATAAATAGAACCACTATCACGAGATGACCTCGTGGGCGATGGATCGTGCGGACGATGATCGGAATCCGGTGGGTTTCGTCAAAATACCCATTTTCGGGTCATGCTGAAATAATCGCATCTTATCGATTAAATCATTGTCATTCGAAACATTCTACTAAATTTGCACCGCGAGTGCCGCACCGTGGAATCAATTGTGCGAAACTCATTGTGCCAAACGCTGAATAAATGCGTGATTCAAAATCCGTTTGTCGCTAAACGTTATGCGATCGACTCGCTAATAGATACCGTGTTAAAAATCATTATATTGTATTATGCTGCTTCTTCGCTCTTCTTCTTTCTTTCATTCTTTACATTGGAACCCGGGGAATAAACACACCCGAGCGATTTAGAATGCGACGGTGAGGACGATCACATTCAGTCATAACCACTACGGCTGCGGAGAAACTCACGCTTTGCATAGGAGTTCAGTCACTTAACGCTTTATCACGTGTAAGGATATTACTCTAGACACCTGGCCCCGCCACATCGATTAGTAACCTATAACTTTACCCTCTAAATCACCCTGCAGCTTAAAATGCCCGGCCCGATGTCGATCCGCTTGATCATAGGGAGTTTAGGGTAACCATCGGTAAAACATTTCTTGGAAATACATTTGTAAACACATTTAAATCCTTTACTTGATCATTAAAACACATATGCATTCTTTACACATCTTAAAACTTTCATAATACTTTAACATATGCATACATATTTCATATTACATGTATAAATACGTTTATATCTTTCCTTTATCCATTAAAACACATATGCATTCTTCACACATTTTAAAACTTTCACGCCAACACTTTATCATATGCATACATATAAATATATATATTGATGAGATAAAACATTTTCCATATGCCTTAACATGTACATAAACATTTCCATTAAACTTTCAGCCTAACATTAAAACCATTCACTTTTAAAAACTCATTTTTTTCAAAATATCATTTCTGCAGTTCATAGCTCAATTACAAAGCACTTCCCGTTGAGTTCAGTTCGTCAGATAGTCCTTTCACCTTTTCCAAGAAAATCACAATTACACATTAACCATAATTTCCATTTAATCCTTTCAAAGCACTCATTCCTATATTATTGTTCACTCTAGGAATCTATTTTATAGGAATTGGAATCAATCAATCGGATCATCAAACTAAAGTTATGGCATTTTCCTTGCCAACTAGTCATTCATAGATATTTCTAGTGACAGTTTGTATTACTCATTTTCCGAGGTCTTGACTTCATATTTTGACACTATATGTCCTTATACTCATTTAAAGCTAAAGTGCTAAGGGTTCCTATTCCAATTGGAATCTGCAATTTGGAGCTCATAGAACCTCGCTACGTCGAATAACGGGCTAATCTATGTTCAAAAACTGAACCAGAATTTGGCTTGCACATGGTCCTACTTTGAGTGAATATTTAGGCCACTTAGGATCAGAATTTGGCGATACCTTCTTCTTAAGTTTTGTTCTCCTTCAAGTCTATTTTACATAGCCACTTAAATCACTCAAATCGGATCAAAATTGAGCAGGTTATGGCCAAAATACCAAAACTGGTCAAAACAGAAAACAGGACATTTCTGTACCGAGGCTAACTGCCCAAAAATTGACCAAAATGTGTTTCTCTTCCATTTTTCTTTCCTCTAAACACTTAAATCTGATGCATTATACCCATTTCAACATATCACACACAATTCACTATCAAACCCTAACCCTTACTCCCTTGATTTTCAAAACCTAATCTAATCCATGGCTTTCTCAATTTATACCAAAATCATCATCATTCAACCCTAAATACCACTAATTTAACATCCATACAAGAAAATCAAAACATTAGACATGAAAAACATCAAACCCTAACTTTCCCACCATTAAAAACTTACTTGTTCTTGGTTTCCTTTGGCTCCTCTCCCTTGCTATCACTTGTAGAGCACTTGGAAAGCTTGAAGGAGAAGAAAAAAAACTCACTCTCAGCTGCTAACCTTTCTCTCCTTTCTCTCCTTTCTCCTTTCTCCCCTTTTCTCCTTTCTTCCCTCACTGCACATTCTCCTCACTTTAGACATTAAATCTCCTAAAATTTTCTTTTATTTCAAAGTTTCCAAAATTACCCTTAAACGAATAATCTCATTAGTTTGTTTAAAGTGGTTTACTCTTTATCAAGCTTCTCATTGGTCCATTCCATGAGACCAAGTCATTTACCCATTATTTAAATCATAACTTAGCCATTAAGGAAAGATTTTGATTGGCTAGTACAATTAAATATCTCCATTATAGCGATTTTTATCCTCGGTTTAGCCTTTTCTTTGCTTTTATATCAATTATATGTCAAAAATATTCTATAGTCGTCTATATTTAAATTTGAACATAAAATATTTTAACTAAATCCCCTTCACGGGTGAATTTCGGGCTGCAAATCACGAATCGATTTAAAATCATTCATCGATGTCAGGACAATAGCGTATTATTACGAGTGTTCGAATCACACGAAACTATCAAACGGGACTCCGTTTCACTTTATTTCAGTTTCGTTTAGTCTTTATGATTTATTCCGGACCTTTTATTTTTCGGCTCAATTTAGAAAAATTTGGTATGAGCTCCAAATTTGATCAGGAATCACTATTCACTTAAATCTTCCATTATCTTCTAAATATCGGTTCAAAGTCATAAGGCCCCGAAATTTTCTTAAAAATCCTTTGCAGCCCCTCCATCGGATAAAATAAGAAAAAAAATCACTATTCATTAGGGCACACAGTTTTACAATTTCGAAAATTTTCACTTCATGCTTAAATGAAGTCGAGCGTTCTAAATTCCTAATCTACCCTCGCTTCTATCATTAGACCTCAAATAGGTTCAATAACCACTATTATAACATTCAATAAGGTTGGGGTTTTGTGTTGCCTCCTTATAAAAAATTTCGTCCTCGAATTTAAATAACATACGAGTAAATACGATCTTCCGTTCTCATGTTGCTTCCTCTCTAAGTGATTCATCCACAACACCTTTACTAAAAGGAATCACTTTGTTTCAAAAGAACCTAATCATTACGATCCAACAATCTGAACCGGTCTTTCTTCATCGTCAAATCCTCTTTCAATTCAACGGTTGATCTCTTAACACATGTGAAGAATCTGTCATATCTTTGAAGCATAGGAAATGTAAAATATGTCATGTGTCGGCGATTCAGGTGTGACCTCGACGAACGCTACCTCTCAATTATTTCCATAATTTCATAAAGTCCCATATAGAGAGAGGACTTAACTTCCCTCTTTTCAGAATATCAACGCGCTTTCGGGTGATATCACCATAAATAAAGTCCCCACCTAAAATTCCAAATCTCTCCTTGGGTTATCAACATAACTTTTCTGCTCCGATCTTGGTATCTTTAATCTATCATGATGCTTTAACATTATGCGTTGTAGCCTGAACAATTTATGAACCTAAAAATTTTCTCTCCTTTCCTCATCCCAACATAATGGAAGTCTACACTTCCTTCCATATAAGGCCTAATAAGGCGCCATTTTGATGCTTACATGATAACTATTATTGTAGGAAAACTCCATTAATGGTAAATGTCTTTCTTCCTTTAAACTCTAACACACAAGCCTTGAGCATAACTTCCAATGTACGTATGGCTCTTTAGTTGGTCATCATTGAAGTCGTAAAATCTCTTTTATATCTGACTATTGACTTCTCAACTAAGTCACTATTTTTTTCATAAGTAGGAGATTGGCGATTTCGTCAATCTATCCACAATCACCTATATCACGTCATAACCACTACGGCAAGTGGAAGAAAAAAAAATCCATCATGATTCTCCCATTTCAGCGAGGGATCGGAAGAGACTATAAGAACCACAGTCTTTGATGCTCAACCTTAACTTTTTGACAAATGAGACATTTGGAAATAAATTCTACAACATCTTTCTTTATACCCCTCCACCTTTAGTATTCCCTTAGGGTATGATACATTTTAGTGTTTCCCTAATGCATCGCATATGCAGAAGAGTGAGCCTCTTCCATACTTTATTTCTTTAATCTTCCATCTAGTACACATAACACCGTGACCTATCATCGCTCTTACCATATGCAGAGTACTAAAAATCCTCTTAGCACACTTGAGACTCGGCTTCCCATTCAATTTAATCATGATTGTATCTTGAGTCTATAGCTCCCTTATCTTGTCTATTAGTACAGGACTAACATAAAATGTAGCTAGTAAGGCTCCAATATCTATCAACTTTAGTTTCGCACCTAAAGACCTCAATTCCATAAATCTAGGGAGGTACACAACCTTTAGGTGAGATATGGAAACCGTAGGCTTCCTACTAAGAGCATCGATTTACCATTAACATTTCCACGATGGTACTCAATGGTGCACTCATAATCATAATGAGTTGACCCATCTCCTCATCTCATATTAACACTTTATGAATAAATATTACATGTTCTTGTGATACGTAAAATTTTACATGCAACTCCATACCCGATGTACTCTATATCGTGAAGCAAAGACTCTGACAACTTGACTCTAGGTTATGTCTCGGATAGTGCGCTCATGCTTTTGATTGCCTTAAATCATATGCTATCACATTTTCATGTTGCGTGCTTCCGCGCCTAAGCTGCGCCTAGAAGCATCTGATATCTTGTATATCCTTCTTGCAGCGGAATTAGTAAGAACTGGCTAAGGTCAAATTCCTTTTTAGTTCATCGAATCTTTTCGAGCATGTCTCTTACCATACAAACTTTTCATCTTTCTTGTCAATTTAGTCGAAAGGATCCGCTAACTTTGAAAATCCCATAACAACCTTCCGATAATACCACCTTAACCTAAACTTTGTATCTCTGTCACATTCGTAGGTGGTTTGAGTTCTAATTTTCTCAATGCGAGGATCAACGAAACCCCCTTCACTTTGAAATCACATGCCTTAGAAAGCCTTGTCTAACAGGAACTAAATTTACTAAGTTTGGCATACTAAGTAAATAGAATTTACTTAGATGCCCCTCATGATCTTCATTCTTTGCTTAAATAGATTAAAATGTCATCAATGAATACTATAACAAGTGATCTAAATAGAATTTTGAAAGATCCTATTCATAAGATCCATAAGCGGTGAATATAAAAGTTAGTCAACTAGCATGAATAAAAACTCATAATGCACATACCATGTTTCAAAGTTGTCATAGGAACATCACTCGACCTAATCTTTAATTGATGGTAACTTTGAGCTTAGATCCATTTTCAAAAAACTTCCCTCGTTCCCTTTGTAATTGATCAAAAGATCATCCAATCGGAGTGTAAATGGGTGTTGATTGCGTATTTTCACTTTATTCAACTCTCTGTAATCAATATACAATCTTAAACTTTCATCATCATTTTTTTTATAAACAGAACCGGCACTCCCCAAGGCGAAGTACTCGGCCTAACAAAACCCTTATTCACAAGCTCATCCATTTATACTTTCAATTCTTTCAGATTCTTTCAACTTTTAAGAGAGCCATCATATAAGGTGCCTTACTTGATTGGTTACATCCTAGGGTCATTTCAATCTACAAATTAATATATATATATATATATATATATATATATATATATATATATATATATATATATATATATATATATTTTATATATACCTAGAAGATCCTCTGGAAATACATCCGGAAATTATTTGACTATCAGAATATCTTCCATTCGACTACCATTATCCCTCACCTCATCGATAGCATAAGCTGGTACTTTAATATAACTTTCAAAGTATTTTACTGGCACATAAGCATCATATTATTGGTAAATTTAGTATTTTCCGTAACCCACATAAAACAACCTCTGTCTTGGCTTATAGAACCTAACCTCTTTCTATAACAATCAGCACAGCATGATGTCTAGATAGTAAATCCGTACTAATATAACATCAAAGTCATGGATATCTAATAATATCAAATCTGCCAAAACTCCTGGCCTCAGTAATCACTCTGTTGTAACAATCAACTTTTCCATACTTTTTTCCTAGGGTGGCAAAATCCTACAGTACACATTCATCATTATGTCTTGATTTCTTCAATTTTCTTTCCGATTACCAGTTAACAATTCACTTAATGTCATTGATTCATAAGCTAAATTAAACCCATGCATTTTCAATTAACCATCATTACCCTCTATCCCACGACCATGCCTTTTAAAGGATCTCCTATACCATGTAATTTCTTGCCTCTAATTTCCTTATCCTCTCAATGGACAGTCGACTCCACGAAATTTGATTAAATGTTGTGGCTAACATCCCAGGCATCTGCCTTTCACAAAAGTCATCACATCCTCCTACCACGACCTTTGGAGCGAGGTGGCGGCCTAGGCTATGCTGGGTGGAGGAACATCTGTGGGACTCATCAACATGTTCCTCGGGTGGTGGTACTCTTGCCTCGGGAGCTCTCTGGTGGGTGGTCGGCCTCGACAGCATTTTTACCGTAATTCAAAATTTTAATGTCATGTAATGCATATGATTTTTAAATCACATAAATTTTATGCAATTTTAAAATATAAAACAATCATATGGACATAAAATTTTCAAACCTTTATAGCCTTTTCAAAGCGAAGTGGCTCACGATGCACGTTGAAGGATCCTACCGGATTAACCTCATGAACTGGGGACCTCCAGCTCCAGCAGATATAGAAACTTTTCCTTAAAACCATAAATTCATCCAGTCAAGAGCCGAACCCCTTACAATTCTTCACATATCTTTTAAAAATAATGCGGGAAGGCAGTGCTAAAAAAATTTCTTTTTCTTTCTTTTTCGACACTTAGATTTTTCGAGAAAATCGGCGGGATTTCCTACGTTTCGGACTTTCCCAGGTACAAGCGGTGAAACATTTAAAACACTACAAGCTTCAATTCATCAACTTCCGCCAGGACTCCTCGTCCACAACCCAATCAAACCTGATATACATATATATCACGTTTATTCTTTCGAATCGTAGCTTGTTTAAACCTTCTTCAATTCCGGCTATAATTTTATCAAAACATGACAAAATATTCCACATATACAATATCTGAAATTATTTTCAATGCGGTCACATGCGTCGTCTCCTCGATGGCTCGACTCAACGCACGGGGTGACCTCTGTCGGCTTTGTCTTGGAGTCCACGAAAATGTTTTGAAACACACGGAAAGAATGAGCTAAAGGAGCCCGGTGAGTGTACATTTTCATTAAAATAACATTTTCGGTATACTAAAATAATACATACTTATACAATTAAAATCCATTTATACATTAAACATTTATGCTTTAAACTTTCTTTCCATAAATACTTATACCGTAGGAATCAATTTATGCTTTAAACATTTATACTTTAAACTTTTTCAATAAATGCTTATGCATTTAAAATCCATTTATGCTTTAGCATTTATCACGTAAACTTTCTTTCAATGATACTTATGCATTTAAAATTCATTTATAACTAGCATTTATCTTATGCACTTTCTTAGCTATTCTTCTTTCATTCTTTACGATGGAACCGAGAATAAACACAGAGCGGTTCCGATGCTGACGGTGAGGGCGATCACATTCGATCCATAACCACTACGCTGCGGAGGAAACTCACGCTTGCATAGGGTTCCACTCATAGCACTTTATCACGTGTAAGGATATTACTCACAGACACCTATTTCCCTCCTCGGTTAGTAACCTATAACTACCTAAATCTTGCAGCAAAGTACTTCGACGATATCAGTCCTGCCAGTCATAGGGGTTTAGGGTAACCATGTTAAAACATTTCTTCAAATACATTTGTAAACACATTTAAATCCTTCTTGATCATTAAACACATATGCATTCTTTACATCTTAAAACTTTCATAATACTTTAACATATGCATACATATTTCACATACATGTATAAATACGTTTATATCCACTTTCCTTTATCATTAAAACACACTTATGCATTCTTCACACATTTAAAACTTTCATAACACTTTTTATCATATGCATACATATAAATATATATTAGTGCAAGATAAAACATTCCATATGCCTTAACATGTACATAAACATTTCCATTAAACTTCATTCTTATTAAAACCATTCACTTTTAAAAACTCCATTTTCAAATATAAACTTTTAAGCTCCACGATTCGCAAAAACAAATTCAGCTTGCTTCAGATTTGAGGTTCCGTTCGATCCGATAGTCCTTTCACCTTTTCCAGAAAATGCAATTACACATTAACCATAATTTCCATTTAATCCACCATAAACACTCATTCCTATATTATTATTCCTCTAGGAATCTATTTTATAGGAATTGGAATCAATCAATCGGATCATCAAAAGCCCAAAGTTATAGCATTTTCATATAACTAGTATTTAAATATTTCTAGTGACAGTTTGTATTACTCATTTTCGAGTCTTGACTTCCATATTTTGACACTATGTCCTTATACTCATTTAAAGCTAAGGTGCTAAGGGTTCTATTCAGTGGAATCCTGATTTAGACAGAACACCACTTTAAATTAAAATAAACGGGCTAATCTATGTTCGCTTGAACAAAAATTTGGCTTGCACATAGTCCTACTTTGAGTGAATATTTGACACTTAGGATCAGGGTGGCGATACCTTCTTCTTAAGTTTTGTTCCTCCTTCAAGTCCTTTTACATAGCCACTTAAATCAAATCAGGATTCAAAATTGAGCAGGTTATGGCCAAAGCCCTACAAAACTGGTCAAAACAGAAAACAGGGGTTATTTCCTGTACACCGAGACTGCTGCCCAAAAATTGACCAAAATGTGTTTCTCCATTTTCTTTCCTCTAAACACTTAAATCTGATGCATTATACCCATTTCAACATATCACACACACAATTCACTATCAAGCCCTAACCCTTATACTTGATTTTCCAAACCTAATCTAATCCATGAAACTCCTCAATTTATCTCAAAATCATCATACGTTTCAACCTAAATGCCACTAATTTAACATCCATACAAGAAAATCAAAACATTAGACATGAAAAACATCAAACCTAACCACCATTAAAAACTTACTTGTTCTTGGTTTCCTTTGGCTCCTCTCCTTGCTATCACTTGTAGAGCACTTGGAAAGCTTGAAGGAAGAAAAACTCACCTCTCACTTTGCCCCTAACCTTTCTCTCCTTTCTCTCTTTCTCCTTTCTCCTTTTCTCCTTTCTTCCCTCTACGTTCTCCTCACTTTGGAGCATTAAATCCTAAAATTTTCTTTTATTTCAAAGTTTCCAAAATTACCCTTAAACCAAATAATCTCATTAGTTTGTTTAAAGTGGTTTACTCTTTTATCCAAGCTTCTCATTGGTCCATTCCCATGAGACCAAGTCATTTACCCATTATTTAAATCATAACTTAGCCATTAAGAAAGATTTTGATTGGCTAGTACAATTAAATATCTCCATTGCGTGATTTTATCTCGGTTTAGCCTTGAGCTTTCTTGCTTTTATATCAATTATATGTCAAAAATATTCTGTAAGTCGTCTATAAATTTGAACATAAAATGTTTTAACTAAATCCTTCACGGTGAATTTCGGACTCACGAAATCACGAAATCAGTTTAAAATCATTAAAATCGTGTCGGACAATAAGCGTATTATTACGATTCACGTTCGAATCACTGGAAACTATCAAAAGCGGTTTCCGTTTCACTTTATTTCAGTTTCGATTAGTCTTTATGGTTTATTCAGACTTATTTTCGACTCGATTTAGAAAAATTTATTGCGAGAGCTCCAAATTTCGGTCAAAAATCACTTATTAAAGCCCCATCTTCCATTTATCTTCCTAAATATCGAGTTAAATCATGGAAGCCCGAAATTTTATCTAAATCGCTACGACCCCTCCATCCGGATAAAATAAGAAAAAAAATCACTATTCATTAGGGCACCTGGTTACAATTTTCGAAAATTTTCACTTCATGCCCAAATGAAGTCCAGAGCGTTCTAAATTCTAATCTACCCTCGCTTCTATCATTAGACCTCAAATCAGTTCAATAACCACTATTATAACATTCAATAAGGTTGGGGTTTTACAGATATTCTCTTCCACATGAAAGAATTGACTTAGGCATCAAAGTGGCAACGGGCGAGCCGTAGATCACTTTTGTTTATTGTTTTTTGCAAGGAGTCCAACACCAGGCAACGGACCTTCGCTCATCCGTAGTATTTCAGGGTTCAGGTTGAAAAGCATAATCACTTGGAAAAGAGTAGCCCTGATATACCGTTTTTTATAAGTCATGGTAGCGAGAATTTGTGGTCCCCTTATATTTGTTTTAATAATTATAATAATAAATAATCCATAAAATATTAACACCCTACATCTAAGTGAGATTGTTGAGGTTTCTCATAGTTTAACCAATGATCTCGAGTTCGAATGCTGAAAATACAGTTATGTTATGTGGTAAACTTTTATCGCCCTTGTGATCTCTCCCGGTGATTAGTCTGAGTGTAGTATGACTTAAAAGCGTCTTTTGTGTGTGCACAAACCTCAACACACCTTATAGTCCTATAAAAAAATAAATTATTTGCTTTTGTTTAAATATAAAAATACATGAATACCTCTTTCTCTCGTATTAAATCCCAATCATTGGTATCGCCTCCTCATACTCTTCACATTCGACCCATACGTGTTATCATCCACCCTGCTTTTTTCTCTTACAAACACGATTCAAAGTCGCAGTATCGGTCATTGACTCAGAGGATCTTGAGACGTATCGGTCTTGATGTATCGGCTTAGTATCGATCGATAAGTAAATTAAAATAAATAGAAAGCTTAAAAAATTATAAATTATTAGAGAATACATGTAATTCCATGATTCAATAAGAAGCCAAAATTCCATGATTGAAGTCCAAATTTTATTTTAAAAACAATAAGAACAAGGAGAACATGTTTGATTTCTAGTTTTTTATGTTCTAATAACACAGAAAACACAAAAAAATAAATATATATACTAAATTTAGAAAACAAAAAGAATTTTCAAATAACATCAAAATAGTGTTCTCAAAGTTTTTAAAACCTATCAATAACCATTTTCAAAAACATGAAGCAAACAAGCCCTTATATATTTGTTCTCAAAAGTGATTATGTTTTTGTTCCAAGTGTGAAAAAGAATCCAAATATACTAATTTTAGTTTGATTACTTTTAATTGTTTTTGAAGGAAGTCTTATGAACTTTTAAGTATATAAATGATGAGTAAATTTTCAAATTGCAAGAAAAAAAGTCACTCGAATCCATAATCTTCTGTCAAGCCATGCTCTAATACCATTTTTAATTTCTCAATAATTTAAAAAAAAATTGAAAGAACCATAACACTTAGATAAAATATAATGTTTGACATATACAAATTTTCAAGTAATCATCGCATACACATAATGCTTATATGAAGACAAAGTATAGTCAATTGATAATGTCTTATAGTGTTAATGTGAGCATAGTTGATGTTGTATGGATCAAATTAAAGGAAATCTGAACTAACAATACAATTTGCCTCTTAGGCCCCATCTCTAAGTCATCTGATTTACCTAAAATTAAAAAATTATAACGATTATATATATCCCCTTTGCTCCAGCGTCATTGCACATCTAAAACCTGAAAAAATAACTTTGCATAGGTATAAATTTAATTTAAATTATGTTATTTGATTTCTTTCGTATTGTGATATGTCATTGAGATTTGATTATGGGTAAATGTCTTTTCAAAGCATAGTCCAGGAATAAAGTGAACTTTTTTCCCAAGCAATGGCATTGGTCCCCCGCCACGGGATTGCAAGTCGATAAAATAAACAAATAAAAAGACAACCCTTTTTTTATCTCTCTCTTGAATCGGATTTCCACGTTTAAGGAATTAACAAATAAAAAAACATACGTTTTTGTTCATGATAATGATGCCATGGTTTCGAAAAATCAAATATTATCAATTCTCATGGTTTCAAAATCGGTAATAAAAATGAATAAAACATATAAAATATAGAAAAACAAATATAGAAAAACATATAAAGTAGTTCTGATATATATTGCTAAATTATTTTGTGGGATCAAGAGTATTTATTAAGCCCAAAATAATTGATTAACAATCAAAAGACTTAATAAACATATTACATGATATAAACTTTATTGAACAAATAAGTATATTAAACCATGAGTCCATAGCTGAATTAAATATTAAAACATCTACTTAAATAGTCCATAATTATGTATAATTATATAATTAAAATTGTAATATAATTATGTTTATTCCATAATTAATAAATTAATCTAATCCATTATTGTTGAAATATAAATCATGGAAATAAATTATATAATAAATAATTGGTTTCTTTATCTTTACACATTTTTTATCTTCATACAACTATGACTATTAGAGTGTGAAATGAGTTATGCTTGGGGTGAGACGCATGTGATTAGATGAGTGATAGACAATGAAATCAATTATTGAGATTTGATTATTGGAAAGGCAGTCACATCTTCATTTTTTTATAAGCCATGAGAACATGTTGTCCCCTTATATATAAGTTTTAATAATTATAATAATGAATAATTCATACTCCACGACATAGTCCAAAGGCCATAAAATATTAACATCCTACATCTAGTGAAATTGTTGAAGTCTATTATATCTTAATCAATGGTCTCGACTTCAAATATTGGAAATGAAGCTGTGCATAAACCTGTTCAATACACCTCATGATCGGACAAAGAAAAAATGTTGCTTTTTTGAAACTAAAAATCAACTTTGAATACCTCTCTCTCTCTCTATTAGCTCATATTGTAGGTACATCAAGTCTAAATCTCCCTCTTAGTCTTATTTATTGAAATCACTTGATTTTTTATTTTATGTTACAAATATGGTTCAAATATCGGTATATAAATTAAAATAAATAGAGAGCTTAAAAAATTATAAATTATTAGAAAATACATGTAATTAAATAAGTTATAAATTAATAAAATAAAATTTATTTTATATTTAAAACTATTTAAATAATTATAAAATATTAATTAAAATAATTAAAAAATTATAATATACTTATTACAAATTCGTGGATGATCAAATTAATTAATTTTATTTAATAAAAGTAATATATAAAAAGAATATAATTATTGTAATAATTTATGGTAAGTTAAATGTAAATTTAAAAGTAATGTAGTTTTTATCCTCGAATTCATCTTTAAATTAATTTAATTAATAATTTATTATTATAACTTTCATCCAAAATTTGTTATTAAAAATATCATAAATAAACAAATATTTAATATCGCGAATATAAAAAATGTCAATATTATATTAAATTTTAATTATATTAATGAAATAGACACTAACATCCTCATTTAATAAATATTCCTAATTTCAGGAAATTGATAGAATTTTCCCAACGCTTCATTCCCTTTATCTTGCTTATCCTCACCTCCTTCATCTTCTCTATCGTCTAATAACTGCACTACACCACGGATCGTTTCGCGTGGTCTCGAAAGTCTAGGATCACAAATCCTAGAAAGTCCACTCATATCGCTGACATCGCAAGGATTAGAAATGCGGTAAGAAAGTGAAAAGTTTTGATTCAGGAAATTAATAAAATTTTCACAGCCTTCTCCCTTCATTTTCTCTATACGTCTGATCGATTACTTTCGCCATCGCGGCATCGGCAAGGATTAAGTTTTGATTCGAAATGCGGTTTCATCTCGAGTAGAAAGTGAAAGTTTTGATTTTTAGTTATTTTGAAGAGGAATCTCAGTTTCTTTAGAAAAGTTGATTTTGTTGATTTTTTTGTTGTAATAGGTAGAGATGGAGTAGAATATCTTTTGAATCGGCTTTTTCTTCTCTAAGAAGGCAGAGTTGACTGGAATCATTGGCTCATCGGACTTTTTTGAGCCGTGCTCGACTCAACTCAAATTTGTGACCGTTTCCATTGCCATTTGTTTCAAGCGGGATAAGAACCACATACGCTACCAATTTTCAACAAAACCCAAATTCAAAAAAAAAAAAAAAAAAAAAAAAGAAAACCAGCTGGACGGTGTTTCTCGTTCATCAATTACTAAAACTTCCCTTCTTGTTGATCGGTTATTATTTATTTGTTTGTTTGGATATTTGGGCAGCAAAGAAGTGGAGGTAATTTAGTAATCAAAATGTGGTTTTCTTCTATTTTTCTTCATGTTATTGGAAAGGAAATAGAGGGTTAGACATATCAAAAATGATATAGAGTCAAATTTCATCGATTGTTATTCTTTGGAAGTTTCCAACTACAGGGTTTCTCTTTGAGCAACCTTAGAACTACTGCTATTTCGGATTAAATTAACAGTCTCAGGAATATTTTCTTGTATAAAAAATAGATTTAGTCTAGAATAGAGAAAACATTAAAATGTTAATTAGAATTTGGCAGTGTAAGATTTTGTGATAAAGTCGTAAAATTTTCGAGGCAAATGAGGCCTAGATGTTTTTAGCCAAAACCTCGGGAGGTAGATGAAACCAACTCTAAATTTCATAATGCAGGTAGAATTATAAAATTGCATAACACATTAACTCCTAAATAGATTTTTTTCTTTTACTTGACCTGAGTTTTGTGAGATCCCACTAATGCTGAAGTTGCAACTTTTACTAAGAGGGTTCAACATTTATTCTTGGTCCTGTAAACATATCATAGAAGTTATGTGTACTTATATAAGGAGATTGGGGGAGTTGGGACACTTTGATCTTGCCTATTTTTCGCGTATATAATTTACTTTGAACTATATATTACGGATTTATATAAATTTATTTTCTTGAGGGCGCGGAACTCGACTCTTTCTTTCTATATGTTTTTTCCTTACTGATCTACTCTTTTTGAAAGTTCGTTTACATTATTTCTTGAAATCTAGTGAGAAGCTTTAAATTTTATCTAATAGAATGTGCGAGACTTCTCCCTTTACTTTGGAAGAATTAGACTTGTAGTTGTTGCCACTTTCGGAAGTTTGTTCTGATTGCGAATTGATATGTTTTAGTATGTCTCGAGTTTGTCTAGTTATGTCTCTTTAATGACACAAAACTCAAGGATTTTACGTGTTTGGGGGTCCCTATGTTAATTTTGCAGCCGGTCATCGATATATTTACGAATCAGACTTGCATTTGTGTAGGGGATTAGTGATAGGTACATTTAAGTTATATAAGTCGATGCTCACGTGGCATCTTGAAGCAATTTCTAGGTCACCGATAATTGCATATATGTGGTATATGTTGACCCCAAGTGAAACAAAAACATCTGGCTGGAAACTAACATTGCCAATTTGATCCACCACCCGCAGAGACCCACTAGTGAAACTAGAAATCAACCACCTTACCATCCGTTTATTTACTGACATCCTGGTGAAGATTGCAAGTCCATTGGGAGAGGTTTCTGCCCATACCATACATTATGCTGAAAATAATTTATTTTGCAAAGATGTTGGCAAGCCATATGATAAATTGTATGTGCAAAATTGTGTCTTAAGTTGTGTTTGATAAGAAAATTCACAATCTGTGCAGAGGTATTCAATTTGAACACTTGGCTATTCATTTGCTTGGAGCATCCTGGTTCAGTAGACGGAATCCCTTTGAACAGATGGACCCAAAATACACATCAGAAATATTAGAGTAAAAACGTCATTTTCTTTTGTTCTTATTTTGATTATTATTATAATTATCATTAGTAGTATTAGTGTTAATATATAGTTAATTTCCCTTTTCTTTTTTCTTTGTGTAGACATTTGGAGAAGCAAAACGACCTTCTTATGGATGCTTATAGATCAATGTCCATAGATTGCATAAACTTGGGGTAGTTCAAGTTTAATTATTTATGTCTTTCTAAAAATGCTCATGATAAGTATATGTTGGAATAAGTTTAAAAACATTGATCGAATAAATGAAATACTCGAATAAATTTCTTCGACATGGATTCTAACCATAGTTTTTTAAAAGGCGCTCTTAAGGGGTGTTGAGGTTGAGACACAATCCCACTCCTAGTTATAGCGCATTATCTTCCAAGACATAATGCCTTATTGAAATGTGCCTTGTGGTATAATTTCATTTTTTTTTACAAACACTTTTATTCTTGAAATTTCTTATTTATATAATTTTATTACTTTTTATTGAATTTTTATTTTAAATATTCAAATCTTAAGCTTTTTATTAATACAATCATATTTTGAATCATATTTGTAACAGTGATTTTGTGTTTTCTCCTAGTTAAATACGGGTGGAATTTGGTTTGTTTTTTTCAAGCCTTTTTTTTTATAGGCTTTTGGTCCCCCTCTGTATACTTTCTGTAGCTTCTTTTTGATGAATATATATGCACTGTTTATCCATAAAAAAATATTTGTAACATTGATGTGCATCCAAAGTCACATTTCACTTCACTTAGGCACGCCCCTTGTGGTGTGCCTTGCACTTAAGCTAAGATAGTAAAGTTTTTTGAGAAATTCTAAGTGTAAATTGCTTGGGGTTTGCTTACTATACTAAAAAGCTGATTACACTAGTTAATACGAATTTATTTAGCAACAATAATGTTAGCCATTTCTATATTTGGCATGCTATTTCTTGTTCATGATGACGCAATCAGCCAGGTCATTATCTAGGTCTTCTCCTTGATAATCATTGAAATCAAAAGGAAGGAATATTGAGTGTGAACTTAGACATGCAAACCATATTTGCGTTTTGAAAATATATAATTTAATATAAATAAAAATATGACGATAGTATGTTTCATTTCTTGTTCAACAATGGTGAATAGCTCTTTTGAAATTTCATGTGTTATGATATGTGAGTAGAAGAGAAATGCTCATGCCTGAAGTTCTATGAATTTACAAAACAAGTTGAGCATCAATATAAGAGTATTTTCTTCTCTAGTTTTATTTCAATGGAGGACTTGCGACAATATTAAATATGTATGCATTGATCTTAGTATTATTTTGGGTGTTCTGAAGAACTTTGAATTCATATCTCAACAAAATAAACTATGTTGATACTCGAACTTATGATATGAAAAAATACACATACATCCAATCCTTTTCTCATCTTTCTACTTTTCAATCTTTTGGCCTTTAGATTTGTTATGGCCTTGATATCGTATAAGAACTTCAATCTTTCTAGTAGCTAGCTTGGTTGTGGGGCGGTTTTTTTGCTAAATCCTCTTCTTCTTTTTTTGCATAGACCTACGGCCTTCCCTTGTTTACTCCCTGTAGACTTCAGGTTTGCCTTTTCAGATTTTTTAATGAAGCTTGCTTTTTGTCTAGCAAAAAAAAAGTGAGAACTTCAATTTATGTGAAAAAACCTATCAAACTTATTAGTACTAGAATTTGGGTAAGTGATAGGTGTTTGGCGTACCTATTGCTATTAGTATGATATGCGTGAAGAGAGGACACGAGTGAGATGAGGACGATAATGCTAGTTTGTTGTGGAGTTGAATTCATTTGCAATCTTAATTGGAAGAAGTTGGAGGCAAAGTAAGAGGAGTGATTTTTGGAAAGAAGCGGTTGTTGTGTGGGTAAGTCTTAGGTGGTTTTGCTTTTGCAAGGCGTGGAGTGTTGTAGACAAGTAAGGTGTTTAAAAGTTGGGAGGAGGAAGGAGGAAAATATCGGACAAGTAAGGTGTTTAAAAGTTGGGAGGAGGAAGGAAGAAAATATCGGTTGAAAAGACACATAAATGGAGGGAGGAGGTTCATCTTATGTTTTAGGGTGGAATTGAGAGCTAAATCCCAAGAAAGGGGGAGTGAAGGATTCCAAAAAATTTAGATCGATAAACTTGGTGGGAGGGTTGTACAAATGGTTGGCAAAAGGTTTAACTAATAGACTTTAAAGAGTGTTGGCTAACCACGATCCCAAGGATTCATTAGTTATTGATTAGATATTGTGAAGCAACAAAGAGAGCAATTCGCACCTGCAAGTTTGACATCAAGGTCTATGATCATGTGGACTGGTCCTTTCTATGCTCGACGTTGGACAATATGGGCTTTGGGGAAAAGTGGGTAGGGTGGAAAAAGTGGTGCATTTCCACTGTGAGTTGTTGTTTTTTTTTTTTGTTTTTTTTATTTTATTTTTATTTTTATTGTTTAATGGAATCCTTATTGGTTTCTTTAGGAGCTCTTGGGGGCTAAGTTAAGGTGGCCTTCTATCACCTTATTTATTTGTGATTATAATGGAAGGTTTCAACGAGGCCCGAGTTAAGGGGAGGGTAGTTGTGGGAGGTTAAGGAGTGGGAGAATCACGTTAATTGGAAGCATGTTGTCGAGTTGCCTCTTTATTTTATAATTTCTTTACATGCCAAGGAAGGTCGAGTTAAAGGCTCAATCAGAGGAATATCCTTTAGGAAATTGGTTCTATAGATTGTAAGCGCGCAGATTAAGTGGACAACTATCTTTTGGATAACTAGGAATGGGGTTAGATTCTTGAAAATTTGGGCATTTTTCAAACTTGTAATTAGATGGTAATTTTATTTATTTATTTTAAAAGTACTATTTTGGGACAAAACTCATTTTATTAACATGGCCAATCATTGTGAAATTTCAAAACGTTTTTTGGGTGTTAGTGCTTGTAAGCTATGTTTAATAGATGTCTACTTTTTTTTTTCTCTTCACATCTATGAGCTTGTGCATTCACAAAAGCTACAAAGTTGTTAAGTTAATCCTTGGTGTTTGCTTTGATTGTTTTATTTTTGAGTAAGTATTCGTTTACGCTTCGTTTGGAACAGGAAGTCTTAAAAAGAAAAGCATGAAGAAGAAAATAAAGAGGAAAATTGGAAGGAATGAAAATTTGGAGGAAAATATAAAAATAGGTTTCTGACAGTTAGTTCATATGTTTATTGAAACATTTTATTCGTTTATCTACATTATATAATGACACACCCTGGCATCTTACAGTAGGCGGGCGTGGAACAGCCTCCACAGAGAAATCCCAGCCCAGATTACCTCTGCAGACTAGAAGCTCTTGTGAAGCGAAGCGTATTGCTTGCTAAAAGCATAACATAAAAATTTTTAACTTACAAGCTTATGATTTTATAAAATTTCGACAGCCATAGCAATTTGCATATAGGACATGTCCCCAAATCCTGTATACATCAATTTGTATATCAAATATGGCATGGCGTACCAGCACATTCTCACAAAACTTATATATTACATACATATGTTCCATTATACATATTCAAAGTATTTTCTTACATAATATTCTTCTGCCAGAACTTATGCAAATGTAACAAGCCTTATTATCGCTCGGCGTCTTGCGTACACATGTCACGGAAAATAGTTTTAAAATCTGAAATAATGAAATTTGCTTGGCTCCGGTGAGTGTATGTTTATAAAATGTTTTTTAGAAGCTTGTCTGGCCTTAAAGCAACTGCAGATTATTTTAAGGAAGGCTGCTTAACAACTGCTGGCAAAGTTTTAAAGCTTTTATTTCTAACTGCTAACTTTTATCTTTGCTTTAACTTTTAAAAGTTTTTAAAACTTAACTCTTTGCTTCTTTCTTTTCTTTAAAAACATAAAACTCTTATTGTTTGCTTCTTAGAAGTTTATAAAACACCGAATTTGCTTTCGCACAACTTCTTTATGCTCTTTGTTTGAAAAGTTTATTTAAAACTTCCCTTTGAACTTTTTCTTTAAAAGTTTCTCGAAAACTTTCATAAAAGCAGGGAGCATGGGAACCAGCGGGTATGTTTGAAAATAAAATCCACGGGGCTTAGCTCCCGGCCGTCGTTTGAAATCTAGCGGGGCGCAGGCTCCAACCGTTCTTTAAAAGCTCTCACGGAGGCGCAGGCGGCCCAGAGCCGATGGTTGATTTTATTGTATATTATCTTATAAAGCATCCAATGGCTGGAAGCTGTTTTTGCTTACTATACCACAGTGAACCGCGGAGGCACAGGCGGCCGTGCCGGTGGGGACACAAGGTCGCGTCGCCTTCACGTGAATATGGTGGAATTGACACAGGTCGCCATCACTTCATGTATGGTCAAATATGTAGCCATATCTTTTTCCGCATGCGTCTTGTGGTCTCGCTTAAATGTGATGTATGTCGCAAGTTTGCCGAAGCCCAGAGACAATACAAATGTGAAGTCCCTATGTGCGGAGTGCGTATACGGAATAATAATAGGTTTTCTTTGCTTAGAACTGGGGCACCATTTATGAAGCAATTCTTTCAACAGCACAACTTCTTTCTTTGTAAAATGGTTTCTGATTTAAAACGTTGCTTGTAGTAATAGTTTTACGATTTAGAAACCATTTACTTCTTTTCAAAAATGGTTTTAACTACCAGCTTGAATTTGTATCTTAATTGTTCTTTAACTAGCGAAAATGGTTTGCGTTAATAATAAAATCTGGAATTAATAAACGAGTTTGTAATAATAATAATAATAATCTGGCCCAGTATTTGGAAAATGAGTTAAAGCATTCAGTCTTTCTTTGCTAAAGCTTGAGCGCGAGTTCATGACTTTAAAGTCTTTCTTTTATTTCTGTATTCGATGTATTCGATCCTTGCGTCCCATTGTGGCCAAAGCGATTTCTGCGGCTTGGTGCTCTGATTAAAATTTTGGAAAATATGTGGGCGAATCTGATTCGCGGGCGTGACGATTGAGTAGGGAACTTTCAGTATAGTCTAAGCAATGAAACGTTCACGAAATTATGTCCATTGTTGAATAAAATCATGAAGTTTTAATATTGTCAAAGCAGTCCAGAAATTCGGTAGGATGTCAGAAATAGTCGAGAATTCATAAAATTCCTCAAGGTCCTATTCGGTCTAAATTTGGAATTTGATTTATAGTATAAAAATCGTCAGTTATATAGTCTTTCGTTCGAGAAGATATGAGTAGGAAGGTTCATACTCTTGGGTTGTGAAAAATCGGATTTTGGTATCGCGCGTAACTCTTGCTCAGCGTGAAATGCTTTCTATCTTGGTCAGAAAAGTGCGGATAAATTAGAATAAGTAGATGCGAGAAAAGCCCAAAGTGGGTTTTCGTATTTCACCTGGTCTCGGTGAGAGTGCAATGTTTTTAGTCTTCAGCGTGGCCTCGTCGCGTCGAAGCTGTTTTCGTGTTTATCACAAGCCCGAAATCCGACGGTCAGATTTTCGTAAATCTGAAAAATAAACTAAGAGAAGAAAAAAAATAAAATAAAACTCATCTCCCAGTACGCTCTCTCTGTCTCTCACTCTCGTCCGTCCTCTCCTTGCCATTTGATGCTTTTGTTTTTTTTTAATTCTTTATGTGGGACCCATATGTCAGCTTTTATTCTTTCTCTGTCAGTTTGATAGAAGCGATTTATTTTGTCGGTTTTGATTTTATTTATCACAAATGAATATTCTTTATATCTTGTAGTTTCGGAATTTTGAAAATCGTTTTCGGAGTTCAGCTCTTTTATTCGTCGCTAAAGTCGTAAAATATTCATTTGTCTCGGGTCATGAAAACTTTTAGTCGGCTAGATTCAGCGAGGCAAACGCGGCGATCCAGTTTAAAGTCGTCAGAATCCCCAGAGAATTTTGAGGCTTCGCGGAAAAATTACGCGGTCGTTATTGATATTTTCTTATTTAAGCTTCACCGTTAATTATCACTTTTCGCACTCCAACTTGATTGCCGTCCATTTTTGAGTCCTCTTATGGCGCATCTACAACTTAATTATCTTCCACATATCGCTTTTTCTTCAAGTAATGATTGTCTGCTTGTTTTAATTAAAATTCCGGGTTCCAAAATTTATAATTTCTAATTTCATACTCGAAATATTCTGATGTGGCAGTCTTCTTATCTGGCCTCTGGGTATAAGTATGCATGTGGCTACTACCGGGACCCGAGTGTTCACATATAGGGTAGAAATTTAAAAATATAAAATTTTGGGAATTTTGATTATGTTGATTTTCTTTTATATTTTTAACGTGGAATGGCTTGTGAGAAAATAATTTTCCTTAACATTTTTCCTTTCCTTAGTATTTTTGGGTTCCAAACAAAGCCTTGTGCTATTTGGTCTGGAAAGTGCAGAAAAGAAAATATAGAGGAAAGTGGAAGAAAATAAAAAATAGATTTAAAAACAATAAATTAATTTTTATATGTTTTTCAAAACTCATTTTATTAGAGGCGGCAAAATATTAAGCGATTCAAATTTTAAAATCATGAAAAGATTATGAACGGAAATTGACTAGTAATTATTTTCAGTAATTCATAATCCAAATTAAATATTTTGCAATTAGAATAAGCAAAGAACTTTGAAAATTGAATATGAATAATGCTATAGTAGCGGGAACATAAAGATTGAGTAAGTCAACCACAAACACTCTAATTATTGCATGAAGATGTTGAGACATACAATGAGATGATCGATAATTCCCGATAAACAAAATATTAAAGTCGGCTCCGGGAATTAAAAGAAAGTGCCACCAAAATATGCCTGCATTGCAAACCATCGCGTCAAAATTATCTAGGATGATCTCGAGTTTTGTATAATTAGCGCGCACAATCTGGCTACGAGAACTCATATGATTTAGACACATACCAAGCTTATTTTCCTAATGGCGGCCTGGCTATTTGGTTTCATTGTGTAAGTCACGGCATGCATTATGGGCAGAACTCCAAACGGCTTAGGCTTTAGTAAGTTAGCAACTTCATTGTATTAAAGCTTGATGTCTCGAGTTTGTGTCTTCTCTATACTCTTATCCCTCCCCAAGGTAACATGTAAGGCCTCCCATACATTATGGACACAAATTCTAACCATTAAGGCTTTTAAAAATCTAATAACTTAACTTTAAAATAAGCAGTTCAGGGAACATGAAACTTGACAAAGGGACCAATATTTCTAAATTTTAGGTTCCTTTATCATTTATATCAAAATGTGACCAAGCATGATGAACAAAAGCAACCAAATAGAGCATTTTCTATATCCAGAGACATACAAAGTATCTTCAAGAAGATGGTTATGTAATATATATGCATCTAATATATGTTCACATACTTTTAGAAACAAAGTTAGTATTTTAATGGGTGAACCGGCTAATATGTTAATAATGTAAGTTCCTTTCAATTAATCCATAATTTTTTTCTACCTTTTACACATAAGGGAGCCACAAAATGATTTTTTTAAAAAAATTTGGTGGATTACAGAAGGTCCATATGACACCACCAACAATGATAGCACTTTCCTAACCGTATGCTTACATTGTTAAAGTTGTCATCCTTCTTGTATTTATCTTTAAAAATGATTAAAGATGTATTCTGTTTCAAAAAAATAAGCAGAAAAAAGGAAAATAAGAATACTATCTTACAACTATATGGGTTTATCATCAAGGAGTTCTTGGGTGTCTTCTTTCCTCTTAGTGAAATATAGATTAAGATTGAGATTGCCTATCACTTGGCTTACAAGGGCTACTGATAGAAAATTAAGTCCAGTAACAAGCTCTTAGGATCAGTCGGGTCAAATGGGCATTGGAGTTCATTGGTGCATCTCCTTTTCTCCTAGTGATGGAGATTAAAATTGGGCTTGCCTATTAGAGCTTATGGGGCCTTACTTGATAGAAGCCTTGAAGTCAGCATTGGTAGGGCTTCCTTCGGAAAGCTTAAGTACAAATGGGTAATTGGTGGCATTTTCCGAGACCATGGGGGTGAGCGCTAAGGCTTTCTTAAAATAGCAGGTGTTAAAGTAGGAAACTAAAGTCTGACTCGAATCTACATTTCAATCGAGAGCTGAAGAGCGATATCATTGGGTGTTTCGACCTGAATGGAGAGAGATAAAACATCATTAAGGTTCCTTGGGGTGAAAGGGCCATGAAGATATGGTAAAGCACTAGATTATGGAACTTTCTAAATTTGAGTCATTAAGTCTATATCACCGTCGGAAGCTAATCTACTTTTGAACAAAGACACCCTTTGTGGGCATTGTTGGGAGCTTTCCATTCACGTTGTTTTTGTTTTGTTTTTTGTTTTCTTTTGTTTTTGGTAGAGTGGAGTAAATTAAATAATGAGATAAAATGTCAAGATGCTCGAAATGAAATTCCACATACAATTCAATCAATAGCAGTGAGTATGTTAATGAAGATGGTTTAAGTTCTCTATTTTAAAATGAGAACATCAACATCATATGAGTTTTTTTTCAATTATTAACTCGTATGGGTTCTGAAAACATGTTTTATAGATTGCTTTCATTTTTATTGTTCTCAATCTGTGAGAGCAATTGTGTTTATCGACCAACAAACTCAATAATTGCGTATATGGAAGCTAGAACAAGTATAAACCAATAAGTTCCTTGTTCCCCAATGGAAGCTAGAGCGCTCTATAAACCTCCTATGGCCATCATACTTGCGGATACAAGAGAACAAAGAAAACAAAGTGATGGCATGGCGAAGTAATCAAAATGTGGTTCTGGCTGATTTTGCCCCATGTTCATGGTAACTTGACGACGGTTGGATTCTTGTCTATTGTGCTTCGATTTTAGAATTCTCTTTGAAAACGTGGAGATATTGGCATTTTGAACCAAAAATTTTGTGGTTTTTATTTATTTTTCTCCATTCTTCTTTTGGTAAACAAAGAGACAATGCAATTAGAATGCTTTTGGAGTTTTCAATTCTAGAGTTTCTCTTTGAACATGTGTGGAACTACGCGATCTTCAACGAGATTTTTGTTAGATTGAGGGGTCTTTCTTTGTTTGGGAATGATTTCATGTATCAAAAGCTCTCGAGACTAGAACTTCTCTTTGAAATCCTGCCATGGAACTATAAGTGCGGAATTTGGATTGCGACTTGAAACTTTTGTTAGTTGATGGTTTGGAATGCTTTCTACCAAAGAGAGTATCAATGTTTTGATGAGTGGTTGCACGAATCATTGATATTTCTTCATAGTTATGATTTATCCAATATATATATATATATATATATATATATATATATATATATATATATATATATATATATATATATATATATATATATATTGTCACACCCCCACCTACTATCGTAAAGTGTAGTATTTTCAACGAAATGGGTGATTCTGCGACTAGAAACTCCTGTAGGCAGAAAGCGTATTCTTTGCTAAAACCTCCAAATAATTTTTTCTAAACTTGTGATTTTATAAAATTTGGCTTTCTGTTGTACACATAGGATATGTCCCCAAAACACATACCTGATTTTACACAATTCCAAATATGGCAGCCAACAACATTCTTTCAAAAGAGCCTCGAAGCTCCGCACATTTTCTAAACTACTATAACACATACATATGCTCCATTATACAAATTTAAAGTATTTCCTTACAAGATTATTAATTCTGACAACGATACAAAGTGGAGAATCCTCTTATGCTCAGTGTACGTACGTGTGCACGGAAAATAGTTTTAAAAGCAGAAAATAATGAGCTAGCGAGCTCGGTGAGTGTATGCTTTTCAGAAAATGTTTTGCTTTTCGGAAAACATCTAAAAGCATAAAACTTTAGTTTGCATGATATTTTCGAGAAATATTTCTTTCTTTACTTTATTTTACTTTAAAAGTTTAAAACTTTTATTTAGTACCTAACGAAAGGTTATAAAACCTTTTTAAAAATCTCTTGCTTGCTTGCTTTATCCCTTACTTTAAAAGTTTCTAAAACTTTTTCTCAACTCTTCTTTAAAAAGTTCTCAAAACTTTTCATAAACCTTCCAAAAGTTTCTCAAACTTTTCATAAACACGGGAGCACAGGCTCTTGCGCAATGCTGAAATAAAAGCGGGGCCTTGGCTCAGCGGGTTTGCTAAAACTCTCGGAAGCACAGGCGGCCCAGGAGCCGATGGTTGATTTTGTTGTATATTATGCTTATAAAACATCAACCCTTTGGAGGCCTATTTTTTTAGCCTAGCATGCCCTAGTGAACACGGAAGCCTAGGCGGCCGTCTTGGGTGGAAGGACACAGGTCCGCATCACCTTTTTCGGTGAATATGGTGTGGAATTGACACAGATTCGCCATCACCATAGTTGGATTAGAGCTCATAACCTTATACTCTTTGTATGTGCCCACGGTCTCTTCAAATGCATGATGTATGTCCCTCGTTTCTTGGAGTCAGGCAAAACTAAAATATGTATGAGATCTAATAACACCACGCAGTGCACGTGCGGAATACCTCACGTAGGTTTTCTTGCTTAGAACTAGGGAAGGCTGTTTTCTGAAACATTCTTTGCTTGCTTGGCGAAAAATGGTTTAATCATTCGACCATTTGCTCATTTGTATTATGGTTTACAGATTTAAAACCCGATCTTGCTTTCAAAGATGGTTTAAATCAAAACCATTTGCTTGCTTTCTAAATTCATTGCTTGCTTCTTGAAAATGGTTTACAAACAAAACCGTTAAATACCCGATGTAAGCGATTTATTATACACTAGTATTTGGAAAATGAGTTTAGAACACTCACCCTCTTTGCTTGCTAAAACTTGAGGGCACGAGTTCCACACTTTTCCCTGCCTTTACTTTTTAACCTACACACTCAACCGAATACGACGACATATTAATCGCCTATGTATAGCGTATAAACTTAACGTACTTCACACGCAAGTCACTTAAAGGTCACACAACAATTCATCAAAACCAACATAGAATTCATCCAAAACAACTTCACAACACTTGACTTGGTGCTTTGGAACCTCAAACCACAAAACCCTAGGTGAAAATCCAAGAATTCAACCCAAGGTCCACCAATTCCTACAAAACCATAAAGTTATGATGATTCCATGTTTAATTTCGCAGTGGGGTTTTCCCCACAAAACTTCAAGAATTCTAGGGTTAATGTGATCTCCCCACAAAACCCTAGAACAAGGAGCAACTAATTTCCATGGAAATCCCATCCCAAAGCTCAAGACATCAAAATACACTTAATTCCAAGACATATACATACCTTGATCTTCTTCTCACTCCTCCTCCTTCTTCCTTACTCTTTCTCTTTCGCCTCTTGGCTCCTCTCACTCTCCTCTACGGGTTTTGCTAGCCTTTGGAGACCAAATATGATTTGGCTTTTTATTTTTCAATTATTATAATATCATTTTCATTAATTGAAATTTGACCCTCATCTGCTAATAGCACACATCAGCTCTTGTTATTTGTATAATGGCCCATCTGCTGATTAAATTTTTAATTATCCGTGCTTAAATATTTGATATCAACTTGTATTATTTTCATTTTGGCATACTATCTTCTCAAATTATGCCCTTTATATCCTTTTTGGAATTTACCACTTTACCCTTGTACTAGTACCTCAATTTTCCGGGTTCCTAATTTTTATCATTAATATGACTCCCAAGCTATTAATGGCACTTAGTCTCGTATACGCTACTACGATTCACGTATGCTGTGTACCGCCTTTCTCGGGGCCAGGAGCGTTACATATATATATATATATATATATATATATATATATATATATATATATATATATATATATATATGATTTCCTTCTCTATAGTAGTACTAGTAGATGCATTAGTAAAGTGGGCTAGTTCCCTTGTAGGAGATATTCTTCATGAATTGCAGTAGTTAGATTTGATTTTATTACCTAGACATGCCTTGCATTTAGTATTATCAAACTATTTTACTTAGTTTGAGATTTCCCTTAATCGAGAAATGGAGTACGCCTTTATGCTATAAGGGCCTGAGAGTGAAAGCAAAGGGAAGGGGAACTATGACAAGGAAATAGAACAATTTCTAGAAGAGGATCAGTGTGTTCATGACCTCACAAGATGAGGATAAAATTTGGAGAAGTCACTTTCGGAACTTCCTAGAAGGGCTGTTTAGAAATTTAAAAGTTAGGAAAGGTAATTAAATTCTAATTTCTCTCTTGATATGCATTAATTCATTTTGTACTTGTTCCATAAAATAAATTTCCTCATTTCTAATTCATCTTCTAAAATATATGTGTGTTTATGCGCTTGAAGAGTGTAAAAGCAGTAGGATTTCTTTTGCTAATATTGTGTGTCTAGTGAAAAAACTCTACTATTCTTTTGTCAGTTAGCTATTGAGAGTTCAGAGGATGATCATGCAAACTTCCTGAGAAAAAAAGAACAAAAACCCTACAGATTACAGACCTAACATTCTTCACCAGGTAAGTAGAGATTTGTCAATTAATAGGCCTGAGTGTTGTTCAACATGTTTTATTTCAAATAGATGCTTAAATTCACTTGTTTCTAAACAATATGAAATTGTACATATTGATGTGTTTAGGCTCTCTTAACTATTTTTAGACGAGGAAGCGTGTATGTAGGCAGAAGGTGTAGTTTTTGAAGTTAAAGCTACATGTTCTCATTCGAGGACATATAAGCCGTTCTCGGGGAGATCATGTGTAAGTTTTACCCATTCCCATCGAATCCTTTTATTATTTTCTTGTATGGTGTGAAAAAATGCTTTTATTTCTTTGTTTAGTTGGACTTTTCTTCTTGGTTGTTGTTCAATTGCTCCTTCATGAGGTGAGTGCGGTGCAATTTGAGGACCAGGCCGGGATTAACCTCATGAACAGGGGACCTCCCGGCACTCCAATGGATATAGAAACTTTTCCTCAAAACAGTCAAATAAAATCCATGGAGCGAACCCCTTTACAGTCCTTAACATATCTTTAGAAAATAATGCCGAAGCGAAGTGTAAATTTTTTTTTTTTTTTTTTTAAACACTTGGATTTTTCAGAAAAATTGGCCAGAGTTTCCTCTGTTTTGGTTTCCCAATTTACAAAACCTGCGAAAACATTTAAAAACACTTCCTGTCTTTCAATCTTGACTTCAACTTCACTATCATGGATCTGAATCTGAAGCTCTCTAATCTGTCACATTAATACATAGCCATTACATGAAATGTGGCTATGATGCTCTCGAATCTGTCGGTTCAGGTCTCACACTGAGACCTCGATTCTATGAGTCGAGGAAGATGCACGGCCCTCAAGTGCGATAGGGAACTCATGGGTCTTCTACTAAGAGCATACGCTACCACGTTTACCTTTCGGGATGATATTCAATGATTACATTCATAATCCTTGTTCCAGTTCAATCCATCTCCTCTTGTCTCATGTTTAGTTTCATACACGTAAGCCGAATCTGCTACTTGAGAAGCTCTTATGATACGTAAAAATCCTAACGGGGCACTCCATATAAGTAATTACTCCATATCATGAATGAAATACTCTGTTTGCTAGCTCAGGTCGTGTGTGGGGATAGTGCATTGTTGCTTCTTCAATTTGCTTAGAAGCATATCTGATCACCTTGTCGTTACGCATTAATACACAACCTAGGCGCGCTTTAGAGGCATCCTGATACCTTCTGAAAGCCATCACGCCTGATGGAAGTGTAAGTCTTGGGTAGAGTCAATCTCCTTTTAGTTCATCGAAACTCTGGCGACAAGCCTCGACCATAAGCAGTTCCTCTTTCCTCGTCGGTCCCCAGTAAAGAAGGTGCGGCTATCTTCGAATCCCTCAGACTTACGGTAATACCTACCCAACCAAAACTCCTTATCTACGTAACACTTGGAGGGTTTCCAATTCAATATAGCTTCGACCTTCTGCGGATCGAGACCCCTCTGCGAAATATATTGTCTGGCGACCTTTGTCGAGCCAAAATTGACATTTACTAAGTTTAGCATATAAGCGGAGTGTTCATGATGTTTGCGAAATTATCCTCGAAGTGCTCTTGCATGTTTGTTCTTCTCCACTACGAGATAGATCGGTATATCGTCGATAAACCACGTTACAAAGCTGATCTAAGTAAGGCTTTGAAAATCCTGTTCATGAGGTCATAAAGCGGTACGGGCGTTCGTAAGTCAAATGGCATATTGAAACTCAAAAATCACCCATCTAGTGTTCTAAATGCTGTCTTGGGAACATCCCTCGTCATGAACTCTCAGGCGTGTGCTTTGACCTCAAATCGATCTTTGAAAATGCTGGCTCCACATGGCGATCAAGAAATCATCGATCCTCGGAAGAGGATGCGATTACGTATTGTTACTTTATTCGACTCTGTAATCAATACATAATCGCATGTCCGTCCTTCTTCTTCACAAATAAAACCGGTGCTCCCCAAGGAGATGTGCTCGATCGCGGAACATGTTGACCCAAGTTTCTTCCGTACGCACCTTAAGTTCTTCCCGGTCTGCGGGGCCATCATATAGGCGCTCTCGAAATCGGATTACGTCAGGGGCTAACTCGATCTGAAAATCAATCTCTCAATCTGGGGGTAATCTTGGAAGATCATCTGGAAACACATCCGGAAATTCTCTGACTACCGGAATGTCTTCCAATCTCATATCGTCATCTCTCACCTCAACTGCATAGGCTAGATACCCCGGATATGATTTTGAACATCTTGACCATAAATCCACGGACATCATGCTCGAGGACAATATCTTTCTTACCCCACAAAAAAGTAATCTACGGTTCCCAGTCTATAGAACTTAACTTCTTTCTGAAACAATCCATGGTAGGCGTGATGTCAGACAACCAGTCATACTAAGTATCGTCGAAGTCTGGATGTCCCAGTGATACCCAGGTGGCCATAAACTCATGGCCCTCAATTATCACTCTACAACCCATGTATACTTTATATGCTATAAGTGAATCTCCTGTAGGAAGGGAGACTACCATACTACAATCTATGGGCTGTATCTCTATGTTCACTTGTGTAATAAATTTCGCAAAAATAAACAAGTGAGTGGCACCTGGATCTATCAAGACATAAGCATCACTATCAAAAACTTGGATAGTACCTGTCATGACCTCTGGTGCTACATCTGCCTCCTGCTGAGTGACTGCAAACACCCTAGCCTGTGTCTGAGGTCGTCCCATCTGTCCTCTGGATGGCTGACCTCTACCTGCTGGTCCTCCAGATCTAGTAAATGTAGTGGGGCCTGCACGAAACCCCCTGCGACTCGACACGGCTCTACCCGGCAGATTGCCTTTGTCTGTCTGTCCGCTCACGATCCACCACGAAACTATACATGGGCCTCTTTGGCGAAGTGTCGGTGTCGCGCCAAAGCAGCATGCGTCCCCGTCTGCACTCACCATAATGGTTCTTCCACTTAGCACACTGCGGCTTTGGACCGCTTGGAGCTACTTGTACGTGGCCTCACTTGAACCTTAATTTGGAAATGTGCCCCACGGCCGAATTTCTTTGCCACGGTCCCTTTGTGTCTTTCCTCCTCTTGAAGGCGCTACTGGAACCTCCACAGACCCGATACGACCCACTCCCGGGTTTACGTCCTTGGTGAGTGTAACTTGGGATTTCAGCCCATGCTCCCTCGAGCCACATAGCTGACCTACCACTGGCCGTGCGTATTGTGAAATTTGTCGGCCTTCTTATGGTTCTAATCTACGGGCCAGACTACGACAAATCTCTTGGTCTTGAAACTTAGGTATCGCGATAAATGGGACGTAATACGACAGCCCAAGAAAAACTCAGCTCATAATGCATCACAGTGTCCCCTGCTCCAGTCAAAAGAACTCCTCAGCCTTTGCATCTCGATAGCTGGTTGGAACAAACTTATGCGTAAACTCTTCCTTCGCGTGCCCGGGCGCTCCTACAGGCATTTCCTTTGAAGCGCCCTCCTTTACTCGATGCTTTTGCGTAGGAGAAGGCGAGGAAAAATGACCATCTCGCTCGTCAGTGCCTTTGCATCACTGGTAGACCCGGGTTCATTTCCCTCCTAACCATGACAAAGCCTTTTAGGGTCTCGATCCATCATGGATTCAGTGCCCCTAGCTTCGCCCCCTCTCTATAGCGACCCCTCTGGCTCTCGGAGTACGTCATAGATGTAATTTAAAGGTGAGCCATTTGCTCTAAAGGTATCGTCCTCCCAAGCCTCGGGAGGTGGTGGCGATACATCTGTGGTAGCATAGGGTCACTGCGTAACGTGGGTGGAGAACATAAGCGAGACTCATCAACATATTCCTCTCGAATTGGTGGTACTGCGCCTCAGGAAGCTCTCTGGTAGAGTCGGCCTCGACGAAGCATTTTTACATGAATAAAAAAAAAGAATTAATATGTCATGTAGCCATATATGATTTTAAATCACATAAATAATTAATGCAATTTTAAAATAAAACATTAAAACAATCATATGAAAATAAAATTTTCAAATCTTTACCTAACATTTTCAAAAGCGAGTAGCTCGATACCACATTGAAGGACCAGGCCGGATTAACCTCATGAACCAGGGACCTCGGCACTCCAATGGATATAGAAACTTTTCCTCAAAAGCAGGTCAAATAAAATCCCGTGGAAGCGAACCCTTCTGATCCTTAACATATCTTTAGAAAATAATGCGAGCGAAGTATAAATTTTTTTTTTTTCCTTTTCAAACACTTGGATTTTCGAAAAAATTGGCGAGTTTCCTCTGTTTCGGACTTTCCCAAATTACACACTATTTCAAACATTTAAAAACACTTACTTTTCAATCTTGACTTCAAACTTAGTTTTTAGGACCTCACCGTCCTGACCAATCGAACACAATATATACATACATACATTTATTCATTTCAATCATCAAAACATTTCAACCTTCTTCAATTCCATGCATTTGTTTTTATCAAAGATTGGGCTTGGCGGACTCAAGTAGATTACCTCGTACCTCGTCCTTTGAGAATCAAAGCCCCGTAGTTCCTTTTCAAAATATATACATCTATACATATATACATGCCAAAATATTCAATATATAATATTACAAAATGTATATACAATGTCTGATCCACGAGTGATCGTCCTCGTGGCTCGACTCAGCATGAGGGTCCTCTGTCGGCGCTTTGTCTCGGGTCTGAAATTGTTTTGAAAACACACGGAAAAGAATAGGCTAAAGGCCCAGTAGTGTGAGTTTTCATTAAAATAACATTTTCAGTATATATCAAAGTAATACATAATATTACAATTAAAATCAATTTATGCCTTAAACATTTATGCCTTAAACTTTCTTTCTTTCTTTATAATAAATACTTATACAATTAAAATCCATTTATGCCTTAAACTTTCTTTCTTTCTTTCTTTCTGATGGAACCCAGGGGAATAAACACACGAAAGCAGTTTAAGTCTTGTGGTGAGGGCGTTCGCGTCGTCATACTTAATCTGGCTTGGAGAAACTCACGCTTTTTGCATAGGGTTCAGTCCTGCTTACCTTATCACGTGTAAGGATATTACTCTAGACACCTAATTCCTCGCTAAGTTAGCCAACCTATAACTTCCCTCCTAAATCCTTACGGCTTAAGGTATCTCGTGATATGATCCTACCCAGTCATATGAGGTTAGGGTAACCATCAGTAAAACATTTCTTCCAAATACATTTATAAATCCATTTAAAACCTTTACTTTATCATTTATACATTTATGCATTCTTCTTTACACATTTTTTTTTACTTCCATAATACCTTAACATATGCATACATATATAAACATTTAATATAAATACATATATTTAGGCAAAGTAAACATTTATACATTTACTACATTCTTATGGATATCCATATATAAACATTTATATTAATCTTTTCCTTTTTCTCATTAAAATCATTTACCTTTCAAACTCAATTTTCAAAATATTAGTTTACACTCATAGTTCACCTTTCAATCCAACACTTCGAAGTCGGAGTTCTAGTTCCTTCAGATAGTCTTTCACTTTTTCAAGAAAACCCACTGACTACACATTAATCATAATTTCCATTTAATCCCCCATACACACTCATTCCTATATTCTTATTCTTCTATGAATCTATTTTACTTAGGAATTGGAATCAGTAAATCGGATCATCCCAACTAAAGTTATGAATTTCATGCTGACTAGTCCATTCTGGAATTACACTGAGGGCCAGTTTGTATTACTCATTTTTTCCAGGGTCTTAACTTCATATTTGACATTATCTCTTTGTACTATTTTAAAGCTAAGGTGCTAGGGTTCTTCTCAATTGGAATCACCCAAATCGAACAGAAACTCACGTTAAATCAAAAGCAATCGAGCTAATCTATATTTAAAAAGCGAACAGACGTTAAACACACATGGCCCTACTTTGAGTAAATTTTTAGGCCACTTATTATCATAATTTGACGATGCCTATTTCTATAGGTTTGATTCTACTTGAAGTCTATTTTAACCAGCAACTTGAATCACTCAAATCGGATCAGAAATGAGCAAGTTATGGTCAAAATAAGACAAATGGTCGAAAGCAGGGAAGCTTGAGCATTTCTGTCTTAGAACCGGACAGTGGTTGACTTCATGGCCCCTACTTTTGAGTAAATTTTAGGCCTTACAATCAGAATTTGACGATGCCTATTTCTATAGTTTTGATTCTCCTTGAAGTCTATTTAACCAGCAGCAGATCCACTCAAATCGGATCAGAAATGAGCAAGTTATGATCAAAATCGACAAATGGTCGAACGAGGAAAAAGCAGGCATTTCTGTGCAAGACAGTCCTTGAAATTTTTCAGGGTTGTGTTTTGCTTCCATTTCCCAGTTTGCTTCTTTTGCCACTTTTCTTTTGCAATTAACATCATACAACTTCTATGAATTCATATACCTCCAGAATTTTATGGGATTCATCTAAAAACAACTCCTGACACTTAGAATTGGTCTTTATGGAACCCTCAATATAATACTAAGTGAAAAATCCAAGAACTCAACCTAGGTCCACCAATTCTTTTTAAAACCACATAATTTTGATGATTCCATACTTACTTTACACCAATTGGGGTTTCTTTCTTGGCTGCAGCAAATTCGAAGTTATGTCTTTCTTTCTTAAACTATACTAAAGGAGAAACAAATCTCCATCAGCATTAGGATTCGTATCAAAAAATCAAAACGTAAAGGATTAATACGATTTTGATCTTGTCCTCCTTCTCCTTCCTTTTCTCTTCTTATAACTCTTCTCCCATGCTTACAAGCAGGCAGAAGCCACAAAATTTAGATGAGGCAAAAATGAGTTTGTCTTTGTCTCGTATCCTTTTAGTCCTGAAATTTTCCCTTACACTTAAGTCGCTTAGCCTTTAAATAATTATCATCGAGCACTTTATTATTCCCTCCTTTATATTTATCTACACACTTTTGATTTTTATATCCTTTGCTCAATTACTAATTTATCCTTATTCTCATATTATACTTTGGCATGCAATCTATTCTTAACATGTCATATATATCCTAATTGAATAAGTTCCACTTTTACCCTTGCTTAGGATATAACACGGGTCTCGTTTTTTTTTTTTTTTTTGAAAATTCCTGTTAGCTTTTAATATACCTACACAAGTGCGAGCGCTAGGGTATCTTTCGGAGGTGTTCTGACTCTCCCACCAGCCATAAAATTTCGTCATAAATTAAAACATTCGTACTGCATCAAGAGATGGGGATGTGCCTCTTCATACCCTTTCCACTCATGCTCCCATGTAGCTTCCTATACTGTATGACTCCTCCACAATACCTTCACCAACGGAATAGTCTTGTTGCGCAGAACTTGCTCTCGACGATCGAGGATCTGCACTGGTTCCTCTTCGTATGTCAAATTCTCCTGTATTTCCATTGGTTGCTCTGTCAATACATGTGAAGGGTCTGGTATGTAACACCTCGAAAGATACCCTAGCAGTTTTCGGACTTGTGTAGGGTATATTAAAAGCTAAATAGGAATTTTCAAAAAAAAAAAAAAAGCGAGGGCCGGGAGTTATATCTAGCAGAGATAAAAGTAAGGTTATCAGGATATATAGAAAGAATGGAGTGAATGCAATGTATGAGAATAGAATAAATGTAATTAACAGAAAGAATATAAAATCAAAAAAACTCAACAGAAGATAGTAATAGAATATGAGATGATTCTATTATTTAAAGGCTTTGTGAACAAAATACAGTAGGAAAAGGTGATTCAAGAAAGACATGAGGAAGGCAGGCTTCATTTGGTCTCATCTAGAGGCCACAGAATGTATTTTTAGAAGAGAAAGAAGAAGAAGAAGTCAAAATCGTATGAAATCTTATGTTGAATTACGATATAGTGGATGAAGGCTGTTTCTCTGAATCAGGTTTGTGCAAAACTTCTTTCCCAGTGTTGGGGTTGTGAGAATAAACAGATGGTATAATAAGCATGGAAATATCAAAATTATGTGGTTTAAAAATAATTGGTGGACCTAGGTTAGGTTCTTGGATTTTTCACTTAAGGTTTGAGGTTTGAGGTTCCATAGCACCAATTTAGTGTTGTGGAGAGATGAGACTGATAATTCCATGCATTCTTGAAGATATATGGAAGCCCATAGAGACAGTAATCTGGCAACAAGAAAGTGTAAAAAAAACAAATACGGAAAAATAAAACACAGAATACGGAAAAACTCGAAGACTGTCTCGATGCGAGGAGAAATATACTATTTCTTTGTTTCATTCGACCTAAGTATTTTGATCGTAACATGGCCATTTCTGATCATTTAGTGATTCAGACGCTGATCAAGCAGACTTCAAGAAGAATCAAACCTATAGAGAAATGAGCATTGTCAGATTCTGATTATAGATGACTCTTACTCAAGAAAGCCTGAGGCCCGTGTGTAATAACTATGCGGTTCGGCTGCAGAAACGCTGTTTCCTATTTACGACCATTGTGCTATTTTGACCATAACTGCTCATTTCTGATCGATACACCCCAGTGATCAGACCATGAACCAAATAGACTTCAGAATCAAACCTATAAAAATAGGCATATTAAGTCTGACGAATAAGTGGCCTAAGTTGCTGTAGAAAAATCAATGTAACCCTTTGTCTGATTGGGCGCAAATATAGATAGCCGTGGACTAGGTAACCGATTTGAGTATTCAGTGGAGAAAACACCCAGCACAGCAGCTTTAAAACAGTACAAAAATATTCAAAATATGAGAGTTAAGGCCTGAAAAAATAGTAATAAAGCGTCCTGTGTGTCGTGCAAATCTTCTTGGGTGGCATGAAAATACTAACACAGTTGGAGATAATCATTTGTGATTCTAATTCCCTAAGTAAATAGACCTATAGAGGAACAGAATATAGAAGATGAGTGTATGAAGGATTGCAAATGGAAATTATGATTGTAACAGCAGTTGTGATTTTTCTTGAAAGTGAAAAAGCTGAGGCTTTCGGCAGCAGCAGCGAGATTGGCGTGGCTGAGCAAACTAATATTTAGTAGTTTCAAAATATATTTTAATGAAGAAGAAAAAGGAAAAAGATTATATAAATGTTATATATGAATATCATAGAAATAGCAATAAATATATAAATATTTACTTTGCTAAATATATATTTATATTAAATATTTATATATGTATGCATATATTGGAAGTATTATGAAGCAAAAAAATATGTAAAAGAATGCATAAATAAATGACAAAACATAAGGTTTTAAATAGTTATAAATATATTTGAAGAAATGTTTTAACGATGGTTACCTGGCTATATAACTTATTATAACGATATCGATCAGTACCTTAAAGCGTGTCAGAGACTAAGTAAAGACAAATTTACTTGAGGAGAAGGTAAGGTATTTAAGCATGTCGCTACGCGTGATAAGGCCTCTTTATGAGAACCTATGCAAAAGTATTTAAAATAGCGTAGTGGTATGATTGGAATGTGAATGTCCCTTCTCGTCGATGCCCATGAGCAAACCGGTGTTTATTCCCCACTGATATCGAAAAGAAAGAAGTTTAAGGCATAAATGTTTCGAGCATAAATGGATTTTTGGTGGCTATAAGTATTTATTATAAAGAAAGAAAGAAAGTTTAAGGCATAAATGTTTAAGGCATAAATTGATTTTAATTGTAATATTATGTATTACTTTGATATATACTGAAAATGTTATTTTAATGAAAATGTACACTCACTAGGCTCCTTTAGCTCATTCTTTTCCGTGTGTTTTCAAAAACATTTTCAGGACCCGAGACAGGTGCGTCGATAGAGGACCCTCCGTCGTGGAGTCGAGCCATTGAGGCGGCTGTGATTGCGATTATATACATTTTGCATATTGTATATATTGAATATTTTGTAATGTATATATGTATAGATGTATATATTTTGAAAAGGAACTACGTGGGCTTTGATCCTCAGTGAACGCGGTACATAGGCGGTCGGTCGGCTTAAGTCCGGCTCAAGCCCAATCTTTTGATAAAAACAAATGCATGGAATTGAAGAAGGTTGAAATGTTTTGATGATTGAAATGAATAAATGTATGTATGTATATATTGTGTTTGATTGGGTTGTGGACAAAAGTCTAAGACGGAAGTTGAAGATTGAAGAGTAGAAGTGTTTTTAAATCGCAGGTTTTGTAAATTTGGGAAAGTCCAGCAGAGGAAGTGGTCGATTTTTACGAAAAATCGAGTGTTTGAAAAGGAAAAAAAAAAATAAAAATTTACGCCGGCAAGTATTATTTTCCTAAAGATATGTTAAGGAATTTGTAAAGGGGTTTGCTTCATGGATTTTATTTGGCTTGTTTTGAGAAAAGTTTCTATATCCATTGGAGTCTTAGGAGTCCCCTCGGGTTCATCAAGTTGTCCAGGTCGGGATCATATTTGAGTTTGTCTGAAAATTTGTGTTGTCTATGTATATATATCTTATTATCTCATCCTCATGTTGTTTAGGTTGGTGCAATGGGCCCATGGGAAAATTAATAATGATCATACTGATGATTTTTAGGAGTAAATTAGGTTTAAGGGTCACAGGAAAAAGAAATTAAAAATAGAGACCCAAAAATGGAAAAAGTGTATTTTTGGGAAAATGATTTACTCTTTGATGCCTAGCAAACTCGGTGGAGACGGGTACACACATTGAGTGGATCCCAGCTGTCTCTCATCTTTCTCTCCTCTCTCCTCCCTTTTCTCTTACGGCCACCACTTTTCTTTGTGCTCTCTCTCCTTTTTCTCATACTCATCCCTATTAGGTTTGCTTTTAAAAAATTTAATCTCCTACTTAATATTTTATCCCTTTAAATTTAATCCCTATGAAACAAGCAAGAAAGAGGAGAGGGCGGTGAGTGAGAGGAGAGGTAATCAGAACCCCTTGCACATTAAAGCCGGAATTAAATCATTGGTTTGGTGGGTGCATCAAACATAAATTTTTCCTCTAAACATTTTTTCTGTTTTGCAACTTTTGAGAACAGTTTTAATTTCTTTATAGTGACCTAAAACATAATTTACCCTTATTTTAATGCCATACCAATTACCAACCCCCAGACAAATATTTAACCTGTTTCCTTCTTTTTCATTTTCAATATTTTTGAAACATAATAATGATGATTGATGATTTTCTCTCCAATATTTTTGCAATTTCGATGATGTACTTCTTTCATCTGCCGGGGCCTTGGCCAGGAGAAGTGGGTATATTTTAGGCCCCATATTTTTTGCTCTTTAGCTAAAGTTGGAATCAGAGATATATAGTTTTGGCTTGTCATTTTATTTTATTCAGGGATTGTATACGAATCTTATCATGATTTTAAAGAAAAAAATAAAAATTTCAAATTCCTCTGTTTATTGATAGTATATGTATGACATAAATACTTTTGTTCATAGATGATAAATAGCTTTTCAACACAATAAATCTTTAAATTTGAAAATATAAATAGGCCTTTTTTAAACATCTATTATTCACTTTGTATATTATGTTGTAGTCCATGTTCTTATAAGAGTTCAAACACAGGTCCTCGCTTTGTATATTATGTTGTAATAGTATGTTTGTTAACACAAAGAGTTAGAACTTGGATCTCATAACCTTTACCACTTTAATTTGTACTTTATGGGCTCACATATAAATAGCTTTTAAATTCTGTTTTTAATTTTTATAAATATAAACCATGTTTGCTATTTTTTATTTTCGTTCTTATTATATACACAATAAAAGCATTGTACGTTAGAAATGTGTACACTATCACTTTTAACCTTGTTTCAAAATTTTGGAAGTAATTGTTATAAACTTAAATCTTCAACTTTTTCCATGAATTTAATTTAAACAATAAAAGAAGGTAAAGACATTTCTAGACTTGGGTTGGATGTTAAAACCATGGACAAAAATTTTAGGGCAATTTTACCGAATTTTTTTTAAATTTCCTGATATTTAGCCGAAAATGTCAACGTGTTTGTAAATGCGGAAAAAATTATTAATTAATGGCTAAAGGGGAATTGATCTACGGCCCATGCATAGGGAATAAAAGTTGTTAATTAATTATATGCAAAGTTTATATAAATTGTCTCCTTGTTATTTAAATATATAAATTGAATTTTAAATCATAAACAAGATATTTATAATATAATCATCAAAAATTGTAGAATCTATCATATCCCAATCGGGTAAGCGATCCAACTACCACCCTTCTTTTCAAAGGAGTTAAAAAATACTATGATGGCTGGAATAATTTAATTTTTATTATCTAAAATATGAAAAATATGTTTTAATAAAACTAATTTTATTTTATAAAATTATTATATAGAGTATATAGATTTTTTATTTAGGTAAAATAATTTTAATTTTTTTTATTTTATAAAAAAATGGAAGCACCTAAGGAGAAGTGCAATAGAGTATATAGATTATAAACAAAGTACACCAAGAGGCAAAATGGATAATCAAGGAGCTTAAAAATTAAAAGTCTCTTATGATAAAAAACAAAAACAAAAGTCCCTCTACCAAGACTGGACAACCAACCGGCTTGCCTAATCCATACAATGAGCTACAATGTCTTACACCCAAGGTTTGAAAAATCAGGATATATTTCAAGAGGATTTGAACTTGGTCCAAAGTTGTGTAAAACAAGCTATTGTCCAACAAGCCATCTATAGGCTTTTGATAATTTAGGGCATTCAAACAATATATATTAGAGACAAATTATCTCTTGCTTTTTATTACATTAATATCATTTTCAAGAATTACATTTAAATTTTTTAAAAATAATATATATTACAATTATTATGAATCCATAAGATAAAGTATTAATATATTTTTAAATTATAAGTTAATAACAATAAAATATTAAATAACAATGATAACAAAAATTTATTTTTGATGGATAAATCCATTAATATATATTTAAATTTTGAAGGTTACAATTTTCATGGAAAGCAATAATTATTTTCATGACATTTTTTTAAAAGATAAGTATTATCTTTTTTGAGAAAATAAAAATATTTTAAACTTTTTCAAACTATTTTCATAATTTTATATAATTTTTGTTTTATATATATTTATGTAAAATATCTAATGATATATCTTCGATATATCCGATATAACTATAAAATCAATATATCGATATATCCGTCGAAACTGATATTTTTATCGTTGTTTACACCCTTGTGGTCCATGTGGGTGTGGTTAGAAAGCCAATAATGCAATAACAACATCAACAACTTTAAAGGATATTCAAGGATGGCTAATATAAACGTTATTAAATTGTAGGATTCAATTTGCTTATATATATATATAAAAAACAAGGAAACAATTGGGTCCGGCTTACCTCTAGCCATGACAGCATGTTATCCCCTTATATTTGTTTTAATAATTATAATAATGAACCTTATACACTCATGCGAGTCGAAAGGCCACTAAAATATTAACATCCTATATGTAAGTGAGATTGTTGAGGTCTCTTATAGCTTAACCAGTGGTCACGAGTTCGAATCCTGTAAATGCAGCTTTGTTATGTTGTAGACCTTTACCGCTCTTATGGTCCCTTCCAGGGATTAGTCTGAGTGTAGTATAGCTTAAAAAAGCTTTTTGTGTGTGCACAAACCCGCTCAGTACATCTCATGATCCTATAAAAAAAATTATTTGCTTTTGTTGAAACCTAAAAATGCCTAAATACCTCTCTCTCTTATTAGCTAATGTTGTGATTGTCATCTCCTCTCAACTCTTCATATTCAACCTTACTTATTGTCATCACCTGATTTTTTCTTACAAACATGATTCAAAGTCGCGGTATTGATCATCGACTCAAAGGGTCTTGAGACATATTGGTTTGAATGTATTGACTTGATTTATGTCGATACGTAAATTAAAATAAACATAAAGCATAAAAAATTATAAATTATTAGAGAATACATGTAATTAAATAAGTTAAGATTTAATAAAATTATAGGTGATGCTAATATATTTATTACAAATCATGTATTATCAAATTAATTAATTTTATTTAACAAAAGTAATATATATATATATATATAAAGAATATAATTATTGTAATAGTTTATGGTAAGTTAGATGCTAATGTAAAAGTAATTTAGACTTATCTTCACATTCATCTTTAAATTAATTTGATCCATAATTTATTATTATAACTTTCATCCAAAATTTGTTATTAAAAATGAAATAATTAAACAAATTTTAATGTCGTGAATAGAAAAAATATCAAATATATTAATTAAATATCGTCATTGAAACGCCTCATTTTAATAAATATTCCTTATTTTAGGAAGTTAATAAAATTTTTCACAATCCCTCGTTCCTTCATCTTCCTTATCCTCACCTCCCATACCGTCTTCTCTATCGTTTACTCGACTCCAGCACCTTTACTACGGATCTCCCAAAGAAAGTCTAGGATTAGAAATCAGAAATTCCACTCACCGTCAGCGGCATCGTCTAGGTAAGAAAGTGAAAAAGTTTTGATTTTAGTTATTTTGAAGAGGAATCTGATTTCTCTTAGAAAAGTTGATTTTGTTAATTTTTGTTGTAATTGGTAGAAATGGAGTAAGAATATCTTGAATCGGCTTTTTTTTTTCTCTAAGAAGATCGAGTTGACCAGTTATTTCGGAATCTCGGCAGAAACATCGGACTTTTAGGCAGTGCTCTGACTCAACTCAAATTCATAATGGGTTTCCCATTGCCATTTGTTTCAAGCGGGATAAGAACACATACGCTTCCTGTTTTTCAACAAAACCGAATTCCAAAAAAAAAAAAAAACGCGGGCGGTGTTTCTCATTCATCAATTATAAGTTTTCCTTCTCTTGTTGATCACGAGTTATTATTTATTTGTTTGTTTTGGATCTTTGGCAGCAAAGAAAGTGGAGAGTAATTTAGTAATCAAAATGTGTTTTTCTTCTATTTTCTTCATGTTATTGGAAAGGAAATAGGGTTAGACATATCAAAGGATATAGAGGAGTGAATTTCATCTGTTGCTATTAGCTGGAAGTTCCAACTCTGGGGTTTCTCTTTTGAGCAACCTTAGAATACTATATTTCGGATTAAATTAACGGAGTCCCGGGAATATTTTCTTGTATAAGTAGATTTAGTCTAGAATAGAAGAAACATTAAAATGTTAATTAGAATTTAGCCTTTATTAATAATAAGATTTTGACAATAATGATTTAGTCATAAAATTTTCGGACCAATGAAGTAGAGATGTTTAGCCAAAACCTTAGGGAGGTGAATGAAACTAACTCTAAATTTCATAATCACGGGTAAATTATAAAATTGCATAACACATTGGCTTTTCTAAATAGATTTTTTTTTTTTTTTTTCCTTTACTTGGCACAAATTTTTGTGAGATCCACTAATCTTTGAGATTCTGACTTTTACTAAGAGGGTTCAACATTTATTCTTGGTCTTGCAAACTTAGCATAGAAGTTATGTGTACTTATATAAGGAGATTGGGGGAGTTGGGAAACTTTGATCTTGCCTATTTTTCATATATAATTTCTTTAGTAAAATAATCTGGGTTTATATAAATTTATTTTCAGAACAGGAACTCGGCTCTTTCTTTCTCCTATGTTTTTCCCTTGTAGTCTACTCTTTTGTAAGGGATCCACACATGTGTGCTTTCATTTAGAAAGTTCCTTACATGTGTTTGGATATGGAGCATGTGGAACCCAAATTACTTTCCTTTAGCTGAGATTGCATTACATGATTTCTTGAAATCAGTGAAAAGCTTTAAATTTTATCCTAATAGAATCATGGAGCTTTCTCCTTTACTTTGGAAGAAATTAGACTTGTATTTGTTCCTTTCAAGTTTATTCTGAGAGATTACGGGTGATATGACTGGTATGTCTCGGTTTGTCTAGTTATGTCTCTTTAATGGCACAAAACTCAAGGATTTTACGTGTTTGAAGCCATGTTTAGGTACCGCGAGCACGTGTCGATATCGTTAAGTCGGACTTGCATTTTTGTGTAGGGGGTTAGTGATGGCTGTTAAGTTATATTCTCTCAATCTTGTAATTCCTAGGTGTCAATAATAGCATATAGGTGGTATATGTTGACCCCCCAAAGTGGGAAAGAAAGCGACTAATCTGAAATTAGCATAAGCGAATTTCGAATCCACCATGCAGATTTAGTGAAACTAAGTCAGCCACCTTACCATCGGACATTTGCGAAATCCTGAGATGTTTACCAAGTCCATTGGGAGGTTCGCCCATACCATACATCGTCATGAAAATAATTTATTTTGCGAGATGGGTGAATTCATAATATCCATTTTGAATTGCAACTTATTGTGTTTTGTTAAGTCTTTTGGATTTATATTTGGCAAAGCATATGATAAATTGTATGTGCAAAATTGTTTCTATTAAGTTGTGTTTGATTAGAAAATTCACAATGCATTACCAAAGGCGTGGTGAACACTTAGGCGTTCATTTGCTTGAGCATCTGGCGGTTCGAATTAGATGGAATCCCTTTGAGCGGATGGACCCCAAATACATCGAAATATTAGATTAAAGCTCGTCATTTTCTTTTGTTCTTATTTAGGTGTACTATTATTATTATAATTAGCATTAGTAGTATTAGTGTTAATATATAGTTAATTTCCTTTTCTTTTTTTCTTTGTGTAGACATTTGAGAAGCAAATGACCTTCTTATGGACACTTATAGATAATGTCACATGCATTGCATAAACCGAGGTGGATTCAAGTTTAATTATTTTTGTCTTTAAAATCCCTCATGATAAGTATCGTTGGAATAACTTTGAAACGATGATCAAGATAACCAAAATACTCAAATAAATTTCTTCGACATGGATTCTAACCATAGTTTAAAAGGCGCTCTTAAGGGGTGTTGAGGTTTAAGGCACAATCAGTCCCTAGTTATAGCGCCTTATCTTCCAAGATATGTGCCTTATTGGAGAAGTGCCGCTTGTAGACTATAATTTCATTTTTTTTACAAACACTATTATTCTTGAAATTTCTGTTGAAATTATTGAATTTTTATTTTAAATATTCGAATCTTAAACTTTATTATCTGATCATATTTGTAACATTGATTTGTGTATTCTCTGGATTCGATACGGTGGGTTGGTTTGTTTTGTTTCAAGCCCTTTTTTTGTGTAGGCTTTTGGTTCCCCTTTGTATACGTTCTGTATACTTTCTGTAGGGGTGTATCTATAGCTTCTTTTTGACAAATATATATGCTCTGTTTTTCCATAAAAAAATATTCGTTACATTGATGTGCATCTAAAGTCACATTTCACTTCACTTAGGCACGCCACTTGTGGTGTGCCTTGCACTTAAGCTAAGATAGTAAAGTTTTTTGAGAAATTCTAAGTGTAAATTGCTTGGGGTCTGCTTACTATACTAAAAAGCTGATTACACTAGTTAATACTAATTTTATTTGCCCAACAATAATGTTAGACATTTCTATACTTGGCATCTTGGCCTCTTTACATTTTATGATGGCCTTGATCAACGAGGTCATTATCTGGGTCTCCTCCTTGATAATCATTGAAATTAATTGGTGGCATGGGGTGTAAAGACGAATCAAAAGGAAGGAATATCAAGTGTGAACTTAGACAAGCAAACCATATTTGTGTTCTGAAAAGATAATTTGTCATAAATTAAAATATAACGATGATATGTAGTCGTTTCTTGTTATTTCACAGTAATTTGAATGGCTCTTTACGAAATTTCATGTGTTATGATATGTAGGTAGAAGAAAGGGATTCTCATACCGCAAGTTCTATGAATTTACAAATAAGTGAGCATCGAAAATATAGAGGTATTTTCATCTCCTAGTTTTATTTCAATGGAGGACTTGCCACAATATTAGATCTGTATGCATCTTAGTATTATTTTTGGGTGTTCCAGAAGAACTTTGAATTCATATCTCAACAAAATAAACTATATTTGATATCAAACTTATGATATGAATAATACACATACATCCAATCACTTTGGGTGGCTCACACTCTAGATAGCATTCACTCCGGACCCACATTTGGGGCACCGGGTAGCTCTTTTCCAAGTAGCCCTCTCCCGTTACGTACCGTCTCTCAATGAAAGCACCAATGATAGGTACCCAAGCCCAATGGAAGAGCCCAATCCAAAAGACTAGCCTATTAGGTAGGAGAACTCATCAAGCTTAAGTACTAATCCACACTCTTGTGTGGAACCGATGTGGGATCATATCACCTTCGATGCATCTTTTTGTTTTTAATGAAACTATCGAGGAAGTTAATATAATCTGAGACTTAATTTATTTTTAGTTTAAGTAGAATACTCAGTTATTTTAAACATACTAGATACCTTTCACACATAGAATTCATTTGAATAATGAGCTTTGTTTCTTTACGGATAACGTTTATATATGGGACATCCTTTAGAAAATTTGTTGATGTTGTTGCCATTGACTTTCTAACCACACCCATGGTTAAGCGGTGAGATTGGTTGGTCGGGTTCTTGGTGGAGTAACTTTTGTTTTTATCGGAAGGACTTTTAATTTTAAGCTCCTTGATCTTAGTTTTGCCTCTTGGTGTACTTTGTTATAATCTATATACTGTGCACTTCTCTTAGGTGCTTCCATTTTTAACTACCCGGAGTAAATGAATGACAAAGGCAACATGTGAAATTGTTTCATTTTTGAGATTAATTTTCTGTACATGTGCTTTCTCCATTACAAAACCCCTCCTGTTAGATTATTAGAGCCAAGATTTCATGGGAAAGCCTCTCCCCTCTTGTCACCTGATGGCAGGAGCTTCTCACTTTCAAACACCTCACGCTCCCACCATCCTTTTGAGGTTCCTTCCACACGAAACAAAACATTATAGGAAACTATTAGCATGTTATTTGGATGGTCAAATTCAGTAATAAAATCAATAAATGGATAAGATTTGCAAACATCTATTTACGGTAAGTTGTATGTGCAAGTTGCTTTCCTGCATGAGGGATTGAATCTTTGATATGAGAGCAAGATCATCGGTGTTAGGATAGATCTTTGCTGCAGGATATTGATCAGTAGCTACTACTTCCAAATCACGTGATTTAATGCTGTATTGGTGTGTCCTCAACAGTAGGGAAGGGAAGGTGTTCTGAGACTTGACTTTGACTCATTTTTTGAAAAGCCGGTAAATAGAGTTTCTTTTTTTTTTTTTTTTTTTTTGCATGAGTGATGAGCCCATTTCCTTGTATTGACTAGCGGGTCCTTCTTGACTGAAGATGTTTTTAATAAATATGAAAATTATATTGTTTGTTGTATCCTGAACTTGTTACGCATGAGGAGACCTAATATGGTCTGCTGTGGGTTTTTTTTATTATTTTAATCATCTTGTGACCATCCTTAGATTTCATTGTCCTTGACAGAAAAGCTTCTTCAAATGATGATGTGATGATGCTTATCATCATTAGCATATTTTCACTTATTAAAAGAAATTTAAAAAAATCATCAATAGCATATTTCCTATTCCTTAACAATTCTTGTCCTTCTCCTGAGTATGATAATCACTATTATTATTTCCTTTTCCCAAAGCAATCAATTTTTAGGAGGTAACAACATTGGGAGTTTCCTAATGATTTCTTTCCTTTTCTAAGCATTATCATCATCATTATATCCTTTTCCTAATGATTTTTTACAATAACTCTGAGTTTCTCGGGGGTAACAACATTAGAGTTTTATATGATGATGATGATGATGATGATGATGACCATCATTGTTTCCTTTTCCTAAGCATCATCTTTGTCATAATTATCATCGTTATTTCCTTTTCCTAATGATTCCTTATGGTATGCATTAAATTTAAGGAGGTGGCTTGACATTGGGTTTGATGGGGAGATGGGGGCTTCCTCATGGGTTTGTTAGATAGTTCGAGGAAAGGTATGATATATCATTCATCTTAGCTTATAAAAAGATTGCGTGTTAAAAAAAAAAGTTGTTATTGTTGTTAATATACCATTCTATTCACTGCTCAAATTTTTTATCTCAGTTCATATTATAAAGATCATGTTGGAAATGTAAAGTGCATTGTAGAATGTAATTTTAAAAAAACATAAGAATTGAATTACGTGATATAGGTATTCAGATCACAAACCTTTCTTGGATTTTAATCATATTATATGCAGCATCTTGAACATTTTATGTGTAGCAACCCACCAGGATATAGCCCAAATAGGCAATGTGAATGCAGGGAATTGTGGTCTCCATAGAAAGGACATTGTCTCGTGTCCTTAATGTTATTTGTTTGTTAGCCTATTATTTTAGCCGTGGGAGTTTGGTAATCTCTGGGTTTTCTTTGCCTCCTTTCTTAGAGCTTTCTCTGCTTCTTTTAATTTGATATCTTTTACTCCTGACCCTTTCTTTTCAAATTCAAACCCCCTTCTAAATATGATGCCTTTTTGTGGCTGGTTTTCAATTAGAAAGTTAATATTAAGAATATACTTTTGAGAGGCCTTTTAATGCCCTTTTTCATTCTTTAAACATTAAGAACAGATATATAGATTCCAAGTTGAAGCATATTCTGTTGTTATTTTTTCATGAGCTTCTCAAGGGTGGTATAGATGGAATGTGGATACGAGAGTTCTAAGATCTCCTGAAGGATATGAGTTGTTAATTCTATTAGGCAACTATTACTAAGAGAGGAGTTCCCATGGTGGAGATGTTTGTCAGGAATTTATTACCCCCTTGGTTTAGTTAGGTCCTTTGTTGCATGGTTATTATTTAAGGGTGTTCAATTTTAGACATATGTTGCGGTCTTTGGTCCATTTGTGATTCTTTACATTTGGGATTGAATAATAGCTTTCCTCTTTGCCAGGAATTTTCTATATTGCTTGTGGATTAAATGGATGTTTTTAATAAGGGAGAAGGAATTAGGGTAAGAGAATGAGAACTGCTTATCTTTGGAATTCTCAAGGGAGATTATTTGCCCACCAGGAGTTTCTAGAAGACAAAGTTGGTAAACAACATTTAAAGAAAATGCCGCAAGTCCTCCTACCACCCTGAAAAGGGGTTGAAGTCTTGAGAATGAATAATGAATTCTATGTAGAGGTTGATTTGGGGACTATTTGACTAAAGGTGTTCTAGGCGGTTCTGTTGAATTTGGCTAACACTTGATAAAGAATGACTGAAATTTAGAGGATATCATCAATAATATGAAGAAAAGGATATAGTTGTTTATATCAACATGAAGAGGCAACTACGATAAAAAAACAGAAAAGAGGCAACAACAACAATGATCGGGAATCGGTGACAGATTTTCTTCTCTTAACTTGAAGAATATTTTAAGATTTATGCACAGTCTTCTGATCATAAAACATTTCTTCTTGTGGAACCTCATATGAATTATTCATTTGTGAGAAAAAAAAATTTCATTTGTGACCTTGTAATTTAATTGTTAATGTATGGTTTTAACTTTATGATCAGATATTCAAAATTTTGATACAACCTTTGTCTACCATTTCTATTTTGAAATGCGGTTATAGACTCATTATTGCTATTGAAATATACGAGGTCGATATATGATTTAACGTTCATATATCCTATTCGAATTAAGGATTACATGTAAGTATACCTTTACCAGATGGTGCATACACCTAGATATTCCTGCTAAAAAACTGGGTCAAACTTTCTTTTCTTAAACTTTCTTTGCTTTATAGGTATGGCAGTCCAATATTGGACATCAAGTAGTATCAAACTCTTAATTCCGAACGACCGAAGTTGATTATTACTGATAATCATATTGTTAGAATATGGGATCCTGAGACGGTGAACAATTCTCATATGCAAATAATGCCATATTTTTAGAACTACCTGTGTTCTTTATGGACCATGACTAAGAAAACTCTCCAATTGATCCATACACTTGTCTCTGTTCTCCATGAAGGTATTATTTTTCCACTTGTCAAATTTAAGTGATGTCTAAGGAGTTCAATACTAGGAAAACTTCATTGTTACTTTGATATCTACTTCATTTATGTCATATATTCATAGAATCGTACTATTGCTAATTCATATGTGAATGTTGATTAGATATGTTTAAATGCACTTTTGATAGAAAATGGCGCTGCTTCCACACTTCCCTATGGTTTTTGTGGACTAAGACAGCGGTATTCAGTCGTTTCCTCCATGTTCTAAAAGGTGTTCCAAGAGTTCTAGAAAATGAAGCATCCAAGTTTTTTAAGAAATTTAGATTACTTTTAGACTTGTCAGTGGCAATTACGGAAGAATTGCAGTGATGTGTTGCTTATTTTATTATGCATGTATCGATTAGGAAATGAATAAAATACCAAATATTAATCATACTTTCTCACGAACTATTCTTGGCTAGTGAATAGTTTTAAATCGATATGAAGAAAAATGTGGGCTTTGCTTATAAGTTGGACACAAGGACAACTTGTGTAACCATAATTTTTTTTAATTGGTAACTTGTGTAACCATAATTGACATCAACAATTTAAGATGATTGCGGGATTCAGCCCTGGAAGTTTTAAGTGCATAATGTGACTAAATTTGCAAAGATTACGTGCTTGACTTCTTTTTCTTACTTTTGCTCTTTACCACAAGCATGTACGGTGGGCATTTATGGTTGACTTGACTTGTTTGATTTCTGTCCCGGATGTCTGAGGCGAAATGCCTTTGGTAACCCCCAGCCCTATTTAGCCCAAATCCACCTATCTAATGATTTTATGTGAAAAAAATTGTCAAACGGATCATAATGTGCCTTTTGATGGATCAAAGGAATTAAAAAAACCTAGCATGAACATTGAACAACTGGACTTTGATTTTACCTTAATTGCTTTATCGCCGGTTCTAATTTCTTTCATTCATGACTTACAATTTTAATATGTTCAAATTAAATATGTTATATATTTTGTATCTTTCTTCCTTTATAGTTTATTGATCTTTCATTGGTTTCTTTATCGCCTTTTATTGCCAATTCTAATTTATTTTATTCATGACTAACAATTTTAATGTGCAAATGTGTTATATATTTATATCTTTCTTCCTCTATAGTTTACATATGTTTTGATCTTTCATTGACATTTTGGTTTGTTCTCGGGGGATGGCATGATCGGCAGTGAACCAAGCTGGAACAATAAATGATATATGTGTGTTGAGTGGCAATGTTGCTAGCTTTGGATGGTAGCGAATGCAACTAATACTTCATACGGCTTTGAAGGACTTTGCTCCCAAATGAATTGTTATACTTAGAAAATTTGCGGTTTGATCTCACGATGTTATTGACTCTTGTTCTTGAAGTGCATCTCAGGTCGGTCAATTTTGACCTTTGTTCCGGTGGTAACAACACCCTTTTTGGCTTTGTATTTACGAGGGGAAGAAGAGGTGGAGGAGGGTGCACAAACAACTATATATGATGATTTCAAATTTCTGACAAAGGAGGACCTTGAGAGGTTGAATATGACAAATTTGATTGGTACTAATCTTCTAAGAGCCTACATGCATGGCTTCTTCATTGATCATCGATTGTATAAAAAGGTGACACAACCTTCTTGTTTATGCTTACTTTTTGTTAAAGAAATAATGTACCATTGTAACAACCTAAAATTCCCCATTTCAATTTATGAAGAAACAGCTAGTTAGGGATCTCTTTGCCTACATTACATTGTATTCTGGAAATTACCCATATTAATCCAGAAAAATTTGGTATGAAAGAATTTTGGTGCCTTAGACATCAAGTCAGCAGTTTATTCATGCAAAAACTGTTGGTGTCATATATGTTCCCATGAACAAAGCGAAAATATAATATGCTATTACATTTTTGCCCTTCAAAATTTTTATTACTACTTTGTGTGTGTTGTCCCCAAAAAAGAAGAGATAACAAAAGCGTTCCATGAGCATGAATGGCAGTACATGTTTCCGTGCTCAATGCTTTCAGGTGCATTGCATGAAAGAAGATAACAAGTAACATGTCCTTATTATGTGTGCGATTTATTTGAGTTAATGTTGGCATTGGATTACACATACGGAATAATTTAGATGGCTTCTTTGTTTGATATAATGCTTGTATCTATTTTGACGACATGATCATTCCCGGATCCATTTGCATATGATAATTATATAGCGGCGCAAAAAGAAAAATTAGGCGAGCGTTCTTCACGAATAATGGTCAGTTAACAATTTGCTCAGTTCTTATTAATTATTCTTGAACTTTCCTAAGTAATTACGCATGGAAATTTTGTGGTCTCTAATCTTAAAGGTAAATCAACCAGTGGCTTTTAATACGCAATGTTATAGTGTATTTCTGACATGATGTGTTGATGGGTCCAAGAAAGTAGCCCATTTGATCCTACCGATTTGTTCCCTTGGGTTTTTACAGGTCAAAGGTTATTGGGTAATGAAAGGGAATGGTTTTTTTTTTTTTTTTTTTTTAACCACTAAGAGTTATTTTCTATGCAATTAGGTATTGTTATTTCTCATTATCATAATATCTCAAAGTGGCTAGAATCTAGCACAATTGGCCTTTCTATTTTAAAGCAGTGGTAGACATGAAGAAATGAGTGTAAAGGGTTGGATTGGGTTTATGGGTATGGAAAAAGGAGGGGGGTTGAAGAATTACAAATCAAAGAAATATGGCATATGGATTCAACATGTCTGAATTCTTTGTCCGTGGTGTTCTTTACTACTCTAAAAGCTAGGCCCCTAAGGATATATTTGAATTTTTTCGTGAGGACAGGGCTGTTTTAAAATACCTAGTTCTTTCCTTTCTAACTATTTTCTTATTATTTAAACAGAAATAAAATTCATCAAGGGGTTATATGGCCTCTTTTTGGTAAAAAAAAAATGTTAAAGAGCATTGTGCCGCCTATTAGTCTTCCACAAAAGGCTTTAGTTTAAATGTTAATCAACCACTGATGCTTGGATGTTGTACTTTGCAACACTGATTGACATCTGGACCAGATTGAAGATTGGGTGAAATAAACATCCTCTATCACGTGTCCTTTTGTATGTCATTATCATCATTTGAATTGCTAACTCTCTTCTTTTCTGTCTTCTTTGCAGATTAAGAGGAAACTACCTAAGTTAAGCGTATTCTAGCATTTCGCATTTTTGAAGATGAAGAAGAGTGAAAATGGAAACTAAAGATCGCGATGGTAATGATATTAGAAAAATCAAAGAAAAGAAATCTCTAAGTAGTGATGTTTTCCAAGGATAAACGATTCTTTGCAATGTTTGAAAATAAGGTATTACCAATTTGATCATTTTGTCCCCACTTACTAATTGTTTTATCTTGGATGCTTTGCCTTATCCGAAACCATGAGTCTTATTGTGCTTATACACTTGGTGTAGGCTGATGCTCTCTGGCCCGAACTATTACTTTGGCTATACATTTTGAGAAGTTTTCCATCTAGATTGCTAGGTGGAAGAAATTATAAATATTGTAATCTTAATGGTGTTATATGATATAGTCCATCATGTTAGTGTTTGCAAAAAAGAAAGAATTAGGGACTTGTCAGGCCGTAGAAGAGATATTTATAATTGGTTTATTTCCAAATTTATATGGTGCATCATATAATGTTCCCCTCTGATATTTTGTGTAGGACTTGGAAGTTGATGGACAATCACTAGAATATATGTCTTTACATCCTATGTCTTCTAAGAAGCAACCCTGATGGGAATTCAAATTAGTTCGGATGCTTGAGTGGACTACGAAGGAAGCGAGCTCCTAAATGGAAGCAATAAAGTTAAAGATCTCGGGGTCAAGGTAAGATGTTTGCTATGTAGTTTAATGGTGTAAGGACTTTAAGGGTGAAAAATTGACCAGTACAGCTTGGCTAGCTTTTATTTCTTCTATCTTTGTAGTTTAGCGGCAAGGTAAATTAACATGAAATGATAACAAATTAATATTTTGTCCTTTAATCAGACGCTTGTTTCTTATTTTGGCATTCTTTTTAGATTTGGAAGGGTTGTGGTTGGATCTGTGAGTCATCATGTGAAACAAAATTTTATTTATTTATTTATATTTGTCTCACTAATATTTCTTTCAATATCACAACTTGTAGATTGTAGAAGTGAAGGATGGCGACATCTTGAAGCTGATCTGGGCAAGTGTATCTCTTACCCAAGGAGGATGCTCTTCCAATGGGAGGCGTGTGGCGACCCTTCATCACAATTCTCGAATCCGAAATGATGTAAAGTTGGGACATGGTGGTTCGCGACAATTTCCTTCATCACTAGAAGCTCATCCTAATATGAAGAAGGCAGTATTGGAAATACGCACGAAAAGAGGGATTCAATCGGTTGAAATTTGGCACGATAGATCGAGATTTGAGCGGAAGAGGAAGAGAAAGATTGATTGGTAACTCGAGAAAGTCTTTTTCTCCTGCTCATCATAGCTTGCATATTCTTGAGTGATTCTTCTACGTATTTATTATTAACATACGGTGAGCAACGCCTATGACGTGGGTGGATTTTCACAAATTAAGCTTTATTAAGCATTCGACTAAATAAAACATTAAGTAAAAACAAAAACTTATACTTAATGTTAGAACTTTATCCTGTTCACTATAATCAGCATGGTTTCACTTTCATTTCGTTGATCTTTCCTGGGGCAGCTTCTTTGGGGCACAGGTAAACGATATCCATAAGAAGATCGAGGCGGGGAAGCGGCTTCATCGGCATTAAGAGAGCGATGCACCTCCTAGAAATTTGTGAGGTGATGGTGAAGCATATTTTCTGAGAGCGATGCTCCTCCTAGATTTGTGAGGTGATGGTGGCATATTTCTCTTTTCTCTATAAAAAACTTCACAAGGTTCTTGATTCTTCCTTCGGCTTGTTTAGAGCAAAATAATAGCGAGTGGATTAGCACATAACTAGATATTTTATTATTGACATAGAGGTGTTTTATAAATTTCTTTGGGCTCATCGAAATCTAGATCATCAAGTAAAACCCATGAATTCATCCTTACAATCCAGATCGCGTTCCACATTCACTATAAAATCAAGGTGTTCAGTGCCAAGAGAAATAAACTATTTCTTTGATTGTCCACCGTATCTTCCAAACATTATGATCTAACAATATGCTCATCCTTTTGATAATAGTAGTTAGAAAGGCTAATATTAAAACTGAGTGAGGAAACGCATCTTATATTTAATAAAAAAATCGTGCAAAAATTTGTTACGATCTTATCATCATTGATTTTGAAAATAACAAAAATTATGTGATTAAATGAATTTTCAAAATTGTGTGATTAGATGACCTTACATTTCTTCACAAGATTATTGATTTAATCATGCCTAGACATGCAACAATTGATTTTGAAAATGACAAAATTGCATGATTAGATAAAAAATCTTATGCTCTCTACGGATCTTTTCATGAATTAATTTTTTACGAATTAATTTTTTATGAATTTAATCATCTTAATTTTATTTGTGGAAATAATTTCTAAGGTTTAACTCATTCATTTTATTATTTAATTTTTAACTTAACTTTTTAATCATAATATTTTGAATTTTCTTCTTTCTTAAACTATATATTCTTATTTTAAATTTTTTACTTTTATAAAATAATGACAATAATCAAATATTGTTTGAGTTTAAAATCTAAGTTAAATTTGATTGAATTTTATTTTAATCTCTCTCTCTCTCTCTCACACACACACACACACACACACACACACACACACATATATATATATATATATATATATATATATATATATTTACATATTTATTTGCTATGATATATATAAAGGTTTTTGAAAATTATTTTGTACATCTAAGATAAATTTAAGAGCAAAATAAATAAATAAACATATGAGATTCAATTTAACTACTAACTTCTATAGTTATTTTAATACTAAATAGAAATAAAGTATTCTAAAAAACAACTAAATACTTATTAAGAACAAAGTTCTATTCAACGATAAGTAACAAAACAAACACTACCAAAGTTTTATACTTATTTATTAATTAGCTTCTACTTACTATATGATGGAACTGGAGACTTGATTGTCAATTCCTACCATCATATGTTAGGGAGGTTATATAATAGCACAAAAGATAGACTCACGAGATGATCCTGGTGGCTTTGTGTTCTATAGAGGTCATGTTTTCGAGAATGGTTGAGTTTTTTATGAACTTTCAAATCAATAAATGAGAAATAAATTACAGAGAGATGGCTCAAACCTAGGATCAAGTTAAATAGTATCAACATAATGGTTACATTAATCTTTCTTTCTTTCTAAATTTTGATTAATCATTTCCTATGAATGAATTTTAGTGACATTAAAGTAAATTCATTTAAGGTTATGTTTGGTTCTTGGGAAAGTGTGAAGAAAAATACAAGGAAATAAAATGGAGAAGAAAAGTATTAAAATTTCTAATTAATTTTAATTGTTTATGATTTTCTATAAAAAAAAATTTGTCATAACCATCAAACATAACAAAATCATTTTCGTTGACATTTTTTATCTTTTATCAATACTTTTCGAAAACCAAATATGGATTAAATTAATAATAAGAAGTAGTAAGCTCATGTTCCAATTATTCTTATCATTATTAATTAATAAAAGAAAAACAAATTATTTAATTAATTATTCAGTCATGAAAAAAAAAATCATTATTCACTTATAAATAGATGAATTCTTAATCCATTTCCTACTTATAATATTAGAAAGCATTTTCGTACTCAAAGATAAGAGTGCATAAAATAGAGCAAGAAGGTTAAAAAAAAAAATCAAGTAAATTCAACAATGTTACTTTAAATTAAAAACCATATCGAAATTAAGGTTATAAATCAACCTATGATTTCTCCAAATCCCTAGATATTTATTTTTATGGAAAATGCTAAAAGTAAAGAAGACATTTTCTAGAAAAATAATCCCATGCAGAACCACGGCAAGTATTTAAGGAATTTTTATTATTGTGATAATTATGATTCAAGCAGACATTTAAAAGATATAAAATGTGGAAAGATATAAAATTACTCCCTATTGAATTTTTATCCAAGATTTAGGAAAATTAATAATAGATTTGTGTGGATATGAGATGTTAGGGATTCACTTTCTTCTTTGAATTCAAAAATAGGTTAAATATCTATTTTTTACCAATCTAAAAATGTGAGAATTAAATATGGGAAAATTAAGCTTAGGCTATTAAAAGCCAAAAAAAAAAAAGTATTGTTTTAAGCATTTTCATGTATTTTATTTCATTGGCCATGTGATGCCCCGAAACTCTGCGGTTCTATTGACAAACCGTCAACGCGTGAAATACCTGTGGGTATCGCATATCTCGATATTACCAGGTCGCATTCCATTCACAAATTTATCAAAACAGTTCATAAGAGTTCGAGTTACAACTCTCTTATATACAAAATATTACATGTAAAATCTAATTTTTTTTTTCAAAAAAGTTTCTCAAAGCCATAGTTTAACTTTCTTTACACACAACGGTATCGGATGAGAATTCGTGGCTTGTACATAACTTTGCATACGAAAGGGGGTCAGCGCAGTGGATAATGCCTAGTAAGGATAACTCCTACAAAGGCTACTCTCTACTTAAGTGTACATGCAATGCCATGTTCACACGATAATACACACATCAAAATTCTAATGAAGAATATGTCAATTCTACATGGAATCCTAGGTGCCATGAAATGAGATGAGACTTATAATGTCCACATGTCAGAGTCATAAATGAGCTCCTCACACATCTTTGTAAAACCGGAAAAAAATTTCAATTTTTTCTAAAAAAGGGTAAAAACGGTAATTTGGAGTTGGAAACACGAAATTTTACAGAGCGCTAGATGGCCAATGGACCGCAGTTAAAATTCATCTCGTGAAATATAGTTACTCAGTCGAATTTCATCGAATTTCGAGATAATTAGAATTTTGTGTTTTTCGAGGCAATGGGTATTAAGTGACACTTAAAATATGTGACAAATGACACATGATACATGGATCATATGATGACACATGGCCATGAGGGAGAGGAGGAAGGAAGGTGGGGCCTCCTTAGGATGAACAAACGAAGAAAAGAAAGAAAATAAGGAAAAATGAGAAAGGGACAAGTGGCAAGTAAGGAGGAGAGGAGGAAAAGGGAAGGAAGTTTCCCCGGGGGATCAGATTCGGTGGATAAAGGGAAAAGGAGAAAACCAAGAGAGAAAGAAAGAAAAGAGAAATGAAGGAAGGAAAGAAAAGAAAAAAAAAAAGGGAGAGTTGTGCGTAAGAAGTGAGGGAAAAAGATATTTTCCCGGCGTTCCGACGGTCCCCCTTTCAAGTGCGGGTTATGTACAGACGGCTAACCCTCATCGGGGACCGTAGGTGTGAAGAAAGCCGGATTGTGGCTTTGATAAACCTTTTTGAAAAAAAAGTATATTTTTCATGTGATATTTTTGTATATAAGAGAGTTGTAACTCGAACTCTTATGATCTGTTTTGATAAATTTGTATATTTTTCTAAAATATATATGTATGAATGGATCCCCCGATGGATAGGATCTTGACACAGTGAGTGATGAGATGTCACGATACCCACAGGTATTCCATGCGTTGACAAGTTGTCAACGGGACCCTCGAGTTTCGGGGTTTCACAATTTACCTTGTTAGTTTGATATTTTGGTTACAACAATGTTCTATCATTATTAATTTATTTAAATTTGTTTACTATTATTATTTTGTTTAGACTCAATTATATTATATATTAATTATTATTATTATATATTTATAAATTATTTATTTTTATTTGAAGAATTGTAAAATTTATTAAATTATTTTTTTAGCATTTTTAATAAGATTTTTGTTTGCCGTAACCTCGGGGTTGAGGTGGGTTATGAAAATGTTGAAAGCTAACCGATAAAAACAAATAAGATTAACCCGACCCGTTTTGGCTTGTTGTAGAATGGGGTGGCAGTTCGGCTATAATACTGTATAATTAAGATATTCATATTTATAACTACTATTGATTTCTAAAGATATTTAAAAAATTAAGAATTTTTTCGAGTATTTATAGTTTCACAAAAAGAAAAAATAAAAAGCAAATTAAAATTTATTCAATAGATTATATGTTTTTTAAATTATTTAATTCTTATATTGATAAATAAATAAAATGATTTAAAATAAATGTGTATAAATAAAATATTGAGTTCAAATAAATATATTTTTTATTTTTTTTATTTTTATACATCAACTTCATATGAAAATAAGGGAAAAATTATTGGTTTTAAATACTACAAAACTAAAAATGAAAAAAAAAAAAAAATAGTTGAGAGGGTAAATTGACAACTGATCAATAATTGAAGGGCAAAAATGACATTTAACCCTTTTGATTGGGAATCGAATGCTCACAAGGAAAAGTGTAAGACCCGAGAAATTTCAATTTCTGGAATAAGGACAAAATCGTAATTTTAATTACAGTTAAAAATCCGTAATTAATTCTCAGGTCTGGATGAAGTGAAGCGGTTACTCATAGGTTAAGAATCGTCTCATGAAATCCTAGTTATACGTAAATTCGTAATTTTCTGAACGGTAGATCCGCCGCATTTTGAGAGGCATCGCATTTAGTCTTGAAGTAAATCGGTTTGCACCGATCTGTGGCGCTGTAAATCTTCATTATGCAATAAATTAGTATGAGTAGAGAAATGATAAAATGGGCGTAAGTAATCAGAATATCCAGTCTGATCAAAAAGAAGGAATTAATTGGATTAATGAGGGCAAACTTGTAATTTGTGAAGACATCATCTTCTCCCACTTAAAGAAAAGGAAGGCAAAAACAGTGGGAGCTCATTTCGTGGAGATGCAGTGGCTGCTGGAACAAAATGGAGTCTTTTCTAGAGAGAGAGGTCTTCCTTCTCTACAAAATGAAGGCGATCGGGCCCGGGTGGATTTCAACGGGCAAGAAGGGCGATTCTACGCGGAGCGGAGCTACGCGTGGGCGGGTTTGCGAGTTTGACAACTCGAGAGGTAAGTTTACCACTACTTTGTGTTTTATTATGCATTTTTAAGGGTTTCCATGTTTCGGTTGGTTTGAGGCGTGAGGGACGTTTGATCGATCCCAGAGCAGGACCAATTAGTTAATTCATTGACTTAATATTGAAACAGTGGCTGTTACGGGCTGTTAGGTGTTTTAAATTCATAAATATTTGCTTCATCATTATGTTTTGTATGGAAATCCACAGGAATGGGGTACGTGGGCGGTCCCGAACATGGGACCGAGGGTAATAGGAATTCTTTGGAGACTTTAGGGGCTGTAAAGGTGGCTGATCCGAATTTCAGTGGGTGTGGTTGGGTTTAATTTGTGTATTAAATGGTTGTTTTGGTATGTATTGGGCCGTAAATGGCGTGGTTTGGGTTCTTAAGTGAGCCAGTGTTTGATTTTAAAGAATAGTAAGCGAGGGTTTCACTATTTTGGGAATAATGAACAAAATATATTTTTAGTGAAAATAGGTGTTTGGCCAGAGTGATTTAAAATTCCAGTGCTTTCGTGTGTGGTGTGCTTATGTGAGCTAATTTTGATGTTTGAAATGATAATTACATAACATGTTGTGTGATTTGATTTTTATGCGGTATATTCATGTTTATATTTGCATGTAGTTTAAGGCGTAATGGGATTGGCATACATTGTTTCCACTTATCTTGCTGAACATCCTAGGATTTTGGGAGTGATGCATGAGATGAGTCTAGAGGAAAAATGGTTCGGACAGACTAAAAATATTAAATGATCGGAGGGTAGTCGAGCTAAATAATATATCGGCCGTCGGAGCGGCCCGGTTGATATTTATTCATGGAGGGTGAGTCACTTGAAACAAATAATATATCAATCGTCGGATTAGTGATGATATATATATACATCGGAGGGTTGTCGCCGTAAAAACTAAATATTCTCATCACGAGGAGGCTTAGGCGAGGAGTGTGGGAGGGAATCGATGAGGACTCGGGATCTGAGTTGGTCATGTAGACATTGAGTAGGATCGTACATTTGCTTGAATGTATGTTTAATTTAGACGTTCTCCTTCTGTTTCAGTTCAATTGATGGCCAGCAAGAGTGATTACTCTGATGAAGGCACTATTCGCTGTCGTGGGACCCCTTTTCACAGTCACAGGGAGCGTGCGAGGACGGCTCGTCTAGAGTGTGTAGAAGAAAGCCGAATGTAGACTTTTACATGATGTTTACATGTATTGGGAGTGCCTCAATTTAGCCATGTGTTGTATGAGAGGTGAATGGTAGCTACTTGCATTATGGATATAGTTGGAATATTGTAAGATATAAGCTGTTTTGGATATAGTGTGATTATTATTGGTTTTGAGGCCCAAGAGGCTGGTTTGTAATCCAGGTGATTGATGTTTGGGACAGAAGTTTCCTTGAATTTTGTATTTGGGTGAGCTCTTAGTGTTACAAAGGGACTACTTGGGTGGATTTTCTAAAGTGGCATCGGGTAACCCGACGTCCACTTGTATTCCGCGGGTTGACGGGTAGTCAACGGACCCCCAGGTTTGGGGCGTCACAAAAAGCTTCATGCTTTTTCACATCACATGGGATGGTCCATGATTAAAGACAAAGCAAATCATGACTTTTGTGGGATCACTTTATTTTCTGGATAGGGAGGAATCAAATTGTAAAAGTGTCTATTATTTGTTTGCTGGGTGCTTTCAGTTCCATAGGAGGAATCAAACTCTTCTTTTCTGAGACTATTATTATTCTCATTTGGCTTTTCACGAGGTCCTACTCACTCATATAATCACTTTGTATCTTAAAACTAATTGTATCCAATACATATATGCAATACAACTTTTAAGTAAGCTGTACTTGAGGTATGATGAATGATTGTTTGTTTGAGACAATCCCATTGTTTTAAGGTTTCGCATTTCCCCGGTTAGCCTTTAATTTACGGAAAAAACTATTAACAAAGTTTAGTTTGAGTTAATTTTATTTTTATTATTATAGTTGTCCCCATCATTTTTACGTGTAGTGTTGTTATTTTATATTGTTATGTAATTCCATTTGATAGATATGTTTTAATGTTAATAGATGATCATTGGTTATGAGTACTTTTTTTTTTCTGGCTAATTCATGATGTGAAAAAATTTAATGGTAAAATTGAGATGCCCATTACATACAATTTTTTAAGTTGTTATTTTTTTAGATCTACCTGTTGTCCTTGTAGTTCCATTAATCTGTCATAAATTTATTATCTTTTATGAATTCATTAATCATGGTATTTTGAAAACTTCTTAGAAAAATAAAACAAAGTTTTTGAAGCATCCCTTCTCTAATATTTTATGTTAAATGATATAATGATGACTTATGATTGTTGCTTGCAAATTAGGTTTGTAGTAGAGGAATTGTATTTTTCTTTTAATCCTTTTGAGCAATAATTGAGGGGCAAAAATGACTTTTAACCCTTTTGATTGGGAGTCGATGCTCCCGGATAAGCTTCATACTTTTTCACATCACATGGGATGGCTCATGATTAAGATAAGCGAGCATTGGTGGGATGGTGTGTCACATTATTTTCTTCTTGATTGCTTTGACTCCATAGGGAAGAGGAATCAAACTATTCTTTTTAGGCCCTATTATTATTCTGCATTGACTGGAGTGCAACAGCTGTGATGAATAATTTGTTTTTTCTTTGCCATGTTCTTTTTTTTCTTTCTTTCTCTTTTTATGTTTTCAATAATAGAAAGTAGATATACATTAGTGCATGTAAACTATTGATGAGGATGGATGACATCCTATTTTTGGATGGCCTTCATATAGTGACAACTTTACAATCATAAATATTCTTTGCTTAATTAGGAGGTTGGGGAAGGGGGAGGACTTACCAAGAAACATAATATGAGCAACAAGGGGGAAATTTAAATTCATATGTTGCTCTCTCTCTTTTGTTTTGGTTTATTTATTTATTTCTTATGAACCTAGCTTTCTTAATCTATCTTCGTTCTTCACTTAAAAAAAATGCCAAAATAGGTTTATGAATGATAAAATAGATTATCTTTAATGAATATTATTGATTTTTTAAAATAAATATATATTTTTTAGGTTTAACATTGAAGAAATTGAAAAGGTAACGAAAGTTATGTATATTTAAGTTTTGCATGATTTAACATTTTCATTTATCCAACTTTTAGGTTATCGAGACATGACACGATAAAGTTAAACATAATTTTTCATTTAAAATTTAGTTTGAGATGCCAAAATCAAAATCCCACTCATCTACATTTTTTTGACAAATAAACGTTTTAATTACAATGTAATAAACTATATTTATTAGGACTCAAATCAAGAACCCTCTCCTCCCTATGTCATTGTCTATTTAAACGTTGAATCTTTCACATCACGTGACTAAACATGATGGCGAAGCAAACCTGCGTTATATCTTGAAATTTAATCTTGTATTTTCTTTAACCTTATGTTTTTAGTGAGGTAATAATGACCTCAACATTGTGAAAATACACCAACTTCTAGCATATATAACCATTATTTTTTAGCTAAAATTTTAAATTATTATGTTAAAGTCATATAAAATTAATTTATTGAATGCTAATAAATTTAATAACAATTATTAAATTTAAATAGAATTAATAGAAAATTATCATTTTGATACACTATTATTTCTATAGTTTTCTAAACAAAAAATATAAATGATTTTTAATTATATTTTTACTTTTTTGTAATATAAAAATAAAAATCGAAATATGTAATTAAATAAAGGAAACTTAATTTAAGTTTCATTTTCAAAAATGATTTTTGTAGAGGGGAAGTCGAACTTATATTTTTAGTTTAACAAATAAGAACTTAAAAGCCTTCGTGAGTTTGGTGATAATTTTGTATTTTAATTTTTAAATTTAGAAATAAAAAACATTATATGTTTATTTTAACTTTTCTTTCCAAATTTAAAATAAAAAATGAAAAATATGATTTGAAGAATTACTTTTAGATATTTGTTTTAAAATTAGAAGTAAATCATGATAAACCAGTTTATCTGTTATAAAATCAAGAAAATATGAAGGATATTTGGAAATCAAGAATTAGTTTCTTTTAATTATTTTAAATAAATCAACAGTTAGTTTTAACATCTGGAATTTTGTGACTGAGGTTATGCTTTTTATAAAATAATATTTTATAATACAAATGAAAAAACATTCTTTGTTTATTTTATATAAATATTATGAATATAGCGACTTATTTAGATATCAGATAAAGGTGATTTTTCAATGAAATATAAGACTTTGTATCAACGAATCAACTCTTTCAATAAATGTATGTTAGAAATTATATTATAGAAACTCTCATATGGATTAAAAACGAAGACGACGATAAGTATTGATCAGATAGATGTTATTGCTGGAGTTACCTTATAAATATATTAAAGATAAAATCCATCTAGATAATCAGAATTTTATTATTCAATAATCATCATTGTGATGATAATAATATATTGGTTCTTGATTATAATAATATTATTATGATCTCATGTTATTTAAATAATCTAAAATTGTTTGAAGTGATTAGTTAACAACTTAAATTGATCATTAATGAAGATATTATCATTGATAAAATAGTTCAATAACATATTATTGTTTAAATATCAGATTAAATGTTGTCTGTTCTTGATCTTTGAAGATGGTGTAATCTTATTATTGTTTGTTTGTTTTATCTCATATGCGTACTAACGGAATATATTCTATGATTATAACTACCGGCGTTAACAATGGATATGATCAGTACTTTAAGAATGATGGAAATATTAAATTTTGGTCAAATCAGACACTCTGATCTGGATAGAAACGGTTCTTGGATGGAATCTCGTAGAATCTATTAATAGAACTCATGAATAGACAGAATTAGAATATTTCTCATTTTCATTTTTGAAGGATCATAGTTCATATTGATGTTGGTGATAGAACCATCATCCGTGTGGGAGTCGACATTGTTTGATGGACTACGTCATGTTTATATCATATGTTATGAGATCAGTGGTTGAATGAGACCAGATGTAGTCTCTCTGATAATAAGATGACATCGCGGCGATGAGATGGTTTCTCTGCATCGTGAATGATGGATTGGGAGAGAGAAGAAGAAAGCGAAGCGGAAGAGAAGTATTGGACTAGAAGAATATACCTTCTCCTCTGTCCGGCGATCAGTTCGTCAGTTCGACGAGACGATGATTATCTGAAATTGATGATTCGTTGGGTTCGTTCATTCAGGAAGACGTTTTCTGCTTCATTTAGCCAAGATCATCATAATGGATGAGGTTGTTAGACACGGATGTGTGATTCAGTTCAAAATTGGATCAGTAATCAAATCCACGAGATGGAGACCTGAACGATCCGGATATTAACGTGTTCATCATGATCCGTATTATACTGTGATGAATACGCATCTTGTTCATGTTGTCGATGGATTAAGATCAGTATGGATCATATATACTAACCGTGTAACTCTATGTTAATGTTATAGATGAATAACATGGTTATCGATCGATAATATTGTGTGCATGGGTGATCATTAACGTGTTGAATCTTGTTGTGCCGACCGCGTGCCCGGTGGGATGTGATGGAAATTCATCGCGGGCGTGCTTCATGTGTCGAGACCATTTTGATTCTGCGCTTTGCCGAGATCGGAATCAGGACGTAAGAATAAGCGGTGAATCGAATATCTTTCGTTTATTCAAGTCCGAATGAGTTGGTTATGGATGATAATAATTATGATCGGATGATAATCGTTTATCAATGTATGATCGGATATGTATGAACCCCAATGTTTGCGGAACATGATCTCATGAAACATGGACATGTGATGATGATGACTCGATACCACGGTTGATCATGACATTATCGATGATATCGATATGGACGGTCTGACGGGTTCGAATCTTCGTACGATGATGAGTTCCTCACATATTGATTATCTTATATTTGTAATACGGTGAACAACAGAATTGAATGCGGAATTGAAAACTGTGCGCGTTCAGGTGTAGAGTGACGATGAACCAATAAACCTAATGAAAAGAACGGACGAACTCGGGTTTGATTATCTTGGCAGATGGTTGAATTCGCGGAAGATATTCGTTTTTTTCAGGAAGATCAATCAGATCTCTGAGGGTGAAGTGGATGAAACGATTGAAACTCTTTATAACAGATAATAGGAGAAATCTTGAGATTGAAATCATGGTTGGGATTGGATTCAATAAGGTGCGTTCAGTTAAGATCATATTTAGATTGAATGATGAGATCATTCGAATAATCATATTGTGGATATGAATTGATCTGAATAATATTCAAGGATTGTGCATGGAAGACGTATCAGTTGATGTAGTATGTTGAGACCGACATATTCTTCCCGATTAGGTGAAGCAGCGTTGACATATTGGTTGGTGTGACGTAGATGTTTTTGGGATTGACATAAGATGAGACAGATGACGGTTGGATTTTGAATGTGTTATCATTGAGATATTGTAAATCATAGTCATCAAGTGACTAATTAATCTTTAAAATCTGATATGAAATTAAACATGTAAATTGATAATAACATAGATCATTCATAGTGTATTAAAAATGATGACTTCAGTAAAATCAATATTGATGGAAGTGTAACATGTGTGGACAGCGTGTGTTTGTTGGGATCAGTGTATTGTTTTTAGAGTCAAGATGTAGTTCATTTTGAGAAGAGGTATGAAAACGGGATTGACGATGAAACTGTTCATTAGATAGGCTGGAAGATGTTGCAGCATGTGTTCAACAGGAGGAAGGAGTGGCATTGTTTTGAGGTGCTTTGTTTGGATTGACAGAAGTGTCATGACAGTTGATCCTCCATGTTGTTGTTCATAGACCACCATTATCATACCGGTATTGACTGTTGATGTTTGTGATTATCAACGATGCACTGTTGGACATTATTCATGGACATTGTTCATGAGCACTGTTCATAGGGTAAAAAAAAAAGTACAAAATTTTTAAAAATTTTCTTGTGTATGATTCAAAATACGAGATATTTATATTGAGGTTCTTATCATCACATTGTGAGGTATGTGAAATATTTTTTTCGATTATTATGAATAGTGTCTCGAGTACGTGTTTGAGCCTTAGAATCTTGCATTGAATTTTAATGCCATTGACTTGTGTAGATGGCTAGTAGAGGGACGAGGGCGTAGAGGGCGATCCATGGGGCCTTGGTCGGGCACCACGGAGCATTTGACCCCGACCGCCCGTGTTGTCCCGGCATGCCTTTGTTGAGGCATGGGTGTTCGCGTGGTACCTTCTCCTTGCCCGAGACCGGCGTAGCGGGTGAGTCGGGAAGGTCTAGTAACCTCCGGAGGTTTAGGAGCACATCATCCTCACACATTCATAGGGAGGAGATCAGATGGTGACGGACCATTGGTTTATACGGTCGAGAATGTATCTTGGAGCGTGGTCACCTCCGTCTGACCCGGGATCGAGGTTAAATTTGCATTCCAGCTAGAGGGTGAGGCCCGAGTATGGTGAAGATGGGTTAGGACTTCTAGAGACTTAGAGGTTATGACATGGGCAGAGTTTCAAGAGTTGTTCATGGGCAAGTATTTTCCGAAGCTGCGGGGCTTGTGAAGGCTGGGAGTTCTCTAGAAATTTGACGGGCGATGGCGTGATGGACTACGTGGCTAGATTCACGAGTTAGCCCGATTTGCTAATGATTCACGTGGCCACCGACACAGCGAGTGAGGGAGATTTGAGAATGAAATTTGAAGTTGTCCATTCGGGGCAGGATCGTAGGACTTCGCCTATGGGACATGGACTCCATGGTTAGGATGACCCTGACCATAGAGAGAGAGATCGAGGATGCTTTCGGATCCTCGGGATGCGGGTGTTAGTAACAAGGAGGGAGGATCGACCTTCTTAGTTTGGGGAGAGGCGAAGACTACCCAGCTCATACGAGTTTCAGGACCAGGGCTAGGATTTGGCATTTAGTCAGGCAGGGCAGGTGGTATGTTACTTCTGCCGGTAGCCTGGGCATGTGAGACGGGATTGCCCCCAGAGACAGGGATCCCAGGGTGTTGGGATAAGCGCGATCCCGATTCATTTGTGAAACGATGAAGTATCTGAGTTCATTCCTCCACACCCTAAGATGCAGACGGAGGGACCGATTTCGGATGCAGGGGTGCGATGCGAGGCACTTTCGGCGGCCGCAGGTGGGCGAGAGGGCGGAGTGTGGGTAGAGGGTTCGTCACCGGGACTCCACACGGGCGGGACTTCTAGTCGGGCGGGGGCGGACTATATGTTATTTACATGGACGGCTGGGCATATGAGGCGGGTGTCCTAGGAGCGAGATCTCATGGTACAAAGGCGGCGTTCCAATTAGCTGGGATGTACGAGGATCACGTTTCTACTCTCGCACTTGTTGACTAGAGTAACGTTTAAATTGGATGCATCATACTCATTCTTTGTTGCATCTTGTGTGATAGACTTGGGCTTAGAGGTTGAGACCTTTAGAGAAACTAGATATGGATGTTCTTCCCTAGTAGGTAGGGTGAGAGTTGACCGGATAGGTCGGGTGTGGGTGCATGGTATGGTCATTCACCACTCTTAGTGAGTGTGGGTTGAGTTTGTCTTTGGGACTACGTCCAATGAAGACTCATAGTTCAAAATCAGAAATGAAGAGCCAGAGTAATGTGTTGGGCAAGCAGAAGGGGTCGTTAATCCCTAAGGTGAGAAGCACAGGTAGGGTGAAGGAGACCGCGGTAGTATCCAGAAGGTCTGTGTGGGTGTATGGGGCCAGGGAATGTCCCAATTTACGTGTGGGTGTAAGAGACCCGTGGAGAAATCCAAAAGGATGCAGTGAGGTGTAAAGAGACCCGTGGAGAAATCAAAGTTACGTAGGTATAAGGGCAGGGAGCGGTCGAATTTACGTGAGGGTGTAAGAGACTTGAGGAGTGATCCCCGAATTTACGTGTGGGTGTAAAAAGACCCGGGGAGATGTCTGAATTTACGTGTGAGTGTAAGGGCAGGGAGCCGGGAGATATCCCAATTTACGTGAGGTGAGACGGAGATGTCCCAGAATTTTTTGTGAGGGTGCCCAGCAAGGGCCGGGAGATGTCTGGGTACGTGAGGTGTGAGACCGGGAGATGTCCGAATTTACTGTGAGGGTGTAAGGGCCGGGAGTGATCCGGGTACGTGATGGGTGTAAGAGATCCGAGGAGATGTCTTGAATTTACGTGGTGTAGAGGCGGGTCATCCCGAATTTACGTGAGGGGTGTAAGGCCGGGAGTGATCTTTGAATTTACGTGTGGGTGTAAGTGGGAGCGATCAGAATTTACGTGTGGATATAAGAGGCTCGAAGTGTAGGCCGAAAATTTTTGTTGCCCGAGAGATGAAAACACATGGACATGGTTATCACCCAGACTTAGAGTTGAGTGATAGGAGTCGGGAGTGACTCGAGATGACACGGTCGTGGTTATCACGTAGACTTAGAGTTGAGTGATAGGAGTCGGGAGAGACTAGGGATGAAAACACACGGTTGTGGTTATCACGTAGACATAGATTTGAGTGATAGGAGTTGGGAGTGACTCGAGATTTGGATACCCCATTGGAAATTGCATTGGGTGTTGGTGAGCCGGCAAGGGCTCGGTACATGGATGTCATTCATGACATGGATTAGGTTGACGCTCCATTGGATTGTCAGTGATTGTGACCTAGGAAAGGTCATCGTTTACACTGGCTTGAGGTTGTGTCAGGGTTACGCTATGCAGATGGTTTGGATCACGTGTGTGTGGGGTGATAAATTGCAAAAGAGGGGAGAATGTGAGACCGGAAATCAAATTTTAAAGAGGATAAAATGGTAATTTCGGTCAAAATCAGATTTTCTAGATCTTGGATGATGGAAGCATGCTTCACCTTTGGAGCGTCTGCAATCTAGCTACCACGTCGAATTTCGTCGGTCGAAGACGGTCAATTTCACGTTTTCGAGGCAGGAAGGGATGTAGGACATGGCGTTTGGGTGGCGAGGCTCCACGTGTCGAGCTATGAGATTGACATTGAGGCTCAGTGGGGCTCATGTGACACATAATACATGCCATTAGAGAAATCTAAAGTGGTTGAATAGAGGATGGGTTAATCCTCTCGGCTTGATAGAATTTGACATGTGACACCCCGAACTAGGGGTCAGTGAATCTGATCAACCGCTTGGAATGCCATTGAATGTCGGGTGACTTGAGCATTTTTCGCGAAAATCGAGCGAGTCTCATGCGGGAGGCTGCGAAATCTGATGCCTGCATATATATACAATTAATCCAATATATATAAATATATATAATCGGCCATAGGCCCACGTAAACGTGCTCGATATACATACCAATCATGAGTCGACCCCGCCATATCCGATAGTTATAAGAGTTCAAATATTTTACTCTTATCTGATACATACATTAAACTTAAAAGAGTTCTAATACATGTATACATCGAAGCCTGACAGGCTTTCTTCTAAAGCTGACCTCCCAGGACGAAAGTGGTCTGCCATACGCTCCTTGTGCACACACAGTAAAATGGGGTCACGGCGGGTGACTAAAGCGATGGAGAATCGCGCAAGTGGAACACTGCGCCCACCTAAGTGCGGTGCAATGTTCCAATTTAAACACGCATTCAAGCGGAAATGCATGATCACCTTGAATGTCTACACTGGCCCGACTCGGATCAGAGTCTCACCCAGAGGCACCTGCCGCTTTTCCTTTAGCGCCGTGTGAGTATTATATTATTTTTGACAAAGTTGTTCTTTATATTTGTGTGGTCTACCCTCCGATCCAGTAGTGGGTATCTCAGATGTTATATTTAGTGGACTACCCTCAGAGATATATCAATTGGGCCGTCTTGACGATTGATATTTTATATGAGACTACCCTCCGATATATATCAATTGGGTCGTCACGACGATTGATATTTTAAGTAGGACTGGCTACCCTCAGATCACTTAATAAATTTTAATTGACCACCACGAACCATTTTTCTCTAGACTGCGTCTCATGCACTATCTATAGTCTAGGATGCTCCGGTGCATATGGAATCATGTATGCGGTTCCAATACGAGTCTAATCACATCGCGAATATATAGCGTGAATATATTCACATAATTCAAATCACCTGATCATGTTATGCAATTATACATTTCATCACATCAAAATTAGCTCACTTGGGCTAATGATCAGCTCAGAGTAATTTAATTTAAATCCTTTCGGCCAAACACATATTCTCACAAAAATATATTTTTGTATGGTATTCTATGAGCAGTAAAAACCTAGGTTTCTGGTTCAAACACACATCATTCATCGGTTCACTTTGTGAACCGCATTTCAAGCCATTCAGGCGAATTTCAAATGGCTTGTGATTTAACACACAAATGCACAATTTTGAACTCAAATCGGTAGTGGGCCGATCGCGGGGCTAACAGATTTCTCAATTTTTATATTAATTCGATCTCAAGGTTTGGGGTGATCAATGTGCAATGGAGCTGTCGGTACAAAGCATTCGAAAAGTACTAAAAATGGGAATAAAACCAGTAGGGAAAATCCTGCTCTTGGGGTTTGTCAAAACTCACAAAATCCGAGTCACGCGTAGCACAACTCCAGCGTGGAAGCGTTTCATACCATGCAGGAATGTAGACGATTGGTCTCGAATATCACAGAGAGAAACACCTGCTCTAAACTCTCAAAGAAAGCTACACCATCTGCCAAGAAAATGACCCCCACGTTTTAGCATTGTCATAAGGAAGAGAAGATGCACTATACTATCTTGTCTTATTCTCATTTAAAACAAATCAATAATGCATATGCCATTTCATTTGGTTTGATGTTATTTATGCCGTAGTCGATTTTAAATCATTTTCTCTGCTAAATCTAGTTATAGACATTGAGTACTTGTTATCTGTGACTTTCGTCGCATCGAAAATCGTTTTCTGACACCGAAGCCTTAATTGCCCTCGAGAAAATGTCTAGACTCATTTGTCTCCGAGTCAGACGAAATTTTACGGTGCTAGTAGATTTGTGAGGCGATTCCAACGTGCAGGTCGTTTTAGTCATCCTGAATCTAGAGAGAATTGATTACAGTTTTTAACCGAAATAACAATTTTGTGTCGAAATTACGATTTTGCCCTTATTCCGAAGTGGAATTTCGGGTCTTATGACATGTGGCATTGGTGAACTTTCTCTTTGTCACGTCTTGGCCAAAATGGATTGGAAGGAGGAAGGAGGGCAGCAGGAAGGAGGAGAAGTGTGAGATTTTAGAGAGAAGCTCTACCTTCTCTCTAAAATTCAGACGATCGGTTTGTCGACGGTTTCGGCGACGAAGAAAAGTGCCCGCGGCAAGGACTACACGTGGTGCCGGTTCAGGAGTTTCGACCAAACTCCCGGAAGGGTAAGGGGTTTTACTCATACTTTAACTACTTTGCTTAAGGGTCATGTAATGGATGAAAGGAGGATTTATTTTGAGGCTTGGATGTAGTGATTTGAGTTCCAAAGATTTGGACCGACTAAATAAATCCACAGAGTGGTTTGGGCCAGTTGGTATTTCTTATGATTGTGTGATGTTGTGTTATTTCCGCCCTTGAGTGAATAACATGCGTCGTGATTTTGGCTGAAGCGATTCCGAAGATGAATTATCGGATTATGCGCGCGCATGTGACTAATCTTATCTTGTGTTGTAAATTGATAACGCAATTGTACAATTAATTATGTTAATATATGCATGGTGATATATTAACATGTGTTGAATGTTGGTGTCTTGAATTGCGTTCTGACTTAGGTGGGAAGTAACCGAATAGGAAATTCCACTCTGGGCATTGCTCTTGGGTCGTGGGACCCCCTTATTCGAAGATTACCGAAGGCCTTGCAGGGGATGGGACGCATCCGGGGCCTTAGAGGCGAAGAAACGGCCAAGATGGCCTTATCTTGTATTTTGTTTTTGTAAAATTCTGGGCAAGAGACCCACAGTTTTGTATAAATTGTAATAAATACAATTGTGAACAAATTGTAATTAACTCATTTTTGTATAAAATATACATTTTATGAGTACGATGTGTAAGCCCAAGTGGCCATTTTTGCACAGGTATAGGTCTCATGAAGAGATCTGTAGATTTCCTTGAGTTGTGGTGAATCAATGGACACCGGGTTTGGGGCGTCACACTTGTCCTACAGAATAAATATTTTTTGATTATCCAAGGTACATACACCACTTTAAATATGGATGTGTTACAAATAAATTTATTGTTCAAAATTAATGCATAAATTTGATAATTTGAAGAATTTTAAATGCTTTATATAATATAATTTTGAGATAGTAGCAATTTATGTGCATATAAAAGGGGTAAAAGAGATATTTTTATTATGGATCATGTAGCAAGTGAAAATAATGAGATGAATTTAAAGATATCGCCAAAACATAGACTCAAGTCCATCTCTTATCTATTGAACTTCAATACATAACTATTATAATAAAATATTTATGATAAAATATAAAAATTACATTTTTTTGTTAGACCATTAGGTGTTTTTTGGTGAATGCGAGAGTACCTGAAAATCATCTTTCTAAGCTATCCTTTAAACTAATTCTCATATGAGACGAGATGGATAACAAAGACGGTAATGTTTTATCACATATTACAGTAACATTCGTAAGACTCGAATTCGAAATCACTGGTTAAACTAGAAGTTACCCCAACCATTTCACCTATATTAAATATATTTTAAATTTTAAAATAAGAAAAATATGATATATATATATATATATATATATACATATATATATATATATATATATATATATATATATATATATATATTAATGACACGCTCAAACCCGAAGTCCGTTGACCACCGTCAACCCACGGAATACTCGTGAAACGTCGGGTGACCGACATTATTCCACGAATCGAGCGAGAGTCTCCTTTGTGCAGGGCTCTACCCAAATAAAGTACTGCATATACTGTCCCCAAACAGGTCAATATAATCCCAACATAAGTGAACAGCCTCTTGGGCCATATTACAATACTCATCACAATATATCCAAACTATAATCCAACTATATCAATAGTTACAAGAGTTCAAATATTTTTCACTCTTATAGCATATATTAAAATATAGAATTACAATACATGTAAACATCATCAAATCAAAGCCACAATCAGAAACTTTCTTCTAAACTATTACTCTAGGATGAGCACGTCTCTTGCACGCTCCTGTACTTTTTGATGTAAAAAGGGGGTCCCACGACGGGGTGGTAAAGCTCAGTGGGAGGAGAAATCGCCACTAAGTGGGCTACTCACCACCCACCTAAGTGCGGTGCAATGTTCCAATTTAAACACACATTCAAGCAAATCGTGATCCTCTTGAATGTCTACATGACCTGACTGGATCCAGATTATCACCTTCTCCTAGAGCTCTCTCACACTCACTGGCCTCATTATAGGAATTATAGTTTCAAACAAAGTTACATTTTGTTTAAAGTTGTGGTCTACCCTCTCAGATCCAGTAGTGGACTATCACCAGATATTATATTTAATTGGACTACCCTCAGAGATATATCAATTGGGTGCGTCTCGAGACGATTGATATTACATATGTGGGTACCCTCCGATATATATATCAATTGGGCCGTCTCGAAGCGATTGATATTTTTATATAACCAGGACTACCCTGGAGTATATATCAATTGGGCGTCTCAGAGCCCGATTGATATTTTAAGTATGGACTACCCTCATTTCTAGTTTTAGACAGCCCTCAGAACCATTCTCTCTAGACTGGAAGTCTCGTAATACTTAACTCCTATAGTCCTAAGGAGAATTACAAGTGCATATAGAATGCATATTCGAGTTAAATTTAAATTCAATAGCATTTAAATATATAAACATGAATATACTGTATAATTCAAAATCACTCAATCATATTTATGTAATTATATAGTTCATCACATCAAATTAGCTCACTTGAAGCTAATGATCAAACCGCAAGCGATTTAATTTAAATCCTTTCATTAAGCACATATTTTCCCACCAAAATATATTGAGAACCTTTGTTTCGAGAATGGTAAACCCTCGATTACTATTCCCGAAAAATCACAAATCAACGGTTCACTTAGTGAACCCGCAATTCACGGTCATTCCCGGCCCAATGCATATCAAGCAAACATTTAATGCACAAATTATCACAAAATGCACCCAAACAGCTCGTACCCACACACAGCTGCACCAATTTTTGTTTCAAAAATTATATCAATTCGGTCCTAAGGTTTGGGACCGATCAGACGGCCCCTCACGGCCTCATTCGACTCAAACGTTAGTAAAACACTTAATATGGGAGTAAAACTCAAATAGGGAAAAAATCCTACCTCTTGGAGTTTGTCAAAAACTCACAAATCAGGTCCGCGCGTAGCTGCTCCAGCATTAGAGCGTTTTCCTTCTCGCCGAAGGCCATGCATGGTCGGATCTCCGATATTCTAGGAAAGCACCCTCTCTCTCTCTGAAGCTCTCAAAATGGAAGCTCTTGCATCTAAAAGGAAATATAAGATTTCACGTTTTTTGGCTTGTGTCTTAAGGAGACGGCTATTAACCGATTTGTGTGACTTAAAATCAAATTCAAAATGATACATTATGTCCCTTTTTACGAATTGATATTGAAAAACCTCGATCGTCCATTTTCATCATTTCTCTACTCATACCATATGGCACATGAGTACTTGTTATATGTGACTTCATTCATCTAAAATCGTTTCGGCACCCGAAAGCAGCGATGCCTCGAAAAGCGTCGAGCCATTGTCTCGAGTCAGACGAAAATTCGTGCTAGCTAGATTTATGAGAATTGAGTTCAACGGTACAATATGTTTGTCATCCAAGATCTAGAGAATTAATTCACAATTTTTAACGAAATAACAATTTTATGTCGAAATTACGATTTTGCCCATGACTGAGAGTGGAATTTCGGGTCTTCATGCTCCCCCTCCTTAAAAGGAATTTAGTCAGAAATTCGGGACAATTACAATCACTCACATTACATATGCAACGTGCACTTTATCATGCATGGAAACGATCGTATAAATCTTGACAATGCCCGCGTCACATTACGTCATTATGAAAAGGATAGATGGCGCATTGTGTCTCGTCTTCCCCCGCGTGTACTCCTCCTCCATAGTGCCTCCATAAGTACCAATACTAACCTCACGGTTTGCATCATAAAACTTTGATCCATGATATCAATGTCTGTATTTGGTCCTCCTCGAAGATTAAAATCCGTCAATACGGCGCCGATACGTCACGTCCACCATGGTGGATCTTGAGTATATTCAGGGCATGGAGGCGTGGACACCTCGTGGACACCTGTCATGTTGGGCGATAACGCCAACCGGTACGTAACAGTGCATATCCTCTCGAGTACCTCGAAAGGCCCAATACACCTTGGCGATGGAAACCTACCCATGGCTGTCGGCGATCGCTCGCTTTTCTTGGCGTCGCGCTGGAACGATCACTAACCTCGAGACTCCTAGAGATTGACGTCGCTGCATAAGCTCTTACGCGACTCTGGTAGGTGAGAAGGCGCTGTCATATCAAGCTCACCTTCTCTGAGTGTCTCACAATCAGGTCGGGACCATTAGTGAAGCTCTCTCCCACCTCGGTCCAACATAACGGTGATCTACATGGCCTCCCATATAATGCCTCACACGGTGCCATCCGTATACTCGCCTGATAACTATTGTTGTAGGAGAATTTCACTAAGGGCAATTAATCCTCTACCCTTATGATCCAATACGCATGTTCGCAGCATGTCCTCTAACACCCATATGAAATCCATACAACGTATAACCCTACACAACCGCACTTGGTGTGTAAGCGTTGAGCCTTCACGAAATTACATTTGTCTTGACAATCGATGAATTTGTCGAGCTAGTCCATGTCATGAATGACATCCCTATCACAAGGAGCCCTTGCCCATTTCAAACAACACGATACAATTTCAATGGGTATCGAATCTGAGTCACTCCGACTCCACATCACTTAACTTCCCCAAGTCGTGATAACACGACAGGTGTGTTTTCATCGATTACATAACTCTTGACTTACACTTCGGAGCCCTCACATTCACACAGAACTTCGGGATATCTTCCTGGGTCTCTTACACCCTAACTCCAGTTCTCACCTTAGGGGATTAATGACCCCATTTTTCGCTTTGCCCAACACACTTAATTATTCTTCATTTACTGATTCGAACTAAGAGTCTTCATTGGAATAGTTCCAAAGACAACTCAACCCAAACTCACCAAGAGTGGTGAATGACCGTACGTGCACCGCACCGACTTCGGCTTGGATATTCACAGTCGCGGCCTTAGCGATGCTATCTTTGTGACAATCCAATCGGTTCCACCATGGCGAAGTCTCGGAATCTCTCACTCATAATCCTCGACTATCGAGGTCAACTCACCCTACACCTAGGGAAGGCATCTGTGCTGCAGCTGCGAGATTGTAGCAAATGATCAATGTCGGTATCGGTTATGACAGCCGCTGGGAGTCTCGATGCGACAACCCGATGGTTGTCAACTCGTCATGTCAAACCCGACAATCAACAACCAATGGGTTTACACCCTACTAAGGTCCTGCAGCTTCCCTCTGCGCGCCCAACTCACGATCTGTCACGGCTTCGACCCACACTGCGGCCCCTACGCTACATGCGCATTCTTTGGAAGTGCTGTATAGCACCCAGAAAGCTGAGTAGTTCCTCTAACCCTTACTAAGGTGTGGAAGATAGGCATATACTCTCTGTTCTGACTAAGCTGGGGCTGGATTGTCCCAGAAATCTTGGGATTCTGTCTGCAGGAAATCCCGTCACTCATAACTCAATCCACGGCCTGATCCTGAAACTAAGGTGTGAGCTGGTTTACTACGCCTCTTCCAGAACTAGGAGAAGGCTGATCCTCCCTCTTGTTACCAACTACCCGTATCCGTGTTCCCGGTATCCTCGATTTCTCTCTCTATGGTCGGAATTTGTCTAACCATGGAGTCCATATCCCGTGGAGGTGAGAGTCCTACGATCTGTCCCCGAATGGACAGCTTGTATTCCTCGTGTCTCTGTAATGCCCGATGTCAAAACTACGTATCTCAAGGATTGACATTGATCTCTCGACTCATCACTTGCCTCGACCTTTTCTAGGTCGTGACACTCTTAGTGCCCCGACACCACGTGTCCCAAAAATCTCTCCCCTCGATGGCTAAAACTGCAGCACTTACTAAAACTTGGTGTACGGTGATGATTATATGTTATTTGCAACACAGTCTCCAAATGATACTCATGCTCCCACTCACATTTGGGAGTAGATCAAAATGTCATCCAGAAGACTACGACCAGTAGTCTAGATAGGGTTGGAACATCCATCAGATGAAATCCATGAATCTTTATAACGCGTGCGTCAATCAAAGAACATCAAATGAAGCTCAAAGTGCCCGATCTGGCGTCACTGCTTATTTGTCTTAGGAATATCGTATCCTAACCCCTCGGTGATGGTAACCAGTGAGAAGGTCTATCTTGGAGTAGACTCGCTTCTCTCAAGCGTCAACAAATCATCAATCCTCGGTAATGGGTGTAGGTTCTTGATCGTCTTTCATTCAACGGCTGTAATCAATGCATAGTCGAAGGTTCTTGTCCTTCTTCTTTGCCAGAAACGACGGGCGCCCCATGGTGAAGTGCTCGGTTCACTTGAACCCCTGTCTAGTAGTTCTGTGGCTGGGCTACGAAGGTTCACCGCAACTCAACCCGATTGCCATCCTATGCGGAGTCATAGAATGGAGTAAAGTACAGGTGTAACTCGATACGAAATCTACCACCCTCCGTGGAGGTAGTCAAGGAGTAGCTCGTGCGGAAAAACTGTCAGCTAACTTGCACTACTCGGGGTAGATCTAGAAGTACGGTCTCACCTCGTCCTCTGGAGTAAGGCTCGCTCTTGACCCATAATTTTCCACGACACTTGGACTTTGTATATTGGCGAGGAAAAATATCATGTAATCCCCACGAATTCCGCAGTGCAATCTGACAGGCGGTAATCCTCCTACGCTCCCACAATCGATAACGACCACCTTAAGCCATGACCGATCCATCCTCGGGATGACCTCGAACTCCCGACATGTCCTTATCCTCGGGTCCACTTTGTGAGTATAGTCCCTGAGATCTCCAGCTCGCAACCTCGACATATCATCTCTATTCTGCATACACAATCCTGGGGAGAACTCACTACAGCAGAAACTCCTCCCCAAGGTCTCTAGAGGTCCTTGCCCATTTCCACCATATATATAGGCCTCATTCTCTAGCTAGAACGTAGCTAGTCTAATCCTGGTCATGTCAGAGGTAATCTCCATAACCTCTAGCACCCTCTCATTATGCATGAACCAATGGTAAGTAAAGCCAATTCTACTCTTTGCTGTGAATGTCGGAGGATGATGCGCCACAAACCTCTTAAGGTTGCACTAGGATCTTCTGTCTACTGTTTATACTGACATGTCTTTATGTTCATTTGTAATACCTACAGCCTGACGAAGTCTGGCGATCAAACGGTGTGCGACGTTACCCGTGGACGTCCTCGTCCCTGAATCCTCTACTAGCCATTTACACAATAAACATAGCAACAATAATCATTTAATTTTTCACTTCAGTCTAACTAGTAATGCAGATGTTGATTACTAATAGACTTGACAACCATGAACTGACCCGTTCATTTTCTAAGTGGCGCTAAATTCCAGCCACTCAATTTATTTATTTCAAGAAGGTTCTAGGCTCTCTTGTTCATTTCAGTATCCAACTCCTAAGGTGTAGTTCATAACCTTAGCATTTACCGCTTTCCTATGCCTTTACCATGCACTTATAATTTCCTACGCCTTCTCCCGGCGCAATCCGTTTCAAATGGTAGTTAAATCAATACAGGTATCTCTAGGCCATATCTGACCCGAGACACTAATCACGCCCAACTTTCGGTGTATATGCAATCAATTTCGCATTTAAAATATTGTTTTAATGAAATTTTATTTTTGAAAATTTTATTTTGTTTTATTTTTCCAAAAGTTAATCAAATTTTATTTCATTTTATTTCATTTTTTTTAATAAATATATTTTTTTCAATAATTTATTTTACAATGAACAGTGTTCATTTAGTGACTCGGGGAAAACTACAGAATTCGACATATTGAACTAAGCCCGGTCTTGAGCACAGGCGTATTGGGGGCGCAGGCGCGCACCGGGGTGCACGGTGGCCGTCGTGGCGGTATTGGTCGTGTCGTGGCGAGGCCGGTCGTATTGTGGCGATGTGCACGAAGATTAATCGCGACCTCGGCTACCGTCTTGCTCGCCGAAGTGCCCACGGCGCTGCGCGCTGATGCATGTCGCGAGGCCTCCGGTAGCGTATCAAAACGTTTTGCCGTGTCGTGGCCACAGCGGCAGCCGTGTCGTGAAGCGACGCGCGCCGGTCGGCGGAGTGTCACGAACGTCTCGCGATGCGATACGCCTGGCTCCCTCGACTAGCCTGATACAATATTTTTGTGTTGAGGCCAAATTCGACCACCTCAGTCACGAGTACAAATTTTGTGTCGTGACACCTTCTCATTATTGCACATATAGCTAAATATTTGTATTGCAACGTACTCAACAACCTGCATATTACAATACATTTACAATACAATTTTGTATTACAACTCAATATACCTATTCACCTGCAATACAATCCCGGCCTTCGATATATTTACAATACAATTCTGCCTTACAATACAATTCCCACAACTCTTCTTTAGGTAGTAGCCCTTCAATCACGCACCATATTTTTCGTTTTCATTATAATTAATTTTTTTTTCTCATTATTTCCAGCTGCTGGAAAAATCACTAAAAATCACTAAAATCATTTTTTTTTAACACTCAAATAAATTTATAAAAAATTATTTTCTTCACTTTTCTTCCATTTCACACCTTGTAAATTCCTAGGAAATTATTTTCTCCTCCTTAACCAAATAAATTTATCAAATTTATTTTCTTTGCTTACTAAAATTTCTTCTCATTTCCAACAACAAATAAATTTAGTAAAATTTTTTTATTTAATTTTTCTTTTTAAGTTTTCTGCTAACAAAACCTTAAAAATTAAATTTCTTCCTCTAAACAAATAAATTTATAAAATTTACTTTTTCTTTCGATTTTCCCGAAAATTTTCTCCTCAAATAAATTTATAAAAATTTATTTTCTTCAAATACCCTATTCAATCCTCATCCAAAAAATTTATAAAAATTTATTTTTCTTCACTTTCAATCCCAATTTTGTACCTTGTACCACTCTAAACATTTTCTAAAATATTTCTACACATTCATGTGCTAATCACCAAGCACACATATAATCAATCTCATCACACAACATGGTAAGCATACCATTCACACAATAATTCACCAAATCACACAAAACACATCAACACACGTTCATGTAGTGTCCTAGTTTTGTCCCGTGATTTTCCTAGGTAATCTCATACCTAAACTCAACATCGAACCACCTAGTGGTGATGCTCTTACTCGATTGTGACCCTAAGCCCAAATCCTCCAATCCACGGTTTTTCATGTATACCTACTCCACATCAAACCACCTGTGGTGATGGTGCCCAAACCGAGCTCCTGGTGTTAGTGTATGCCTAAGCTACGTCTACCAATTTGTGGCGCCCCAAACCAGGAAGTCAGTTGACTACGATCAACCCCACGGAATACTAGTGGCCTGTGGTGACCGACATTATTCACGAAAATCGGGCAAAGTCTTCTTTGTACGGGGAGCTCTACCCAAATAAAGTATCTGCATATACCTGTTCCAAACAGTCCAATATAATCCCAACATGAGTAAAACGGCCTCTTGGACCCATAATACAATACTCATCACAATATATCCAAACTATAAATCCAACTATATCTAATAGTTACAAGAGTTCAAATATTTTCACTCTTATACAACATATATTAAAATACTTTCAATTCTAATACATGTAAACATCATCAAATCCAAAGCCACGATCGGCTTTTCTTCCACAAACTCAGCCTCTACGACAGGCCGTCTCTTCCTCACGCTCCTGTGCCCCTGCAAGGGGGGGGGTCCCACGGCAGGGTGAGCTAAAGCTCGTGGGAGAATGCGCCTACCCAAGTGGAACACTCACCCTTTTTGAGGTGCGGTCACGATGTTCAATTTAAACACACATTCAAGTAAATCGTAGTCTACTTGAATATACACACATTATTCGGATCAAGGTGCCTGACTCTTTCCACTTTAGCCTAAGCCTCGTATGAGAATTATAGTTTCAAACAAAGTTGTTTGTTTAAGTTCATTGATCTACCACTCAGTCAAGTGGTGAATGTCTCCCGATATTATATTTAGTGGACTACCCTCAAGGATATATCAATTGGGCCCTCTAGGGCAGTTGATATTTTTATGTGGACTACCCTCCGAGATATATCAATTGGGCTGTCTCCGACGATTGATATTTTTATATGTATGGACTACCCTCCGATATATCAATTGGAGCCGTCTCAGGCGTTGATATTTTAAGTATGGACCCCCTCGGGTGTTTCTAGTTTTAGACAACTTCCTCGAACCATTCTCTCTAGACTTGTCTCATGCACTAACTCCCTACTGGTCTAGGATGTACAGTGCATATGGAATGCATGTATGCCGGTTCCATTCTGGTCCCAATAACATACAAATATATAAACATGAATATACTCGCATAATTCAAATCCTTTCAGTCATGTTATGTAATTACTCTACGATTCATCAGCAATCAAATTAGCTGTAAGGTATGATTAAATAAGCATTTAATTTAAATCTTCGACCAACACATATTTTCACAAACTCTGTGAGAACTCTTGTTTAGGGAATGAGTAAACTATAGTTCTTTGTTAAAATCATAATCGACGAGTTCACTTAGTGAACCGCAATTCCACGATTATTGTTTAATGCATATCAAGCAAACATTTAATGCACAAATTATCACAAAAATGCACCCAAGCGGCCGTACCACACGAATTTGCGCAATTTTGTTCAAAAATTATATCAATTGAGTCTCGGGTTTGGGACGATCGAGACGACCCCTCAAGGCCACATTCGACTCAAACGTTAGTAAGCGCCCAATATGGGAGTAAAACTCAAGTAGGAAAAAATCACACCTCTTAGAGTTTGTCAAAAATACAAATAAGTCCGGCGTAGCACGCTCGTCAGAGCGTTTTCCTTCTATGAAGACAGTAAGGCGGTGGATCTCCGGGTATTACAGAGAGAGCACCCTCTTTCTCTAAAGCTCTCAAAATGGAATTTACTGCATCTCAAAATGAATTTGCGTTTTTGGCTTGTGTCTTAGGAGGAGACGACACTTATTAATGATTTTGTCATCCCAGTGAGGCTTAATCGAGTCAAAAATGGCCAATTATGTCCCTCTTTTACAGGTGTTGACACTACCTCGATTCGTCGTTTCACATCATTTCTCTCTCCATACCATATGGCGCGCGAGTCGCTGTTATATGTGACTTTCGTCGCATCTGGAAATCGTTTTTACGGCACCGAAGCGCGATGCCACCGCCGGCGTCTTGAGCTCCATTGTCTCGAATCCGGCGAGGAAATTTTCGTGCTGGCTAGATTTCACGAAGACGATTCTATGTTTGTCGTTTCGTCATTGAATCCCAAAATTAATTACAGATTTTTAACCGAAATAACAATTTTGTAATCGAAATTACGATTTTACCCTTATTCCAGAAATTGGAATTTCTCGGGTCTTATATATATATATATATATATATATATATATATATATATATATATATATATATATATATATATATATATATAAATAAACAAGAAGTCTCACCTTCCATAATCAATTTTTTTTTGATTACTAATCACCTAATTGTAACATAATATCTATCCCCACTAGGACTCCAAATTTTTGCGATGCCATGACATGAAGTGCTTTCACAGACCAGCTAAGCTAGAATTCGTTGGCTATAATCAATATTGTTGAGATATAAATCATGGAAATAAATTATAAAAAATTGTTTCAGTGATCTTTACACTTTTTTTCTTGCGGTTTGACTCTTGGAGATTGTTAGATGAGTGACAGAGACAATGGAGATCGGTGTGAGATTTGATTCTTGAAAAGCGGCTCCATCATTTTTTATAAGCCATGGCCCATAGGGCCTTGTCCCCTTATATATATATATATATATATATATATATATATACTCTCTCTATATATATATATATATATATATATATCTTCTCTCTATATTTTCAAAATATTCACAAAAGTAATTATGGACCCCTCATTTTCGGCTATGATGTGTTTCCCACTTAAAAGGCGAGACTCGTTTTTTATTTAAAAAAAAATCTAAAAAACGGTTTGAAGTAGTTACTAATTTTTGTTTTATTTAAAAGGGAAAACAAAATAAGAAAGGAAAATTCTAGATGTAACTCCTTGTAAGAAAATGAGAGCCTAAGAAAAACCGAGTCCAAATTCATAAGTCATGTTACCTATTGGGAATGTATGGTAGTAAGCCGTAACACCCTTTTAAGCTCCTAAAGTCGAATATCTACTAATCAGATTATGAAAACTATGACAATCAATCAATTAATTATAAATACCAATAAATCATACAATTAGTAAATAAAGGACAAAATTAAAAGAAATAAATGTGTACCTTGGCAACGAATAGAGAGCGCTATCAATATAAAATCATATTAATTCGATACAATAATATAGAATATTAACATTCAATTAAAAAATTGATTATAGATCAAAAGTTAAATTATTTGTTAAAAATATATATAAAATGTCTGGTTGCACTTAAGTCAATTTATATGTTATACAAATTAATTCCATAAAATTCAATTTATATGTGACTCTTGGAGTGTGAAATGAGGTGTGATGGGGTGAGACACATGTGATTAAATGAGTGGTAGTGGCAATTTCATTATTGAAAAGGCAGCTATCATGTTTTTATATAAGAAGGGTCATTTTGATGACCTCGTGAATAAAATGGTATGGTATAAAGAGGAAAAAAAAAATTAGCAAGAGAGAGTCTAACTTTTTTTAAACCAAATAAATAAAATATGGAGTTATTAGCAAAAGAAGGGCACATGGGTGGGGAATTGGGGGTGGGGACATGTAGGGCCCCACCCCCGGCTTACTCCAGACGAGGTGGTCCCTCACGGCCCATCATAGCTCGCGGGGATTTTGCTTTCGCGCCAGGTGGGCTCCGAACTGGGACCATGAGCTTAGATACCGTTGGTGGTTCCGCTTTGCAAGTGAAATTTGTGTGAGTTGGTGGTAGAATACACCGAATGAATATCGGTCGAGGTGTGAGCAGCTTCGCGGCGAGCTGGTGAGACCACCCCTCGTCAGTGAACGGTGAAGACGCCCAAAAAACGCCAGCCCATATCGCGGTCGCAGCGCGGCCCGCTCAGACGGAGGGTTGGTGTCAGTTCTGAAGCTATCCCTGGCTCACGGGGTTTCTTTGCCTCCGTGAGGTCGAACCTGGGACCATGAGCTTAGATACCCATTCGAGGTAGTTCCCACTTTACCGCCCAGGCTAGTAATGTAAGACCGAAATTGATTTACTACGGAATAAGGGCAAAATCGTAATTTTGATTCTGAAATTATAATTACGGTTAAAGTCCGTAATTAATTCTCTAGATCTCGGATAATGAAGCGGTTACGCAGATTGGAATCGATCTCGCGAAATCTAGCTGGCAGTAAATTTCGCAATTTCTTTGAGACGGTCGGTCGGCGTTTTGAGCATTGTGTTTCGGTCTTGAAGTAAATCGATTTTCGATGCGTGAGAGCACAAATAGTATGTACTCATGTACCATAAGTGGTATAGTAGGGAAATGATGAAAATGGGCCGGTAGAGATAGTCTTAGGAATGTCAAATGAAGAAGAAGGAATTAATTAATTTGGTGATTTAGTTACTAAATGACAAAAAGAGGCAATTAGCCATCTCTTTAAATGCAACAAAAGAAGCAGCTTGTGACTTTGAAGAACCAGTAGCAGCGGTAGCCAGGAACGTTAAGTTTGGAGAGGATCAGTTCTCTGAAATACGGACGATTGAAGCCGTTGGTCTTCGGCTGCAAAGAGGAGAAGCTGTTTCTACACGGAGGCTTGAGCTACGCGTGGACTCGAGGATGGGAGTTTCTTCAAACTCCTTGAGGTAGGATTTTCTCCTACTTGGGTTTTTACTCCCATTTAGTATTTTGCTAATGTTCGGTTGAATGAGGCCGGCGGCCGTGGATCGGTCCCGAAACAGCCGGGACCGAATTTATAGAAATTTTGGGAGAAAATTAGGGCAGCCAGTGAGGCGCTCCACGGCTGCAAAGGGGCTGTTTGAGTGCATTTTGACCATTGTGTATTAGATGCTTGTTTTGGTATGCATGGGCGAGGAAATGGCCGTGGATTCTTGAGTTCACAAGGTGAGCCCAGTTGATTCATGTTTTTCGGGAATGTAGTAGGGGTTTATTGTTCCCAGAAATGATTCTAAGAAATATTTTACGTGAAATTATGTGTTTGGTTAAGTAATTCGAATCGAATTGCTTGTGTTTAATTTGTGTGAGAGAAACTAATTTTGATGTGAAATGAAGATTACATAACATGTTTGTGATTTAATTACATGCGAGAGTATATTCATGTTTATATATTTGCATGTGATTGGGCGAATTTAGACTGGCGTCTGTTTACATTCATATGCGCGCTTGGAGCGTCCTAGGTTGCATAGGAGTTGGTGCATGAGGATGAGTCTAGAGGAAAAGTGGTTCGGAGGGTAGTCTAAAATATTACATGATCGAAGAGTGGTCCAAACTAAATAATATATCCAGCAGGTAGGAGGCGGCCCCAGTTGATATATATTCTGTCGGATAGTAGTCCCTGAGAGCTAAATAATATATCAATGAGTCGGGTGGCGGTTGATATATATATTCATCGAGTAGTCCACAAACAAATAATATTTATCAATTTAGCCGGATGCCCAATTGATAAATATTGACTACATTTAATGGTTCCTCAGGCCTGTCTCTGCATCAGCTGAGCACTAACAGACCAATAGCTGACTAGTTTATGCTAATCAAATGCAAATATAAACATGAATATACTCGCATAAAAATTCAAATCACACAAACATGTTATGTAATCTTCATTTCACACATCAAAATTAGCTCTCTGGGCTAATGTTCAAAACACAAGCAATCTGGATTCGAATTTACTTAACCAAACACATAATTCACGAAAATATTTTCTTAGAATATTTCGGGAATAGTGAAACCCTGCACTATTCCCTAAAAATCATAAATCAACTATTCATCTCAGGAACTCCGTAATCCACTGCCATTCTCGCCCAATGCATACTAAACAAGCATCTAATAATAATTAGACAAAATGCACTCAAACAAATTTCTCTATATACCGGTGGAGCACTACTGGTCGTCCACTTTTCTCCTGTAAATTTCTATAAATCTGGCCCCATGTTTTCGGGACTCGATCTTAAATCGCCAAATTTTTACATTCAAACTAAACATTAGTAAAACACTTAAACGGGAGTAAAACCTGGCAGGAGAAAATCCCACCTCAAGGAGCTCAAGAAACTCCCGATCCCTGAGTCCACGCCAGAGCCCGCTCCGTAGAACGCTTCTTCCTCTTGTGTCGGAAGACCGCAACTGGCTTGACGTCCGTATTTTTAGAGAGAAGTCCGATCCTCTCTCCAAAACGCCATTGTCCGCTACCGCTACCGGTTCTTCAAAGTCACGCTTTTGCTTCTTTTGTTGCATTTTAAAGAGATGGTTCCTTTTCAATATTTAGTAACTAAATCAATTAAATTAATTAATTCCCTTCTTTCTTTAGTTTTTATTATCTTTGCACTATTCCTGGCCCATTACGTCCATTTTCATCATTTACCATACCACTTATGACATGAGCATGCTATTTGTGCCTTCGGGTCAGATTTAAAAATCGACGACAAGACCGAAACACAATGCCTCAAAACGGGCCGACCGACCGTCTACAAGAAATCGCGGAAATTCCACGTGCTACCTAGATTTCGCGAGACGATTCCAATCTGCAATCCGCTTCACATCCGAGATCCAGAGAATTAATTGCTTCGACTTTTAACCGTAATTATAATTTTGTAATCAAAATTACGATTTTGCCCCTTATTCCAAATCGAATTTCTCAGTCTTACATTCTCCTCCTTAAAAGGAATTTCGGGCCCCAAAAAATTCAGACTATCATAATCGGCCGCACACGATACGCAACGCGCACTGGTCACGCACGTGAAACTAGTCATTTAAACTTTTAAACGACTAGACCACGTACCTTCATCCCTAAACAAGAAGTGATGATAGCCTGCAGACGGCGGGTCCTCGCTGGCCCCACGTCGACTCCTCCACTCCACAAAGGCCGCCCATATACTTCTAATTAGCCTCACAATCTTATGTCTCAAAAACCCGATCACGGCCATAAACACGCACCTTGCCCCTCTCGCGTGTCCCACTGTCAATTCAACTGGTCCTCAATCCACCACATGGGCTGGATCTGGAATATATTTCCGGAGCATGGAGACGTGAAATACCTCGTGGACACCTAACATACTGGGCGGTAACGCCAACCGGTACGCAACAGTACCCATCCTTTCGAGTATCTTAAAAGGCCTAACGAACCACGTCGCACATCATCATAGCTCTTCCGACTGTCGCGGAGAAGATTTATCGACGTTTCTCACCTTCTCAGAGTGCGTTTCTGACCGACAGGGACTACTGAACTCTCCCACTCCTAGCCCAACATAATCTGACCGCATGGCCTCCCATACAAATTCCTTATACTCTACATCCGTATATCTCGCCCTCGATACAACCGCTGTTGCAGCGACCCACTAAGGGAAAATGCCTCTACCTCTTACGCCCAGACACAGCGCCAGCGCAAAGATGTCCTCTAACACCTGTATATAATCCATATACACCTAACCCTACACTGGCGTGTAAACTTTTACCTTCCTAAGGTCACAATCACTGACAATCCAATGGACCGTCAACCTAGTCCATGTCATGAATGACATCCGTATACCGAGCCCTCGCCGGCTCAACAACACCCAACGCGATTTTCCAAAGGGTATCCAAACCTCGAGTCACCCCCGACTCCTATCACTCAACTCTCAGTCTGCGTGATAACCTGACCGTGTGTTTTCATCTCGATTACATAACTCTTCGGCTTACACTTCGAGCCTCTTACATTTCCAGATTCAACTATGAGTTTTCATTGGACGTAGTCCTAAAGACAAACTCACCCCATACTCACCAAGAGTGGTGAATGACCATATCGTGCACCCACAATACGACCGACGCGGATGTTACCGTGCACGCTAACGCACAACGCCATAATCGTGACACCCTATCCCGGTCCACCATGAGCGTAACTTCGAAGATCTCATTCCTAATCCTCGACCTATCCGATACCAAGCCGCGACGCCCCAAAACCGGGTCCGCTGATCAATTGCCAACTCCGCGTAATACTCGGAACGCCGGTGACCCGACATTTTTCATTAAAATCGGGCGTAGTCTCCTCAGACGGAGCTCTACCTAAATACAAGCATTCGGCATATACTTGTCCCAAACAATCCAATATACTTTAATATATATCCAATACTCGCCACTGGGGCCCATAAACAAAGAGGCACTCAACATACATACCAATCATGAGTCCAACTATATATCCAATAGCTTATAAGAGTTCAAATATTTTACTTTATACAATACATGTATTAAACTTAAAAGCTCTAATACACGTATACATCAAAGCCACAAATCTGGCTTTAAAGCTCTCCTAGCCTGGGGACGAGTCGTCTCCTCGCACTCTCCTCGTACCAGAAACGGGGGTCCCATTTACTCCAAGTGAGCTAAAGCCCGAGAGGAGAATCGCCCCAAGTGGGCCACTCACCACCTAAGCGCAAACAGAATGTTCCAAAGTAAACACACATTCAAGCAAATGCACATCCTACTAACGTCTACATGACCAACCCGCATCCCAGTCCTCATCGACCCTCCCACACTCACCTGCCCCGTATTTAATATTCTTTTATTAAGGCAACCCTTCGATGAATAACATATATCAATCGGGGTCATCCGACAACTAGCCCAATGCAGAATGAATCACCCCGAACGGGCACCTAAGCCCACATCCTGCGCGTCGCGCCACCTATACGCAAACCCCTCGTGAGCCTAGTGTGATAGCCTCGCGACCGACACCAACCCCTCCGTCTGAGTAGCCAGGGTGAGGACTCCATGATATAAGGCGCTTTGTAAGGGGGTTCATTTTCAGCTTCGGGATGAGATGCCTTGATTTCATATATAGGCATTGCGTCACACTCAAGATTAGTAATATATTAGCGTGTGGGAAAGACTCACTACCAACCGAGCTACCAGGATTGCAATAGAAATAGCTTCCCCATTTCAATACGCCCTTGCCTGTGGCTCGGTTCTCACTGAGCGAGTTAGTGCAAAAGTGGTCACGCCTCTATACCGTGAAAGAGACCACCGCCGGAGTGCAGCTGTGGGGTACCCTTTACAGCGCATCAACGACATGCCAATTTCTCAGCATTCGCCCCCCACGGATAAAGGATGCTGTCGGTGCCAAGGAAACATCATGATTTTTCTTTTATAGATGTGGTTCAAAGTCACGGTAATCCGTTGACTTGATATCGATCTATACATAAATTAAAATAAATAAAAATTTTAAAAATTTATAAATTATTGGAAAATACACGTAATTAAATAAGCAAAATTAATAAAATAAAATTTATTTTAAATTTATTGACATTTATTTGCCCCATTTTTCCTTTTATGGGTTTCATTTGAAACCCAAAATATTAAATAAAATGTGAAAAGAAAATTAGATAATAAAAGTGGAAAGAAAAAAAAATTTAAGTAAAATAAATCAAACTTAATAACTTAATTCTATATATTTATTCAAACTTATTTATATTGTTTCTCTGTTATATAAAGACTAAAATCGCTTGTTTGGTTTTCCTCCCCTAGTTGATCACCTCTTTGAGCTTTGTGATTGAAGCTGAAGCTGGTATCGAATACAGGGATTAAATTAAGACAGTTTTGTACAACCATTTTCTCTTCTTTTTTTTCTTGGGTGTATGGTGGATGGGGATGGTTCTATATGCCACCTCACTTGTGCTATAAATTCCCTTCTTCATAAAGCATTGAGCAGCTGCCCACCTCCCTTCTTTTTTTTTTCTGTATATTTTATGAGAAAAATAAAAAGGCTGCGTATTATTCATCATAAAGCATCTCATAAACTTAAAATATGGAGAGCATTAAACTCATTATAAAGAGCATTTGGATGTCAGAAATTGAGATTCAGAACTAAAGATATTCATTGCCAAGACACTCCAATGTTCCGAGCCTTAAAGGGATTTAAGATAATTCTTAAAATTTTCATGGATTCTTGGCTTATATTTTTAAAAAACTGTTCGTAATGATTTTTAAAAACATGTATAAATAATCGCTTTAAATTAATTTTTATTTTTCCAATTTATTAAATACAATTTTTGTCCAAGATAGAAGGATGACATTTTAGGTGAAACCTACAAAACAGTAAGTACGTTCTTTTATATGTATATATATATTCATTTTGTAAATCAGTTAGCCTTTGTTTGAACTCAAAAAAATATTAAGGAAATAAAATAGTAAAAAGAATAGAGAAAATATAGAAGGAAAGAGTAATTCGGCGAAGATAAAAATAGCTCAAACTTAATAAATTAATTTTATATATTTTATTCAAACTCGCTTTATTTGCTTATCTCGATTATATAATAACTAAAAAATTTAAAAATACGAAAATTTAGCACTCGATTTTATATATATATTATTTTTCAACATGGAATAAAACATAAAAAAATTATTTTTCTTAATATTATTTTTCTTTCTATCGCTTCCGGATATTAGAGTCTTGGGTGATTGCTCCTTTATTCTTATAATGATTTAGTATAAAAAATTTATTCCTCTCCATTTTTGTATCACTTGAATTAGACCGCAATAGTACGTGTTTCAAAAAGTTAATAAAACATGAGTAAAAAAATTCTTAATTTAGCTTTGATTTATTTTGGGTGATAAATAAATTCTCAAACAAAACTAAAAGAAGAAAAAGAAATATTATGCATTGACAGATCAAACAATGAACAAACTCATACTTTTATTTTAAAAAATTAAAAAAAAAGAAAGAATCATGGATGACAACTCTTCAACTGTGCGTCCCAAAGCCCTGTTGATTTGGCCTTTAGGACTTAGGGGACCGTCACTTCATTTCATGTCTTGGTTTCCCTAAGCAGACTTTTATTAATTATATAATATTAAAAAAAATAAAAAATAAAAAGGGAAAGGAAGAGGATGAAAAGGCTGTTGTATCTGCAGTCTGCACTGCTACTATACAGTGCTACTATATTATATAATAATAATGCACCAAAAATAATTATATATATATATATATATATATATATATTTTTTTTATGGGTTTTCCATATCTGATTTGGCCATTTGGGGCTTACAGGATCCGTGATCTTATGGGGTTTTGGGTCTCGAAATGTGGAGAATGATGGGGGTTTAGAATTTTGTTCTTTAAATTCAATATTTTTTGTATTCTCTGCTTTTTTCATAACACAAAAAACTGTGTTTTCGTTATTCTCCTTTTTATTTTCATAACAAAAAAATGTGAACAAACATGTTCTAACTCTTTCTATGTTTTTACTTAAAATTATCCATGATTTTACTAAAGGACATTATTTTAACTTACTTTTAGGAAACTATTTGAGAACATTAAAAAAAAAGGATTGCAAGGATTTTAAGTTCTTAAATAAGTCTTTATTTTAGATAATATTAGAAATTGTATTTGAAAATGGCTGTGCCTACGGAACTTTTGATGTTGTATACTTTTAAGACAAAATTTTGTTTTTCTTAAAACTTTCGTTTCAAATTCATTTTTCAAATATTTTGTAATGAACTCTTCAAAAGTTTCAACAAAATTTAAATCATCAATATATAAAATAATAATCTCAAATTCGATTTATAATTTCTTAATAAAAACGCATTTATGCTATAAGATTGCTTCACACATCATTTTCTTTAATAAATAGGCACTAAGACATTATTATCACATGTATATGGATTGCTTCAATCTCCATAAATCATTAATAGAATTTGATTTATTACATGTTACGAGAGCTCAGGACCATTTACTCAAGCAATTTGGAACCCTTCAGGATTTTCATACCACACAGTGCACACACATACGTAGCGTATATATATATATATATATATATATATATATATATATATATATGCTTTTGAAAACATCCGTGAGACTAATATCCAGTCCTTCAGATACTGTTAGGACGCTTTCGTACAAATAACCATTTGTACTCTACAAGTTTTATACTTTTAGACATTTGGACTACATGTGTCCAGAAACTTCTTATTTTATTAATAATTGTACTCGTACGCATAGCTCCTTTCCATTTTTACCAATAATTTCCTTTTCTACATTTTTTCACATTTTATGGTTCTGAATCTTCATCATTTTGTATGATGTCTAAGCTCATTTGGAAAATATTATAAAAATAAAATATTATTTCAAATCCATTTTTAGTTTTATGCCCATATAGAGTCTTATGAACAAACTTACTAGATACTTTGTTCAAAATATTAAATTTACAGCTATAAGACCTCAAATTCCAATTCTATAATATGGTATGTGTAATTTTGATTACAGAAATTATAATTACGGTTAAAAGTCCCGTAATTAATTCTCTGTATCTCATTTACCTAAACTGGATTGCACCGCTGAATTGTCTCGCGAATCTAATAAAGACGCAAATCTCGCACGTACCGAGACAATGAGTCGGCACGCTTTTCGATAAGATCGCGCCGGCCACGTAAATCGATTTTCGATGCGACGAAAGGCACAACAAGACGTACTGTTAATTAAGGCGGTACGAAAGTAGAGAAACGATTTAAAACGGACGACCAGATAAATGAACACAAACCTGAGAAAAGGCTTTAATTAATTGATTTAAGTCACTAAAAGCCAAATTAGCCAATAAGCAGCTTTAAATCAACTAAAGCAAAGCGAACTAGATGGAGATGCAGTGACCTTCGTGTGGAGAGGATTTTGTGAGAGAGAGGGCTTCAGAAATACACAAGATCCGACCGTCTGAAGCTTCTGGACAAGAAGGAAAATGTTCTACGCTCGGGCAAAGCCACGCGTGGATTCCGGATCGGAGTTTCTTCAAACTCCTCGAGGATTTTCTCCCTACTTGTGTTTTATTCCCATTTTGGGCGGTTTTTCCATGTTTTCGCTGGTTTAAGGTCGTGGAGAGAGGTTAGCTGATCGGTCCCAAAACTTGGGACCGAAATTGTGGAATTGTTTTGGAATATTAGATACCGTGAACTCATAAAACCTGTAGGGCCAAGCTGGGGAGTGGGCTGCTTTAATTCAGGCATAAATGGTTGTTTTGTATGCATCAGCCGAATGGCCGGGTGGATTTCGTTCACTAAGTGAACCGTTGAGTTGTGATTTTTCGGGAATAGAAACCGAGGGTTTCACTATTCCCGAAATAAGGTTCCCATAAATATATTTTTGTGAAAATATGTGTGGTTGGCAATTCGAATCGAATTGCTTGTGTTTGATCATTAGCCCAAGTGAGCTAATTTTGGTGTTTGAAATGATAATTTCATAACATGTTGTATGATTTAATTTTTATGTAAATATGTGACGCCCCAAAACCCGGGGGTCCGTTGACTACCCAACCCGCTGGAATGTTAAGTGGATGCTCCAAGTTACCCGACACCACTTCAGGAAAATTCCGCAGTCTCCTTGTACGGAGCTCTACCAAATACGGCACTCCGCATATACCTGTCCTAAGCAAATTCAATAAATGCAATATAATCCTAACATGAGTAAAAAATGCCTCTCGGGCTCATAAACCAATACTATAAAATCAATTATCATAACTATTCTTCAATTATCTCCCCCAATAATTCAATAGTTGATAACACTTTGTTTTATAAAACATATATTAAAATCTACAATTCTAATACATGTTATGTCCAAAACCATCAAGCCACAAACCGGCTTTCTTCTCAAAATGGATCGCCTTCTCGAGCGCTCCGTATCCCCGAAATGCGATCCCACAACGGCGAGCTAAAACTCAAGAGAGAATCGCCTAAACGGGCTACTCACCACCTAAGCCGCAAAGGCAATGTTCCAATTTAAACAAACATTCAAGCAAACGCACGATCCTACTCAACGCCTATACACCAACTCATCCCGAGTCCTCATCGATTCCTCTCACACTCTCGCCTAAGCCGTATGAGAATTTATCATTTTATTAGTGGGCAAACCCTCCGATGAATATATATCAATCGTCAGCCCGACCATCGATATATATTAACTGCTTCGCACTACCCTCCGATGAATATATATCAACTCAAGCCGTCCGACGCTGATATATTATTATTTAGTTTGACTACCCTCCTCCGATCATTTAATATTTTAGACTCACCAACCACTTTCAGATCATCCCATGCACTAACTCCTATAATCCTAGGATGTTCCAAAGGCATATGGAATGCATGTATGCCAGCCCAATTCAAATTTAATCACATGCAAATATATAAACATGAATATATTCAGATAAAAATTAAATCACACAAACATGTTATGTAATTATCATTTCACGTGATCAAAATTAGCCTCACTAATGTTCAAACACAAAGAATTCGACTAATTACTTAACCAAACACATAATTTCACGAAAAATATATTCTAGAACACTATTTCGAATAGTATTCCTCGATTAATATTCCCGAAAAATCACAAATCAACTGCCTACCTCGCGGAACCCGCAACTACCGGCCATTCTTCCAATCCATACCAAAACACATCGACATTTATGGCCCATTTCTCACAACCCCGGATCGCTTTAACAACTTTAAATTCAGCAAAGGGGTCAGCCCACTGGCAAATTTCACATGTCCAACCCTGGCCCACCTGGGAATCGAATTTCTACCAATTTCCCTATCTTATAAACACCCAAGCAGAATTTAATGCATAAATTCCACACAATCAGCCTATTGTCAGCTTCCTCGGACCGGTCACTACGTACCTTAAAATCTTCATACCCTGGCCCCATGTTTTCGGGGATCGACAACAAACTCCATTCCCTGCATTTATTCACATCAAGCACATGATTTAAAGCAAAAATTCGAATTAAAGATCCAACAGTTCCTAAATTTCTGGCAATAATACCATCTCCACAAATCTCAAAAAATTTAACACCCGGTCCCAAGTTTCGGGATCGATCAAATCCGCCTCACGGCCTCAACCAAGTCAAACACCGAAAAACCCCTTAAAAATGGAACAAAACGCAAGTAGGGTGAAAATCCTACCTCTTGGAGTTGTCAAAACTCGCAAACTCGTGTCCACGCTGCAGCCGCCCGCGCAGTAACGTTCCCTTCATTCCGCCGACATCCAATCTATCCGACACGCTAGATTTGCAGGCGCACTCTCTCGTAATCACCATTTTGCTCCTCCACGCCTACTGCATCTCCCAAAACACTCCCACGTTTTCGCTTTGTTAAAGTGGAGAAGATGATGCCTTCTTCAAAATTACAAGTCACTCATTTAATCCAATTAATTCCCTTCTTTATCAGATTTGATATTCTAAGACTATCTCTGGCCCATTTTCATCATTTCTCTACTCATACCACTTATGGTACATGAGTACATGTTATATGCGCCTGTCGTGATCGAAAATGATTTACCAGACCCTAAATGCGATAACATCAAAAAACGTGCCGATCTCGACCGTTCTCAAAGAAATTGCAAATTTTACGTGCTAACTAGATTTCGCGAGACGATTCCAACGGTGCAATCCGTTTCATTATCCGAGATCTAGAGAATTAATTACGGATTTTTAACCGTAATTTACAATTTTGTAATCAAAATTACGATTTTGCCCTTATTCCAGAAATTGGAATTTCTCGGGTCTTATATTTCTCCTCCTTAAAAGAAATTTCATCCCAAAATTCAGATGTAATCATATCACGCACAACACGTGACCCCATGACAAACCCCATTTGGTGTGTAACCGCTAACCTCTCCTGTTGTCACAAATACCGACAATCCAATGGATCACAACTCAACCCATGCCATGCATGACATCCATTTACCGAGTCTTTGCCACCAACAACACCAATGCAATTTCCAAAGGGTATCCAAACCTTGAGCTCACCCCCCTGACTCATCAACCCTACCACGTGATAACCCGGGACAAAGGTGTTTTCATCTCGATCACATAACTCTTCTGGCCACACTTCGGAAATTCTCTCGCATTTACACGTAAATTCGATATCTCCCGTGTCTCTTTACGCCCTAACCCCGTGATTCTCCTCACCCGAGGGGATTTACGAGCCCCTTTATTGCTTTCGCTTTCCACACACTCACCATGAGTGGTGAATGACTATACCCGTGCACCCACATCTGTCTCATGCATGTTATCAGGCACACGAACGCGCAGCAATGTCACATTGCGGATAACCAATCCTCGATTCCACCACGAGCGTAATCTCAGATCTCTCACTCATAACCTCGACCTATCAGTCAACTCTCACCCTACACCCTAGGAAGAACATCTATATTTGGCTTCTCTAAAGGCCTTAACCCCTTAAGCCCAAATCCAATGCCGTAAGGTCGAGTATGACAACCCTGGCCTTAAAGTCTTCCACCATCGACAACCCGATGGTCACAACCCATCCATGTCAAACCCGACAATCAACAACCAATAGGTCTACCACCCTAAGGTCCACCTTTCACGCCCGAGCGCGCAACTCCTGACCGGTCCCCGACTTCGACCCACACTCCTCCGCCCTTCGCCAATTTCCAGGTCACAGAGTGCTTCAGATAGCACCCCCTCGGGAACCGTAAACTAGTTCCTTCCACCCGCATTTGGGTGCGAAGGAATGAACTGTGATACTCTCGCGTCCTACGGCCAATCGGGACTGCATTGTCCCAAGGTCTGGGATCCCTACCCTCCGGGGGGCAATCTCACTCATGTGCTCAATCCCGACCCTAGTCCTCAAATCCCAGCTGTGAAGCGTAGTCTCGCCTCTTCCCAAACTAGAAGAAGGCTCATCCTCCCTCTGCTACCAACACCCGTATCCCCAGTGTCTCAAGTATCCTCGATTTCTCTCTACGGTCGTATTTTCCAACCAGAGTCCATATCCCGTAGGGTGAAGTCCTACGATCCCCATCCCTTAATGGACAAATCCTCACCCCCATTCTCATGTCTCGTACCACCAATCCCAAGAAACCACGTGATCTCGGCATCGACATCTCGGCCTCTTCTAACGCATCACTGCGCCCCAACCTTTCTAGGTCGACTGACACTCCTGATGCTGACACCACATGTCTCAACTCACACCCCGCAGTTTAAAACTCCTCGCACTTAATTAACTTAACAGACAACCGGCGGTCTCTTAACAAATTGTGAAACAATCCTCGACAATGGGTACCGATTCTTGATCGTACCCTTGTCCAATAGCTCCTGTAACTGGACTCTGCGTCCCTACAACTCAACCGGTGCCATCCTATGCGGAGTCATAGAGATGGGTAAAGTACCAGGGTGTAACTCGATACCAAAGTCTACTACCCTATGTGGAGGTAAATCGTATCTCCTCCGAAAAAACACCTCACAAAATCGCAAACTACCTCGAGGTAGATCCCATGTCCGGTCTCACCTCATCGTCCAGGGTAAGGCTCGCTAGCCAACCCGCTAACTCCGTCCCCGACACTGGATCGCATACCATCCGGGGGGAAAAATATCAAGGCTCGGTCCCTCAAATACAACACGAGTACGTCTCAGGTGTAGCAGAACCTCCCGCGCTCACAATCGATAACAACTCTCGTAAATCCACAAATAATCCATCCCAAGGATGACATCGAACTCTGACATGTTCAAGATCCTCAAGTCCACTGTGAGTAGAGTCCCCGAGATCTCTAACTCACAACCTCGACATATTGTACCTATTCTCGCCCTAATCCCTAGGGGAGAATTCGCATGCAACGGCTCCTCTAAGGTCTCTAGAGGTCCTTGCCCATTTCCACCATATTTGGGCCTCATTCCCTCAGCTGTAACGCAGCCTAGCCTAACCTCGTCATACGAGGTAATCTCCATAGCCTCTAACACTTTCTCGCTCGCGATGAACCAATGGTCTACCACCATCGAATCCTTTCCCCCGTGAATGCCTGGCTGACGATACGCCCCTAAACCTCCGGGGTTACTAGGATCTTCCTCGTCTACATGCTATACTAGCCCGTGTTATAGCATTCTCGCCGTAATACTCTACAAATTTCGGCAAAAGTCCGACATCAAACACCGACAGGTGTTTCACCAAGGCTCCCGTGGACGCTCTCTACGCCCTCGATTCTACTAGCCATTTACATTACTGGAATGGCAACACGATTCATGTAATTTTCTATTTCCGCCACCAAGAATGCAAGATGTCAATTACTAATAGATCGATAACCTCAACAACCTCGCTCATTTCCTGGCGGCGCCTAAATTTCAACCACTGATTCGCTTTATTCAAATAAAATTTTAGGCTCTTGTCCATTTCATTATCAAAATCCCTAAGGTCATAATCCCTAACCTTAGCATTCACCCTTTTTCATACTTATCAAGCACCATGCATATAATTTCGCACGCGAATCATCACAAGAATCACCATTTCAAATGGTAAGCAATCCAATACAAGATTCTAAGGCATAACCATGCCCCGAGACACTAATCATACACATAACTCGTTGTATACGTTAATCATTTCGCTGCTTAAAATATTGTTTCCAACAAAATTTATTTTCAAAATTTTATTTTTTGAAAATTTTATTTTTCGAAAATTTTATCCAATTTTATTTTTCAATTTTAACAATAATAATTAATTATTATTATTTTTTTTTTCATTTTTCTAGAAATTGGAAAAATCACTTAAAAATCACTAAAATCTTTTTTTTTTTTTCACACTCTAATACTCAACAAATTTATAAAATTTATTTAACCCCATTTTCTTAGATTTACACCATATAAAAATCTTAGAAAATTATTCATTCAATGCATCAAATAAATTTATAAAATTTATTTTCCTTCTCCATTTTTTCACCGAAAAAATTTTCTCCACTCAAATAAATTTATAAAAATTTATTTTCTTCCATTTTCTTTTTCCAGTTTTTGTACACTGTACCACTGAAAACATTTTCTAAATATTTTCTAACACATCCATGTGCTAATCACCAAGCACACACAAGAATCTCAACAGATATGAAGCATGTGACATACATTCATCACACAATAATTCACTCAAATCAATAATAAAACATACTAGTACACGTGCACGAGGTCCTAAGTTAACCCGTGATTTTCCTAGGTAATCCCATTACCTAAACTCAACATCAAACCACACCTAAGGTGATGCTCTCATCCAACTACGGCCTAAGCCCCAAATTTTCTATCTATAGCTCTGTTATACCTATACTCTCATCAAACTACCTAGCCGCGATGGATACCCAAACCCGAGCTCCCTAGGCACTGGGATACCTAAGCTTCCGATACCGCCGCGACGCCAAAACTCCGTGTCCGCTGACTACCCGTCAACCTACAAGAGAATACAAAGCGACGTCGGCTACCCGACACCACTAAAAATCAAGCAGAGCCCCTTTTCAGACGTGAGCTCTACCCAAATACTGCATTCGCATATACCCGTCCCAAGCAGCCCAATAAATGCAATATAATCCCAACATGAGTAAAAAATGCCTCTGGGCTCATAAACCAATATCTAGTAAAATCAATTATCATAACTGCTTCTTCAATTATCTCCCAATAATTCAATAGCTTGATAACACTTTTTGTTTTATAAAACATATATTAAAATCTACAATTCTAATACATGTTATGTCCAAAAACCATCAAGCCAAACCCGGCTCTTTCAAAATGGATCGCCTTCTCGAGCCAGCCCTTGTACCTAAATAAGTGGGGATCCCATAATCCGGGGTGAGCTAAACTCAAGAGAGAATCGCCTCAACCCGCTTACTCACCACCTAAGCGCAAATAAGAATGTTCCAATTTAAACAAACATTCAAGAAATGTACGATCCTACTTGAATGTCTACACGACCAACTCCGCATCCCCGCGAGTCATCGGTCACTTCTCACACTCGCCTAAGCCTCGATGAGAATTATCATTTTATTAAATGGGCAACCCTCCGACGGAATATGAGCACACCGGGGGCCGCTCCGAATGACAGACATATATTAATTGCTCAGGATTCACTCCGATGAATATATCAACTGGGCCGCTCCGACGGTTGATATATTATTTAGTTTGGACTACCCTCCGATCATTTAATATTTTAGACTACCCTCCGAACCACTTTCCTCTATACTCATCCCATGCACTAACTCCTATAATCCTAGGATGTTCCAGTGCATATGGAATACATGTATGCCAGTTCCAATTCAGTCTAATCACATGCAAATATATAAACACGAATATATTCGCATAAAAATTAAATCACACAAACATGTTATGTAATTATCATTTCAACATCAAAATTAGCTCACTTGGGCTAATGTTCAAACACAAGCAATTCGATTCGAATTACTTAACCAACACATAATTTCGCCTAAAATATATTCTGTAACACTATTTCGAATGCTGAAACCCTCGGGGTTATTTCTCGAAATCGACAAATCAATCCGCTCACCTTAGAACCTCGCAATCCACTCGGGCCATTCCCAATCCATACCTGGGAAACACATCGACATTTATAGCCCATTTCTCACAACCTCCCGGATCGCTTAACAATCCCGACTGTTAGCACTGTCCACGGCAACACACGCCCAAACCTCGTTCACTCTTGAATCAATTTTTACCAATTTCCTATCTTATAAACACCAAAGCAGAATTTAATGCATAAATTCCACACAATCACCATTGTCAGCTCGATCGTCACTGATGTACCTAAAAATCTTCATATAATTCGTCCCATGTTTTGGGACCGACAACAACCCATTCTCTACATTTATTCATACCAAGCACATTTAAAGCAAAAAATTTCGAATTAAGGATCCAAACAAATTTCTAAATTTCAAGGCCACGCCATTCCACAAATCTCAAAATTCTAACAATTCGGTCCCAAGTTTTCGGGACTGATCAAACGGCCTCACTACCAAACTAAGCTAAACATCAAAACCCTTAAAATGGGAATAAAACGCTAGCGTAGGGTGAAAAATCCCTACCTCTTGAGTTGCCAAAACTGCAGTCTAACCACGCTGCAGTCGTCCGGCCAAGTAGGAACGTTTCCTTCGTCTCCGCTGACATCCAATCCGGCCCGATCGCTGTATTTCTAGAGAGAAGCCGAGACTCTCTCTCTAATCACCATTTTTGTTCTCCACGCCTAATGTACTTCTAAATGACTTCTAATGTGTTTTTGCCTCTTGTTAAAGTGGGAGAAGATGATGCCTTTTCTCAAAATTACAAGCTTGCCCTCATTTAATCCAATTAATTCCTTCTTTTTACCGCATTTGATATTCAGACTATTCCCGCCGGCCCATTTTCATCATTTCTACTCATACCACTTATGGTACATGAGGATGCTTATATGCATTTTCGTCAGATCAAAATGATTTCACGACCTAAATGCGAGCTCAAAAACGTGCCGACCGACCGTTCCCAGCAAATTGCGAAATTTACGTTGCTAACTACAGATTTCATGAGATGATCTCCAACTGCAAAATCCAAGCCATTATCTCGAGATCTAGAGAATTAATTACGGATTTTTAATCGTAATTACAATTTTGTAATCGAAATTACGATTGGCTCTATTCCGTAAATTGGAATTTCTGTCTTACAAAATATATTCAAGGCTATATATTTGCATGTGGTTTAGACTGTGATAGAACTGTATATGTATTCCATACGACTCGACACTCCTAGATTATAGAGCGAAAGTGCATGAGACACATATGCATGAAACAAAATATAACATGTAAACATATATATGCCAAGCCCATAGAGAAAAGGTTCTGGAGTAATTGCCTAATAAATATAAATGATCGGAGCAGAATTAAACTATATAATATATCAACCGTCTGAGCTACCAAATTGATATATATTCATCTGAGGGTAGTCCACAATTATATAATATATCAAACTGGGCCTGAGCTACTTACTGATATATATATATTCATCTATAAGAATTACTTAACTACATAATATATCAACCGTCTGAGCTACTCAAGATATATATATCTCAATCTGAGGGTTGCCCACTAATAAAACTAATATTCTCATACGAGGCTTAGGCGAGTGAGAGAGCCTACGAGACCCTGGATCCGAAAGGCGTCATGTAGACATTCAAGTAGGGATCATGCATTTGCTTGAACTGGGTGTTTACTTTAACATCAGACTATGACTTAGCGGCGAGTGAAATGCATTTAGGCGATTCTCCTACTGGCTTTAGCTCACCCCGCCGTGGATCCCCCCCTTTTCACAAAGTACAAGGAGCGTATCAGAGTAGCGCTCATCCTAGAGACCGTGGATTGTAAAGAAAAGCCGATTGCGGGCTTTCGCTTGACGATATCTACATGTATTAGAATTTTCCTTAATTTTAATATATGTCAGAGTAAGAGTAAAACATTTGAACTCTTGTAACTATCGGGTATAGTTGAATTCATAATAGGCATAAAATATGAGACGCTAGGCCCAAGTGGCCGTGATACTCATGTGATTTGATCTCTGGATATATTGAATATATTGGACCTGTTTGGGGATGTGCTCATAGTAGGAGATTTTAGAATTTGGGCAGAGCTCCCCGTACAAGGGAGACTCCGCCCGATTTTCTAAAGTGGCGTCTGCACCCGACCTCCACGTATTCCGCTGCCGACAGTAGTCAACGGACCCCCAAGCCACATACCAGATCGGTGCCTGCATACGAATACCTAAGAGCTCTCTGCCGCATCCATCACCATTAGTGGTTTGACGAGGAGTATGAAAAAGTATACGGAAACCCATGATAGAAAATTTGGGCTTAGGCCATGGAAATGTAAAAACATCACCACTAGTGTGGTTCGATGTTAAGTTTGTGTATGAGATTACCTAGGAAAATCACGAGACAAAAACTAGACACCACGTGCACGTGTGTTGATGTGTTTTTAGGTGATTTTTGTGAATATTTGATGATTTGTATGTGTGCCATGTCATGTTGTGTGTTGGTGTGCTTGATATGTTTTAGTGTTGATTGTATGTGTGCTTGGTGATTAGCACATGGAAGTGTGGAAAATATTTTGAGTGGTACAGTGTACAAAAACTGGAAGAGAAGATGAAAAGAATAAATTTTAAAAAATTTATTTGGCCTATTAGGTGATGAAAATAATTTTCTAAGTGAAGAAAATCTGAGGAAATAAATTTTTATGAAGTTATCGGATGAGTGATTGAAGAAAATACTTTCTAAGATTTTACGAGAGTGGTAAATTGAAGAAAATGAAGAAAATATATTTTTATAAATTTATTCGAAATGCATAAATTTTTTCTTGCTGGAAATTAAAGAAAAATAAATTTTATAAATTTATTTTGGTATGAGGTAGAGAAGATAATTTTCTAAGGTTTTATGGGGGTGTAAAATTTAAGAAAATGGGGTTAAATAAATTTTTATAAATTTTATTCGAGTATTAAAGAGAATGAAAAAATATTTTAAATTTAATTAAAATCAAATAAAATCAAACAAATTTTGATAAAATTTTTGAAAATAAAATAAAATAATTTTTTGAAAATAAAATTACTTTTAAAGCAATATTTTAAATGCCAATTGATTAAGATACACTGGTTATATGATTAGGTGTCCCGGCCGTGTTCATGCCCTGTGAGACACCGTATTGGATTTAACTACCATTTGAAGGCGTGATTGCGCTGAGTTGCGTAAGAAATTATACTTACGGTGAAATACGATAGGAAAAGGGTAAATACTAAGGTTATGGGTTGGTGACCCAGAGAATTGGATCATGAAACAAGAGCCTGTAACCTTATCAAAATAAACGAATTGAGGGTTGGAAATTAGCTTTTACTTAGAAAAAATGAACGGGTCGGGCTTCATGGTTGTCAAGTCTATTAGTAATCAAGATTCAGACACTAGTTAGATCGAAATGAAAATTAAATGACTCTTTGGCGCATTGAACTCCGTATAAGTGGTTGCAAGTACGCAGGACGAAAGTGGCGCCCAGCACTGGGTAATCGGGGTCGTGCACCACCGACAATCGACCGCCCGCCAAGATTTGATCACGGCCTTGTAGAGGCCGTAGGTGTTAGTGTAGAGGCTGCTATCACACAGCCGCCATAGCAGTCGTGGAGATCCTTAGTAAACCCTGAGTTTACACACATCATCCTCCCATTCATAAGAGATCCGGGCTGCGATAAAAGACCATTAGTTTACGATATATCAGAAAGTGTTAGAGGCCATGGAAATTACCTCTGACACGACCAGGATTAGACTAGCTGCTCTAGCTAGAGAATGAGGCCTATATATGGTGGAAATGGGCAAAGACCCCAGAGACCTTAGAGGAGCCAAGCCAGACGCGTGAGTTCTCCCTGTGGATTGAATAGCGAGAATGGGGTGGATGATATGTCGAGGTCATGAAGCTAGAGATCCTGACTCTACTCACAATGGACCTCGAAGACTGTGACATGTCGAGTTCGAGGTCATCCCCGAGGATGGGTCAGACCCGGGTAGCTTACGTGGTCATTATCGATCGCGGAGCTAGTGAGAGTTACCACACACGGCACTCGCATCAGATGGTATTTCAGTGGGACAAGCATGACATTTGCTCCGTGACAAAGATACGAGTCCAAGTGTCGGGATACTGGGGCGGGTTGGCTAGCGAGCTCACTCCCAGAGGACGAGGAGAGACCAAACGCGGACCTACCTCTGTACAGGCGACATGTGGATGTTTATCCGGATGAGTTACCTCGACTACCTCCACAAAGGGATGTAGACTTCAGATCGAAGTTACACTGGTATTTCAACCATCTCATGACTAAGACAGACGGCACCGCCTGAGTCAAGCAGGAACTCAGAGTCCAGCTACACCGCTATCGACAAGGGGTTTATCAAACCGAGCACTTCACCACGGGCGCTCCGCTCTATTTACGAAGAAGAGCGCAAGACCCTTCGACCGTACTGACTATGGCGCTGGAACGTGTTTACAAGAATCGTACCATTACCTAGGATCGATGATTTATTTGATCGGGCTGAGAGGAGTGCTAGCTCACTCCAAGATAGACCTTTCGCACCGGTTACCATCACCGAGGGCTGTGGGATACTGAGCACCTCAAGACAAATGCCAGACGCCAAGTACGCACTTGAGTTTACTAAGTGATGCCCCCCTTGATTTGATGACGCGCCACAAAGATTCATGATCTCATGCTTAAATGCTCCAACCCCATCTAGACTACTTAGGTCGTAGTATTCGTGGACACTGATCTACTCCCGCCGAGTGGGAGCAATGCAGCCACCACTGAGGATCGCTTTACAACCGTTAAGAGACCAACAAGCCAGTTTTCGTCTCAAGTAGTACGAGTTTCGCTTAATGAGGTGAGATTTGGGGACACGTGGTGTTAACACCGAGTGTCAATTCCAGAGAAGGTCAGAGGCAATGATGAATCGAGAGAGATTCAATGTCAACTCGAGATAATGAGTCTCTCGGGATAGGCCGGATATTACAGAAATTCGAGAATGGCTAAAGTTGTCCATTCGGCGTGATCGATTTCGCCGACGGACATGGACTCCATGGTCAGGACACCTAATTACGTGAGAGGTCGAGGATACCGAACACTCGATACGTTGGTAGCAAGAGGAGGATAAGCTTTCTCCCGTAGTTCTGTATGAGGCGAAGACTTCTCGTCACACTAGTTTCAGACTAGGCCGTGGATCGAGCATGAATGTCGGATTTCCCGCAGACAGTGATCTCCAGAAGACTCAGGCCAATGCAAATCCCAGCTAGCCGTAGATAGAGAGATACAGCTCATTCCTCCACATCCTAAGAAGGGTTTGAGGAACCCGCTTCGCTTAGGGGTGCTAAGGCAAGCACCCAAAGAATACTGCATTGTACGTAGGGCCGCAGTGTGGGTCAAAGTCAAGGACAGATCGTGAAGTCAAGGCAATGGATGCGTGGTGGACCATAGTGGGTAGACATATTGGTTGTTGATGTTAGGCTTGACAGGGATGAGTCAGACAACCATCTGGGTTGTCGCATCGAGACCTAGGCCGGGTCATTACACCGATACAATATTGATTCGGGGCTTAGAGGTTAGCGCCCAGAGAAGCCAAGTATAAATGTTCTTCCCAGGATGTGGGAGATGCCAATCTGGAGCAGGTCGAGACAGAGTGAGAGATCTCCAAGATTCTACGGAACCGATCGCTGTCACAAGATAGCATCACGCGCTCATGCACGATAACATCACGCCGAGCTCAAAGCCGGGGTGCACAAGACGGCCATTCACCACTCTCGTGAGTGGGTTGAGTTTGTCTTTAGACTACGCCCAATGAAGACTCTGAGTCAGAAATGTAAGAGGCCCGAAGTGTGCCGAAGAGTTATGTAATCGAGATGGAAAACACACCACAAAGTTATCACGCGAAATTGAGAGCTGGAGTGATGGTGAGCCTGGTGACCTGTAGGGAGGTTCGGATACCCTTGGAAATCAGACGGGTGTGGTCGAAATGCGCGCTCCCAGAATGGATGTCCTACATGGCATGGATCAGGTTGACAAATTCATCGATTGTCGCGATCAGAACCTCGAGAGGCAGCGCCATGCACACCGCCAAGGGTCAGGATCACGGTGTATGGATTACATACTGCAGCAGGGCATGTCGCGAACATGTGTCCTGGATCATGAGGGTAGAGGATTAATTACCCTTAGTGAAATTCGTGATACAACAAAGCACAAAGTAGCATACGAATGGCACCATGTGAGGGATTTTATGGAAGGCCATGTAGATCACCGTTATGTTGAACCGAGGTGAGGGAGAGCTCCATCACTGGTCCCGATTCGACAGACACCTTGCAGGCGCGAGCGATCACGACAACGCCTTCTCACGATTCGCATTTCCATAGAAGAGCTTATGTAGATGTGCGACGACCCAGAGTTCGGTCGGTGATCACGCTTCCTCGAAGGTGAATCCTAAGAGAGGAGTGGTCGTCGTAAGCGCCACGAAGCTCTCACGAGGTGTATCGCCTTCGAGGACTCGAGAGGATAAAGTAACGCTATGCACGGCGAAGACATCGCCAAAGACGATCGGGTGTCCATGAGGTATTTCACGCCTCCATGCTCCGAACATACCCGTGATCCGTACTACGTGGCGGATCGTATTGCATCGGGAGTACGACACTACGAACCTTCGGCGAGACCGGGCAGGTATTATTTGACACAGATCGTAAGCCATGACGCAAAACCCGCGAGGCTAGTGTTGGTACTATGGAGGCACTATGGAGTGGAGGAGTACACGGGGAACGCTGGTGGACAATTTACGCGCCACTGGTCCTTCGTGTTTGGTGAAATTTGGCAGACGTACAATGCTTAAAATTTAAACAGATTAGTTTTACATGCATGATAGAGTGCTGCATATGCATGTGCGCGATTATGATACCCTCAATTTTTGATCTAAATTATTATAGAATCAAGACTTGGTAAATTTCCAATTTCATTAAGCAAGAAAATCTTAATTGATTATACAAAATTATAATTACGTTAAAAGTCCGTAATTAATTTCTTTAGATCTGATTATCAACTGATCGCGACCGCTGGGAAATCGCCTCGCGAAATCTAGCTAGCACGAAATTTCGCAATTTTGTCGAGACAAATGTAGCTCCAAGACGCTTTTTCTCGAGGCATCGCGCTTCTAGAGTCAGAACCGATTCGGGCGACAAAAGGCACAAATAGCATGTACTCATGTACCATAAGTGGTATGAGTAGAGAAATGGTGAAAATGGGATCACTGAGATAGGTGCCTACGCCAACCGAGAAAGAAGGGAATTAATTGATTTTAAGTCACTAAAAGCCAATTAGCCAATAGTGCTTCTTCTCTTTAAATCAAACTGGGAAGTAAACGCAGAAACTGGGGATGGAGATGCAAAGTGACTGTGGTGAGAGGATTCTAGAGAGAGAGAGGCTTCTCTGTAAACACACATCCACCGTCAAGAAAAGCCGACAAAAGGAAAACGTTTACGCGGCAAAGCACATGACTGATCTTGAGTTTATTCAAACTCCCAAGATAGGATTTTCTCCCTACTTGTGTTTTTGTAAGACCCGAAATTCCACTTCGAATAAGGGCAAAATCGTAATTTTGATTATAAAATTATAATTACGCTAAAAGTCCGTAATTAATTTCAGACTCTACACAAAACTATCGTACCTGCTAATCGCCTTCGGCAAATCTATGCTAGCACGCAAAATTTCGCAATTTGCCGAGACAATGGAGCCGGCATCGCCACGATCGCGCTTCAAAGGCCGTGAAACGATTGGCGCAAACGAAAGACACATATAGCATGTACTGGGCAAAAGAAGGCGTGTATGAGTAGATAAACGATGAAATGAATGCACGAGATACGAATGTCAAAATCAGAAAGAAGAAAATTAATCAAATAAATGGGATTAAGGAACTAAGACAAAAAGGTTACGTTTCGGCCTTCTCTTCTTCAAATTGGCAAGGCAGAAAACTGATGGAGAAACAGGAGACCAAAGAGCCGAAAAATGGAGGGATTTCAGGAGAGAGAGCATCCGACTTCTCTAGAAATAGGCGATCCACCGTCTACGGCCTTTCTGGCAAGAAGGAGAGTTGCCTACGCGGACAAAGCACATTCCGATTCGGAGTTTCTTCAAACTCCTCGATGTGGCATCTCCCTACTTGAGTTTTTACTCCTGACTTAAATGTTTATAATGTTTGCACTGAAATGGAGAGGTTTATTGATCGTCCCAAAACTGGGACCGACCGATAGAATTTTTGGAATAAATGGAGCAACTATATCGCTCCACTACCGATTCGTGGAAAATGCATATGGTGTTAACATCACACTGTCATCACATCAGATGGTTCACTGAAAAATATCTGAGTTAGTGATTTTTCATAATAGTAACCGAGGGTTTCATTATTCCAAATAAATACTTCTAAATCTATATTTCAGTAAATATGTTTGGGTCGAAAGGATTTAAATTAAATTGTCGTATTGATCATTGTTTCAAGTGAGCTAATTTTGATGTGATGGTGTACCGGGCTGTATAACATGATTGTGATTTAATATGCGAATATATTCATGTTATGTATTACTATGTGTATTAGAATTAATGGAATCGCATACATGTAATATCTCCATATGCAATCGGGACACCCTAGGACAGAGTGAAAAAGAACAAGCTCAGAGATAAAATGTCTTGAGGGTACTAAATGTTAATCACTCCGAGGGTAGTCCAACTGAAATAATATATCAACCGTCGGGAGCGGCCCGCCTTGATATATATTCATCTGAGGGTGTCCACAAACAATTAATATATATCAATCGTCTGAGCGCCCAATCATATATATTCATCGGAGGTTGCCCACTAATAATACAATTTCATACGCGCTTGTAAGGTACTGCCGGTGAGAGCTCGGCGACTCTGATCTGAAGTTGGTCATGTAGAGTATTCAAGTAGGATCAAGTGCATTCGCTGAATGTATGTTTAATTCGGGAACATCGTGACCGCACTTAGGTGAGGTCACCACGCATTCTTCAATGGTTTCAGTCACCGCCAGGATCCCCTTTTTTTCTCGTGCACAGAGCGTACAGGGAGACGGCTCATTCCTATAGAGATTACTGTGAAGAAAGCCTGATGTGGCTTCGATGGTCAGACACATGTATTAGAACTCTTTAAGTTTAATATATATTGCTTAAGAGTAAAAATATTAACTCTGTGAATCCATGGTTACAGATGGATCATAGTTATATTTGCACTGGTATCGCTTATGTAGCCCAAGTGGTCGAGATGTATATTGCATATATCAATCAAGTTGGATTTATATTGCAGATCGCTGGCAGCCCCACAAAGGAGACTTCGCTTCGATTTTCTAAAGTGGCGCCGTAACCCACCTCCACTTGTATTCCGCGGGTCGACGGTAGTCAACGGACCCCTGAATCAAGGCGCGCTTATTCCACCCAAGGGCTTTCCAGCACTTTCGGCTGGTTTAGCCGGTGGAGAGGTCGTTGATCGGTCCCAAAACTTGGGACCGAAATTGTGGAATTATTTTGGAATATTAGGACAGCCGTGAACCTCCATAAACTCTAGGGGCTGTTTGGGAGTGGGTTGGTTTAACTTGTGTATTAAATGGTTGTTTTGTATATCATGGGAATGGCCGTGGATTTCGGGTTCACTAAGTGAACCGTTGAGTTGTGATTTTCGAATAGGAAACCGAGGGCTTCACTATTCTCGAAATAAATGTTCTATAAGATATTTGCAAAGATATGCTTGGTTGGCACTGAATCGAATTGCTTCAGGTTTGATCATTAGCCTGGCAAAGCTAATTTTGGTGTTTGAAATGATAATTTCATAACATGTATGTATTTAATTTTTACGTAAATATATTCACGTTATATATCGTGTTCGCTTGCATCGCATTTCTGAACCGGTATACATGCATTCCATGTGCACACACTTAGATTATGAGTGGTGTGGGCGAGATAAGTTTAGAGAAAAGGTTCAAATGTAAGACCCGAGAAATTCCAATTTCGAATACGCAAAATCGTGAATTTTAATTAATAGTGCTTAATTACGGTTAAAAATCCAGAACACTTGGGACCGGACGCACAAACTGATTGCACTGCTGGAATCGTCTTCAAAATCTAGTTAGCACGCAAAATTTCACTTCGGCGACAATGAGTCGCACGCCGAGGCATCGCGTTTCTGATGTCAGAATCGATTTTCGATGCGATTTAAAGGCAATAAATAGCATGTACTACGTACCATAAGTGGTATGAGTAGATAAATGACGAAACGGGACGGCCGAGATAATATCACCACAACCGAGAAATGGCGAACAATTAACTTGGGTCACTAAATGCCAAAATGAATAGGTCATCTCTTTAAAAATGCAAAAGGAACCAAACGTGGAGGAGAGCACATTTCGATCCAGTAGCCATATTTTTTTTGGGTTTTTCTTAGAGAGAGAAACTTCTAAAGATATCGACGAACTCGACCGCCTGGCTACGACTAGAGCAAGAAGGAGAAATGTTCTACGCGGGACAAGCCACGTGACTGGATCGGGAGTTTTTCAAACTCCTTGGAGGTAGGATTTTCTTCCCTACTGGGTTTTATTCCATTTTTAGTGTTTTTCAATGTTCGAGCCGATCGAGACCATTAGGGAGGTTTCGATCGGGTCCCAAAACATGGGACCGAATTTAATACAAAATTTTTTGAACGAAATGGAAAATTTCAGAATACCCACGGGTCAGGGTATGAACATGGTGGGTAGTGGCTCAATCTTGTATCAAGTTGAACCGAGGGGCCTATGAAAGGGTTTGAAATGCGTTCAAAACATGAACCTAGGATTAATTTAATGGGAATAAGAAACCTAGGGTTTTACCGTTCTCAAGAATAGTGACCAAGAAATGTATTTTCTGAAAACTGTTTAGTTGGTAATTCGAATCGAATTGTTTGTGTTTGGAATATTGAGCCCAAGTGAGCTAATTTTGTGTTTGAAACGTCAATCAGAATATTTTGTAGATTAAATTTTTATGCCAGTATATTCATGCTTATATTTGTATGGTTAACTTATTGAACCGCATAGCATGCATTCCATGCACTGAACGCCCTAGGACCATAGGTTAGTGCATGAGACAAGCTCCAGAGAAAATGGTTCTGAGGGTCGTCTAATAATGTAAAATGATCGGAGGGTAAATTCTAACTAAAATAATATATCAACCGCCTGAGCGGCTCCATTGATATATATTCATCTGAGGGTAAGTCCACATAGCTGAATCCTATATATATCAATCGCCTGAGCTACCAATCGATATATATACATCTGGAGGGTTGTCCAATTAATAAAATATAAATTCCTCATACAAGGCTTAGGCGAGTGTAGAGAGAGCCTATGAGGACTCCTGGATCTCGAGTTGGTCGCGTAGACATTCAAGTAGGATCATGCATTCGCTTGAATGTTTGTTTAAATTGGAACATTGCACCAAGACTTAGGGGCGGTGAGTACCCACTTGCGCGATTCTCCCATCGAGCTTTAGCTCACCCCGCCGCGGATCCTCTCATGCAGTACCGAGCGCGAGGAGACGGCTCGTCCTAGAGCCAGGCCACAGAAGAAAGCCGGAATGCGGGCTTTCTTGTTGATAAGCTTACATGTACTGAAATGCCTCATTTTGGTATATGCGTCAGATAAGAAAGAATCATTAACTCGATTATGGATATATTGAATATCAGAAGATATAACTATTTTGGATGGTGACGATGCCGGGATGTGTTTTATGAAGATTTAGCTCGGCAGAGCTCCTCGTACAAAAAGGAGACTCGCCCGATTGCCGTGAAAATGTCAGTCACCCGACATTCACCAGTATTCGCGGTCGACGGTGAATAACCCGACCTGGTTTCGGGCGTCACAAATGCAGATCGAAGTAGTATAGCTGACACAGTGAGTTTCGAAACAGATTCACATCACCACTGTGTATTTGATGAGCACAGTATACGAACCTATGATGGTAATCGTGGGATTAGGGCTACGGTTGAGGATGAGCATCACCACCAGGTGTGTCTGGCGTCGAGTTTAGGTATGAGATTACCGAAATCACGACAAAACCCAGACACTACGCATGCGCATGTGTTTTGTGTGATTTGTGAATTAATCGTGAATTATTGTGTGAACATGTGAAATTTGATTTAATGTCATGCCATTTTGCTATGTTAATTGGCTGCTGCGCAAGTTTCATACACGGCATTAACACGCTTAGAGTTTTTACAAAGGTGTAAAACCGGAGCAGAATACCGGAAATAAATTGGAAAAATTTTAGTGGGTTTAAAGGTGAAGAAATTTAAATTTTTTAATGCCTTTACAGCCAGAAATCATAATTAAATCAAATAAATTTTACTAAATTTATTTGATCAGGAAGATGAGAAGAATTTAAATAAGAAAAATAAATTTTACTAAATTTATTTGATGAGAATTGAAGAAAATACTTTCTATGATTTTACATGTAGTAAAATTGAAGAAAAATGGTAGAAAGAAAATAAATTTTTATAAATTTATGGGAGGGAGAAAATTTTTCAATAGCAATGAAAAGAAATAATTTGGATAAATTATTTAGTTGTGAGGTGAGAAAATAATTTTTCTGGCTGTTTATGTGGTAAAATTTAAGAATGGGGTTAAAATAAATTTTTATAAATTTATTTGATTATTGTATATGGAAAATAAATAAATGATTTTAGTGATTTTTAGAGACTTTTCCAATTTTTGGAAATAAATGAAAAAAAAAAAAAAAAAAACATTTTTGTGCAGAAATTTTGATGGGCTACTGCCCATTTTGTATTGTGAGAAAGGAAATTTTGTATTGCAATATTGAAATTGTATTGCAAACAAAAGTAAAGAGAGAATGTGTCAAAATTGTATCGCAAGATGATGGTCGCGGAGGTATCGCAATACACTCAGAGTGTATCAGGACTGAGAAGCAGCGAGACAGTCAGAGTCGCTGGACAATACTAGCCTAGGTTACGACACGGCCGCTGCAGCAGCGCCGGCGCTCGGGCGCGGCGCCGAGGCGCCAGATCAAGAGTTTCAAGGCCGGCAGACGAAGGCAAGGCCGCGGCGCCGAGCTGCGGGCGCGCAAGAAGAAAGGGCGAAAGGCATGTGGGGCGCGCGCCGCGTAGCGCCATGCCATAAGGCGCGCCTCGGGCTGGTCGTTTCTCGCAAGGCACCCAAGTGCACTCTACCATTTTCGATCCGCTTTTGACTCGCTTTTCCTCGAAATACCAAAACGAACACCGTTCATTGTAAAATAAAATTTTTTTCTAAAAAAATATTTATTAAATTTCAAATAAAATCAAATAAATTTTGATAAATTCAAAATAAAATTTTTCGCAATAAAATTTTTGAAAAATAAAATTTTGGCTAAAAAACAATATTTTTAAACGCGAAATCGAATACAGATAACACCGAAGTTATGCACATTAGTGTCTCGGCCGTGGGATAAGGCCTTTAGATACCGTATTGACGAATTACCATTTGAAATGGTGATCGCGCAGAAGGCGCACGAAATTATATGCATGTGTGATGCGTATAGAAAATGGGCAATGCTAAGGTCGGGAATTATGACCTTGTGATTTTGGGTGCTGAATAACGAGCCTAGAATTTTATTTCAATGAAACGACTAAGGGTCGAACGGAAGACCACTTAGAAATGGACTGGTCGGCTCATGGTTGTCAATTTTACCATGTATTGCTGAAGTTAGATCGAAATGAAAATTAGCATGAATTGTAAATGGCTAGTAGAGGTCGAGATCGAGAATCGCCCACAAATCGCCGTACAATCTAAAAGTTTGATCGTAATGACTTTGCCGAGAGGTCAGAGGTATTACAAACAATGCTATATAGCACAGCATAGTATAGCATGTAGACAGAAGATCCTAGTAACCTCCGTGAGGTTTGCATGATCATCCTCCGACCTTCACAAGAGGAGGAGGACCCGACGGCGACGCACCATCGGTTTACGCATCGAGAAAGTGTTGTGAGGCTACGGAGATTACCTCGACGCTAATCTCTAGATTAGGACTAGCCGCGCTCTAGCCGGAGAATGAGGCCTATATGGTGGAAATGGGCAAGGACCTCTAGGAGACCTGTGAGGACTGCTGTACGTGAGTTCTCCCTTAGTGATTGTGTATGCAGAATAGATGACATGTCGAGGTTGCGAAGAGAGATCTAGGACTCTACCTTACAAAGGAATCCTATGATTATGGACATGTCGTAGTTCGAGGTCATCCCAGATACTAAGGATAGCTTCTACAAGGTCGCCATCGACAGAGCGTAGGGAGGATTACTCACCACACGCCAGACTCGTACTCCCGTGGTATTTCAAAAGTGGCTGCACATATTTTTCCAGACAAGATACGAGTCCAAGTGTCGTGTGGACGCTTTTGGAAGCGGTGTCAGCGATGAGCCTCACCCTAAAGGACGAGGTGAGACCAAACCAGATCTACTTCGAGTAGTACAAAGCAGTTTGTGGATGTTTTTCCGTGATGAAGCACCGACTACCTCCAGACAGTGGATATATACTCGTATTGAGTTACACCCTCGGGTATTTCACCCATCTCATGACTCCGCACAGATGGCAACCCAAGACGCAAGAACTCGTAGAGTCCAAATTAATGTGAGCTATTGGACAAGGGTTACGATCAAGAATCTGCAGACCCACATTCTGAGGATTAATGATTATTTGATCACAGAGAAAGCGAGTCTACCCAAGATGTAATCTCTCGTGACCGGGTTACCATCACCAGGGTTGTGGAGACAGATATCCCTAAGACGCACGCTAGACGCCGCTAAGGGCACTGAAGCCACGCGACGCCTTTCGATCAGACGGTCGCGCCAATGCATTCATGACCTTCATGCATAGGACGCCTAACCCTATTTAGATCATTGTCGTAGTCTTCGTGGATGACATTTTGATCTACCCCATCAGAGCGGGAGTACGAGTATCACTTCAAAATTGTTTTACAAACGCTAAGAGACCATCTGCTGTGTATCGCCAAGTTCAAGAAGTGCGAGCTAGCCATCGAGGTGAGATTTCTAGATTGTCGGTGTTACCATCGAGTCACCAAATTTGCAGAGAAGCGCAATGATGAATCGGGAGAGACTGACGTCAATCTCGAGACAGCTGATCGGTCACAAGGTGAGACGAAAATGGGCCGGTTGTCCATTCGACGTAGATCAGAGGACTTCGCCACGGATAATGGATCCGCTTATCAATGCACCACCATAGAGAGAGAGATCGAGGATACTTCTGGAACACCCTGATATGTGTTGGCAACGCTTATATATAGACCACCTCTCTTCTCCTTAGTTCGGGAGAGGCGTAAGACTGGCCACACCAGTTTCTCGCAGGACTGGGTACGCAGTTGAGTTGGCTGGAATGATCGGATTGCCCCGCAGACGTGGGATCCCAATGATTCAGACAATGCGGGCCCCGCTGGGGCCAGAGACGAGAGTGTATACTGATCTCTCCGCACACCGGCAAGGGTTGGGAGGAATCACTTCGGGCCGGTGTTATACAAGCACTTCCAAGAACAATGCATCAGCCGCATGGGTTTCAGGTAACGCTCATGGACGCATTTAGAATGCCAAGAATGAAGCGCAGAACCTTGCAATGGACCTATTGGTTAAGGTTGGATGCCTAGACAAGGATAAGTTTAGATAACTACTCCGTCACAAGAATCGAGACCAAAGTGGTGGTTATCATACCCACACCTACGGGATTCGGGCCTGGGATTTGTTAAGGCCTTGGGGAGAAGTTCAAGATGTATTGCTCCTTCCCCTAGATGGGTGAGAGTCAATTAGATATGTCAAGATTATGAGTGAGAGATCTCCGAGATTCTACTCAGAAATCCGGAGTGGGCACTATGAGGGTCATTCACCACCATGGTGAGTGTCAAGCTGAGTTGTCTTTAGGACTATCATCCAATGAAGACTGGCAGTTGAATCAGAACGGCGAGGCTCGGCAAGTCGGTAGCTATGTGCCCGAGATGAAAACACAGACATGGTTATCGCAAACTTAGAGTCGAAAGATAGAGCCTACGGCGACTCGAGGTTCGGGATACCCTTTCGAAATCAAGGCTGCAGCGTCATTGAAATGACAAGGCTCCCAGAATGGATGTCAGCGTAGTGGTATCGATCGGGTCGACAAATTCATTGATTGTCGCTGATTGTGACCTCGAGAGGTTAGCGCTACACACCAAAGTTGGTCAGTAGATTACGCACAGATTTATTACATACTGGCTGCTAGAGGCATGTCATAACACGCCGCCCCGATCATAAGGGTAGAGGATTGATTGCCCTCGCTGAATTCGCCACGACAATAAATATCGTGCAGTAAAATGAATGGCACCATATGAGCCATTGTATGGGAGGCCATGTAGGTCACCGATAGATTGGACCGAGATGGAAGAGAACTCCATTATCGGGTCCGGATTCGATTACATAATCTTGCAGAAGGTGAGCTTTATATTTACTGCCTTCTCACTACCGTAGCCCGCAGAAGAGCATGTAGATGCGCGACGCCGACCCTGTGGTTCGAGAAGGTCAGATCACTTTTCCTCAAGGTGAATCCCGAGAGAGGGTCGTTCTGCTAGCGCGGAAGCTATCGCCGAGGTTTATCGCCTTCGAGATACCGAGGATGTAATCAGATGCACTGATTAGCGCGTTACCGCCAAAGATGTCAAACCACGAGGTATTTCACGCCCTCCGTGCTCCTGAATATACTCCAGATCCAAATTTCATGGTGGATCGGGGACAGATCGAGGTTGACACTACTGGACCTTCGAGGAGGGACCGCAGCTATCAGTTGACAATCATGATCAAGTCTGCTAGACGAAGACCGTGAGGCTGCTAGTGAGAGTGCTATGGCGCACCAGGAGGAGGAGTCAACGTGGGAGCGCGAGGACACTGATGCGCTACCTATCCCCTTATCAAGCAGTGATGAGCTGCATTTGCTGAACATATTTAAAAATTTGAACGATCGCTCATATGTATGGTGCAAGAGGCACACAGATATGCATGTGGAGTTGATATGGATGTCCTGAATTTCGATCTAAATTCCTTAAGGAGGGAGAACGTAGCACTTGGCAAATTCCAATTTCACAAGTAAGAAAATCGTAATTTTAATTACAAAGTGTAATTACGCTAAAAATCCTAATAATTTTCGTATCTCGATGACTAAATGGATTGTACCGCTGAATCGTCTCTAAAATCTGGGGCTAAGACGAAAATTCGTGAATTTTCCGATACAATGAGTCGGCACGTTTTCGAGGCATCGCTTTCGTGATGTCAGAATCGATTGTTGTATTTAAAGGCACAAATAGCATGTACTACAAATTATAAGTGGTATGAGTAGATAAATGACGAAAATGGACGCCGAGATAGTGTCGAATGTCAAACCGAGAAATAAGTAATTAAATTAACTTGGTCACTAAATGCCAAAAATGAATAGTGTCATCCTTTAAAATAAAAAGGAACCAAAACGTATATACATTTCGATCCAAAGAGTCATTTTTTTGGGTTTTTCTTTAGAGAGAAACTTCTCTCTAAAGATATTTATTTAATCCGACCAAGCGCACGCCGACCCGAAAAAGGAGTAAATGTTGACGCGGACAAAGTTTCACGCGCGACTCCGGACGGAGTTTCTTCAAACTCCTCGAGGTAGGATTTTCTCTACGGTTTTATTCCCCATTTTTAGCGGTTTTTCAATGTTTGAGTCGATTGAGACCATTGTGGCGGCTGGACGGCCCCTTCAAAACATGGGACCGAATTAATACAAAATTTTTGAACGAAATGGGAGCACACTCGTAGAGCCGCCCACGGCCGCAGGGTATGAACATGGTGGGTAGTGGTTTGAATCTTGTATTGGTTCGAACCGAGGCCGGTAGGTCGTGGAAACGCGGGTTCAAACATGAACCCAGGATTAATTAGTACTTGCAACAAAGCAGAACCCTGGGGTTTTACTGCTCCTAAGAATAGTGACTCCAAGAAATGTATTTGAAAACTGTGCTCAAGTTGGCACTGAATCGAATTGCTTGTGTTTGGACATTAGCCCAAGTGAGCTAATTTTGGTGTTTGAAATGCTCAATTCATAACATTTTGTGTGATTTAAATTTTTATGCGAGTATATTCATGTTTATATATTTGCATGTGGTTTAGACTGTATTGGAACTGGCATACATGCATTCCATATGCACGGGAACGTCCTAGGACCATAGGAGTTAGTGCATGAGACAAGTCTAGAGAAAATGGTTCCTGAGGGTTGTCTAATACCAAAAATGACGGAGGGTAGTCCTGATTCAAATAATATATCAACCGTCGGAGCGGCCCAGTTGATATATATTCATCGGAGGGTAGTCCACATACAACTTATATATATCAATCGTCGGAGCGGCCCAATTGATATATATACATCGGAGGGTTGTCCACTAATAAAATATAAATTCTCATACAAGGCTTAGGGGGCGAGTGAGAGAGTTTGAGACTCCTGATTCGGAAGCTGGTCATGTAGACATTCGCAGATCATGCATTTGCTTGAATGTTTGTTTAAATTGAACATTGCACGCACTTAAAGGCGAAGAGCTCACTTGCATGATTCTCCCATCGAGTCTACCACCCCGCCGCATCCCCCCCTTTTACGTGCACGGAGCGCATGAGGAGAAGGTTCGCCCCCAGAGCTGGGGAATACAGAAGAAAGTTTTAATGTGGCTTTGTTGATGTTTACATAATAGAATGCTTCTCATTTTAATATATAAAGGTACAAGAGAAATCATTAAACTTGCATTGGCGGATATAGTTGAACATTGTAAGATATAACCAGTTGGATATAGTGTGATTGATGTCGGGACAGTTCAAGAAGATTTCAGATTGGGCAGAGCTCCCGCAGCTTGGCACTCGCCCTCGATCGAAAAACGCCGCGCCACCCGACATTCACAAGTATTCCAAGGGGTCGACGGTAGTCAACGGACCCCCGGGTTTTGGGGTGTCACAGGAGGGTTGTCTAATAATATAAAATGATCGGAGGGTAGTCCAAACTATATAATATATCAACCGTCTGAGCCACTCAATGATATATATTCACCTGAGTAGAAGTCCACAAATTATATAATATATCAACCGTCGAGCTACCAGCTTTGATATATATTCATCGGAGGGTAGTCCACAAACTACATAATATATCAACCGTCGGAGCGGCCCAGTTGATATATATATTCATCGGAGGGTTGCCCACTAATAAAACTAATATTCTCATACGAGGCTAGCGAGCGTGAGAGCCCATGATGAATTTTATCCGAAATGGCATGCACATTCAAGTAAGTGATCACGATTGCTTGAATTGAAGCTTACTTGAACATCAAGACCGCACTTTGAAAGCACAGCAGTTCCATTTAGCATGATTCTCCCATCGAGCTTTAGCTCACCCCGGGCCGTGATCCCCCTTTCACTGTGCACAAGAGCGTGATGCGAGTAGTGCCTATCCTAGAGACCGGGTGGGATTAGAAGAAAAGCCTGATTGTGGCTTTCGTCACGATATCTACATGTATTAGAATTCTCCCCACTTTACATATATGTCAGATAAGAGTAAAACATTTGGAATTTTGTAACTACTGGGTATATAGTTGAATTCATGGTTAGTATGTATTATGCATCGCTAGGCCCAAGGGTCGTATTACTCATGATTTGATCTCGACATATTGAATACATCGACCGTCGGACAGCTCTACGCAGTATTTTAATTCGGGGGGTAGAGCTCCCCTGCATGCGGAGACTCTCGATTTTCTAAAGTGGCGCCTGCAACCCGACCACTCAGACCTCGCGGCCGACTGGCAGTCAACCAGACCCTGCCTCAAATGCTTTCAAATCTTCAACCCCACAAGAAATCAAAGAGAATTAATACACATCACTATATCAGAAATGCATCTCATTTCAACTTCATTATATTGAGAGTACTTCACATTATACAATCACGCTTGGTCTTTGAAGCGGGTATTTCGCAAATGGTCTAAGGTCAGGTCTCATTTCATCATATCTACCATATCACAACATCCATTATAATGAACCATTTTGATTCTTTCCTGTTTGCTTTGACTCTGCTTTCAGTATTTGAAGGCCTGGTTTTAATTTTCACGAATGAGCTCAACAAAACTAACGAGAATGATCATTAATGAACGGATGAAATATCAGGCCACCATAGCGAGGGTGAATGAGCCACTACCGATTTATAGAAAAACAAATTCATACTTATCATTAATTAAAGTAGTTTTGATACCCATTATTGAATTTTTTTTGTAAGATCAAGAGCATTTATTAAGCCCAAAAATTAATGATTAACACAAAAAAAACTCAATAAAAGTATTACAAAATAAAAACTTTATTAAACAAATAAGTATATTAATTTGTAGTGTGTAGAAAAACATACCTGGTATGTATCCGAAATTATTGACTGTTATTTATCTCCAAAGAAATTTGTAAGTGATAAGATAAAAAATAAAGATGGTTAAGATTGAACATGAATCTTTCATTTCTCCAAAGAGTGTTCTATCGCACTTCTTATTAAATTTTTGTGGATTTTATTTACTCATATATATAAAGATAAAATAATAATTGGGATTTCACAAATAAATTTATCAAAGCAGCAGAATATGTAACCACACCTATAACTAATTAATATTAAATCATCATATGAATGATCCACTAATATATATAATTATATAATTAAATTATAGTATAATTATGTTTATTTTTATAATTCATAAATTAATTCCATGGCTAATATAATTGAGATATAAATCGTGAAAAGAAATTATAGAATAAAATAATTGGTTTAATTCATCTTGTATTTTTCTTCTTCACCGTGGATCCTCCTTGTCTGGAGTATTGAACAACTTTGTGCTACTCTAGCTTGGGTAAGGTATACAATGAAATCTATTATTGAGATTTCGATTTGCATAAGGTAGTCTATTCTCATTTTTTTATTAATATGAGGGCATGTTAGCGAACAATTCATTCTCTATTCTAGAGTCCAAAGGCCTACATCCGTATGATTTAAAAGCGTACACAATCGTAGAGTAAAGGCCAACTCGCCTGAAGAGTACAAAAATTATTGAATTACGAGTTTACTTATAAATTCATAATATATAGTTATATATATTTTAAATAATAAATAATAAATTTAGGTATTTATGGTAAAATATTTAAGGATTGAGAAATGAAAATATGAGAATTAATAAAACATATATCGTGACCGAATTAATAAATATATATATATATATATATATATATATATATATATATATATATATATATATATATATATATGTGATTCCTTCTCTCTACAATTCCATTATAAAAAAGCCAAAAAAAAAAAGCCAACTTACCCAATTAAGTTTATGAAAAGTATTTCAATATTAAAGGATTAGTTTTGTAGTAAACTAAAGTGAACCATCTTCTTTTCCTCAAAAAACTTGATGGTTTTTAAGATAGGGAATCCAAAGTGTGAGGCACTAAATAAGGGGGAAGAGGTGGTGATGGAAGCAAATACACTACCCACCCTTCAATTCGATAGCCACTTTCTCCAACCGCATTACTAATTCAATCATCCAAATGGGAACTCCTGCAATTTAAAAAACAGAACACAGTACAATAGTTGAAACAAAAGGATTAGGTTTTTTTTTCTCCATCATAAAATGGATTGGCTCATTTAATTTTAAGAAATTGGAATTAAAAGGACAAATTTAAAATTATTTACAAAATTCTTATAGTAACTTTAAAATATCATAATTTCTAAAATTATAATCAGAAGATAAATCTTCCACAATTTCAATGGTGTCTTTTTCACTTATTTTTGATTTTAAATAATGATGCTTGTTTTGTAAATAACTTTTTAATTTATCACTTTTAAAAATGACCATTATATCCTAAACAAGACATGCCATCTCTTATTATATCTAGTCATAATAGTCAACATTTATAATAATGAATAACTTTGATTTTCTTCATTTATTGGAACTTAACTTCATTTAAAACATTTGAAGGCTTCAAATAGTCAAAACTTCAAGAATGAGCTCAATAAAAACTATAACATGAATGATCATCAATGAACGTGATGAAATATTTATGATAACCTATAATAGGAGGGGGTGAATGACCACATTATATGCATGAATAATCCCAAATAAATGACGATTCACTAACCTTAGCATCCATGATCTTGATGATCATTTTACCTTTGATGCAATCTACACAGGTATTTTGATAAATTGAGATCCATAACATAAATTTGAAAAGACGTACCATGTTTAACGAGTAGCAAAACAATTGAAATTCAAAAATTTAAAGAATAAAAGAGTAGTAGGTAATTAGCAGTGTTGAAAATCTGACCGCTTTCGATCGGTCACAAATTGATTTGACCAATGCAGCACCATAGGTAGAATCGACCTGATAAGAACTTTGTTTAAACTGTCGTGGATCAACTGAGCAATGACCGAGTACCGTTTCATAATTTTTTCGTTAAAAATGTTGTTTTGCTTAGTGTTAGAAGACTTGGTAATCAAAACAAATTCAATCAATATTACAAGCCTATGGATTCAACATGAAGTCGGAACATGGAAGTGTACCACAAATAACCAATTTTACCATTATAATGCCATTACGATTATTTTAAATGTTAATAAAACAAATTTATATATATTATTATTAATTAAGTAATATTTATATAAATAAGTTTATTTAATTTTTAATATATTTTTATATTTAAATATTATATATATATATATATATATATTAATGTCTATTAAACAAAATAATAACATTCTTAAACACACACTGAGATATTAAAATTGTCATAATATTAAATAATAGATGATCATGATTCATTGTTCAATTTAATAACCTGCAGAAGTTTATAAATTTTCTCATTCGAATTATATATACATTCGCTTTAAAACATTAGATAAGAGGTCGGGTGTAAGGAAAATCAAGCAATATTTAAAAACGTGGGCCAAACTAAGTATGTGAGGGCACGGTATAAAAAAGATGATCAGTAATATCGCTCCAGCCGCTGGTTAATTAAATGCTTCCTAAATCGCCGCTCTTAAAGAGACAGAAGAGGTGTAGAAGGAGTAAAAAGGTATAATTAATATGCATCATTAAATTTGAAATTGAAACTGAAATTTTGAAACATTAAGAGAGGGGTGGCGCCAAAAGGTAGACCATCTCCAATAAACTGAGGGCACTTTGCGTAAAAGACAGAATGAACACATCGCGTTGGCTAATTAAATGTTTCCATACCGCGCGTAAGTTCCACATCAGATGGAGGTAAGAACCTGCACTCGTTATTAGCGTCAAAGCCGTGGTAACAAAGCCCTACTATATTATACGCTTATAACAAACAAAACATGTTAAAACTTCACTTCTCCGCCACCCCACCAACTCCGCCCAACAAAGTGGTTTTACTGGACTGGCGGCAATGCCCTTTGCTCCCGCTGCTTCCTGCTTTTTCAGAACAAATTCCAAAACAAAACCCTGTACCGCCCGCTGCCTCGCTCACAAAGATCAATTTTAAATATTATGTTAAAGTCATGTAAAACACTATTGAATGCCAATAAATTCATAACGATTATTAAATTTAATATAATAATAGAAATGGTATCATTGGATTACACTGGGTATTTTATAGTTTTTCTAAACCAAAAAGAGAAATGAATTTTTTAATTATATTTTTACTTTTTGTATTATAAAAATCAAAATCAAAAATGTAATTAAATAAAAATTAAACTTAATTCTTAAGTTTCATTTTTTAAATACTTTTTAGAAGTAGAACTCATAGTTTTTAGCTTTCAATAAATAAGAACTTTTTTAAAAGTCTATAATTTTGTATTTTAATTTTTAAATTTAGAAATAAAACATTATATGTTTATTTTAATTATATCTCCAATTTTAAAAATTAAAGAATAGAAAAATGTGATTTGAAAAATTAATTTTAAATATTTTATTTTTTTAAATTAAGAAATTAATTATGGTGAAATGATTGAATCTCTTGTAAATAAAATAAAATATGAAAAGAAACTCAAATAAATAAACAAATAAATATGGAAATATATGTTGTTTCATAATAAAATTAAGTGTGGGCAAATTCAATTAACCTAAGATTTAAATTAATTGGGTTAATACATAATATCTTTAAACTGCTATAAAAGATATTTACCCTCGATGGAGGGGTAACTATAATAAATATAAATTTATTATAGTTAATCCGCTATTTATAATAAATATGAATTTATTATAGTAACTGCTTATTCGACTACATGCTGGTAACTGTTTTTAACTGTATTTCGCTTCCTCTTCTCCCTATCAATGTTATATATAAACCCTATACGCGTGTTGTGAAGAGACTCTTCCATCAATTACGTAAAATAATTTCAGATATCAAATGATAAGCGAGGCAAGAGACGCTGATTTAAGATCTATAAACCCGGCTGAAAGAGATCAAGGATTTAAGATTCATAAATCGGCGAATTCTCACACTTACAAAGGCTAAACAAGGATTTGAGTTGCATTCTAATTTGGAAGACAAAACCACAAGAATCCAAAGATAGACACCAATGGAGAATTCAAAGCCTCGCGATATTTGTTTCATATATTTGATGATCCGTATTTAATGTATCCTGCTTCTTATGAGACAATGATCTGCATGAATTATCTTGTTTCAAGATATTCAATTATCAAGTATGTAATCTATATTATTATTGGGAAAGAATATTTTATTATCGTGAGACAGAGTTTGAATTCGAAGGATCCAAATATTATGTGTTAATTCCTCGTGATATGTTTAACAATATAACAGAAAGAATTAAGTTTATTTTATTATTATTTATTTATTAAATAAAAATAAGAGAAGATTATTTATAAATGTTCGGGGAACCCAAATCTATACGTAATTCAATATTTACTATAACTAGTATTTGCTTTATAAATGTGACTAACATTTTTTGTAAATTTATTGTTTAATATTTTTCCTTATAACACTTCATCTGAATGATCATTACGGAATTTAAGGAAATTTGTTAAGACTGCTTCATTAAAACCTTGCTAGTAAAACTCAATGGCAAAACCTATAACGAAAGAAAAATAAAGTAATAAACTAACATCTATTTATACTCCCCTTATATCAATGTCTTTTGATTGACACATTCAAATTTTATATAATAATTTATTAAATGTTGAAGTTAGCAATTACTTATGAGTAAATATGTTAGATTATCATTTGAGTGTATTTGTTAATTTGTGATCTAGATTTGTATGGATTTGAAAGATAGCCCGAATCCGCATATCCGAGCATCAGGATTTTGACTTATTTTTAAATAAAATGGGGATCATCTTAGTAGTTCCAATGAAGATAACATAATACATTTTTTATGCCATTACAATGTCTTCGAGTCAGGAGAATTAGCAAAATATATATGCATCGATAACACTAATATATGGTATTTCATGACCAAGTAAATTTTCGCCATTTTCACTTATGACAAAATTAATCTTTTTCATATCAAGCCGGACAACCATAATCTGTAAAATTGCTAAAAATTAAATGTTGTTCCAAAAACAATTTTATACTTAATGAGATAGTATAGTAAAACTAATGAAAACATAAAAATTTGGCTTAAAAAATATCCTCACAGAATAATCTAAAAAAATAGAGATTAATAAATAAAATTTTATGGATATTCATTATATTTATTTCTCAAAACATCCCAAAAATCAATGTGAAACAAAGGAATAATTATTAAAAATAAATTTATTCTCATTTGGTTTTCCCAAAAATAAAATAAAAAAACCTAAGAAATAAAATGCATCTTCCTGGAACGATAATGTAATGAATGGATTTAGGAAATCCATCGATCCAAATTTCGGGTTGACATTAGCGTCAATCAAATAAAGAAATAAAACATGATTGAAATATGACAAATCTCATATATTCACGTCAATAAAAACAAAATTCTATAATTAAAACAAATTGCATAGACTTGGATTCATGATTTAATAAAAAGCCAAAATTCCACATATTGAAACTAAAAATTATTTTTAAATTGCAATTGTGTCAATAAAACAAATAAACACATAAAATATAGAAAAATAATTTGATAGTTCATTGTTAATTAAAATAGATATGATACCCATTGCTGTGTTATTTATGAGATCAAGAGCATTTTATTAAGCCCAAATAATTGATTAACAATCAAAATACTAATAAACTTATTATAAAATATAAATTTTACCGAATAAAAAAATATATTAATTTAGAAGCCATATATAAGTTATATATTTAAAATGGACTCAAAAACATTGATTGTTATTTATTTGAAAAGAAATTTATAAAAGATTAATCAATGAGAAAATAATTAAGAATGAGTATTTGAATATTTTATTTATTTTTCAAAGAATACTTTTGTCAAACCCTTAGTTAAATATATAGTCACAGTTGAAATGATTAAACTTTTTGTCAATAAGTTTAAACCAAATTTTTATTGGTCATTTCCTGCTTTAAGATACTTTGTGAAAATATCTAATGCCTTTTGAGTAGTTATTATATACATTCAAAAGGTCTGCCATTATAAATTAATGGATGGGAGATTCAGGATGAGGGAGAGAGAGTCAAATATAAATGTAAAAGTATATTATTAATTTTTTTATGATGTTTTCCATACTTCTTACTTATTTTTAAAGTTGTTAGAAAATAAAGATATTAAATATTTAAAAATATCTCCAAATAATATAACAAATTAAAAATGGGTTTTCTTTTATGTATTCCTAATCACATGCAGTTTCAAAGAGTATATAGAATAGAGTGGTGGTTTAGTTATATTATATCAACAAAACATGGGTTTTTGATTGACTTGATTTTGAAAGAATGAAATACTAGTAATATTAAGAAGAAAATAAATTTAAACAAAACTAAAGAAATATTATGCACCTGCTAATAAATAATAATATCAAATCTGCATTTTTTATTTTAAAAAATTAAAAAGAAAGAATCATGATGACAACTGAATTTAAACCGTGGTGGGGTCTCAATGTCGTTGATTTGCCTTAGGTCTCCTGTGGTGTCACTTCATTTCATGTCTTGATTCCCCAACTCGACTTTTTATTAATTATATAATATTTAAAAAAAAAAAAGAAAGAAAAGATGAAAAGTCAACAGATCAAGCAGCTCAAGAATCATTTCTTTATTACTATATTATATAATAATAATGTACTTAAAAATAATTATATATTTCAAATAATAGTCAGGTGGAACGCCCGCTATTATCTACGAAAAGCCACGCATTTTAAGCCTGCCATTATATCAAAACAAAAATAGTGGAAACTTCCACTCACTCTCCAAATATCTTCCCGACCGACAAATCTCAAATACCTGGCTTTGATTGAAAGAATAAATGAGTAGTAATATCGAGAAAGACTGACAGTGGAGTTGGTAATTTAGACTATATGGTAGGTGCCACAAACTGGTGAGTACCCATTCATTCCCCGTGATCTTCCTTATCCTTACTCTTCTCGATTTCGTCACACGCACTACTCTGATCTCCCAGAAGTCTAGGATTAGAAATCCAAGAAAGTCCTGGCTTCACCATCACAAGAGATTACCTAGGATTAAAATCCGTTCATCTTGGTAAGAAAGTGATTTTTAGTCATTTTGAAGAGGAATCTGCATTTCTCTTTATAAAAAGTGATTTTTGCTGATTTTTTTGTTCTAATAAAGTGTAAATGGAGTAAGAACATACTGAATCTAGCTTTTTCTTCCTCTAAGAAGACCCGAGTTGATTCTGGAATCTCACCGAAACATCGACTCGACTACGCGACCACTGGGCCGAGTTTTGAACCCTTACGTCCCGACTATCCAAAATACTCTTCTCCTATCCATTTCGAGCTTCTTTAGTTTTCTTCGCATTGTTGCTTTGTTTCCTTCCCTTCGTTTTCAACAAAACCAAATTCCAAAAAACCTAACAGTCAGCTTTTGGTTCACATCAGATCAAATTCTTAAGCTTTTCCCTTCATATTTCATTTCCCTTCATTGCTTCCCACCAAAACCAAATCCAAAAAAAAAAAAACCCATATATTCTCGCTGGTCATAACGCATCAATCGCTATGACTTTTCGAGACTTCCCAATTGTTTTCCCAAATCCAAACCAAGTAACGTAGACGAAATGGCGTAGGATCGTTATCGCCGCTTGCCGTGGAAAGTTCTCGTACTCGTTGCCCCTATCGGACGCTCATCCTGCTATCCTGCTTTGCTACCGCAGCCATGCGCTTCAAAACTTCGCAACCGTTTCCGACGCCGAGGACTACGAGGATTGATTTTAGCAAATACCGCTGATGAAGCCACTGCAAAAGGGATGGTAAATCGCACTCAAATTTCTGTTCAAGACCAGCCGAATCAGTTGATCGACTGGCTGTGGGAGTGCAGAGGCATTTGTATTGATTTAGGACATCAAAACATGAGCCAAGCTTGAATGGTGGTGTCCTAATTCCCATCTCACGTTATCAGCTCGGGCAGAGAAGCATACAAGAAGCGCAGTTATCATTGGGATCCAAACACCCGCACCCTCATGGACTCTCTCACACAAGGTCCTCCACCCGAGTGCAACGCTTAAAGGATATGAATGTTTTTATCAAGAGACTCCACTTGAACCAAATTATGGATGCCTCTGAGAGATGATAAGACGAAGATGATCGGGATATGTGGATGGCTATAAGTGGGTAAACCATACTGTCAAGCAAGTAGCTCAACAAGCTTGCAATGTAATTTGTTCACCACGTATATCTTCATGGATGTATCCTCGGACTCGAGACTCTAAAAAGTGATATGAAGGGATTGCCAAAATTCAACAAAGAACCTGTAATAGTTGAAGCTTCCAATTTATGGAAGGATGAATCCACAAGAGCGTGATGAATCAAGGTAGACTCACAGAAAAGAAGGAACCTGATAAAGAGAATCAACCTGAGAAAGAGAAAGAATGTAAGAAAGTGAGAACATCCTTATTATCTTCGGATGACATTTATGAAATTAATTCTTTATAGTTTCAATTCCTAAAGATGATCCGACAATATGCAAACTAGTACTGGGTCTCTAGAGGACGAAATCAGGAATGGGCGCACAAAATGTTTTCCAATTCAACCCATAAGCAGCTAAGACAAGATTTACCCAAGCAATATAAAGAGCGATTCTCGCGAGGGGACCAACTCGCGACTCCATAGCAATTAAGGTACTTGGCCGAATGTGGGAAACTCGTGGATTTTATTTTATTTTTTTTCCTTAATACTTATAATAATATATTATTTCATAATATTCATTATTTATACTTTCAATATTCTTTTTAAATAATAATTTATTATTTATAAATCTTAATAAATTATAATATTTTTATACGTATTATTATTTTATAAATAATAATATAATAACAATATATATAAACAACTAATTTACTAATTCCATTAATATAATAATTATCAAATACAATAAACATTAAGTAAATATATATAAAAATTCAAATATAACTAAAATTACAATAACAATTTTAAAATTAAAATTGTTCACTTCTATTTTTATATTCGCTCGCATGTATGTATCTGAAGCATTCATCATAATAGGTATCATAATCATACCACCTATTCGCTTTAATCACCTCACGCAATCTATTTCTAAATATTCCAACCCAACATATCCACGAGAGTGCTAATATTCTTCTTCCTTCATCGCTAAACTTTTCATATGTAATAAAATACAAAATTCTTTTCAAAATACTAAAAACTTATTTCCTTTCTCTTCATCTACTTCACCAATATTTATTATTATACCAACCTTATTAGATATACACCTCTTACTCCAAGAATTTTGACGAGCAAACCAACTGTCGTGATCGCGCCACACTTATTCTTCAATCCAACCCAGCAATATTATATCCTTCAAAACTCGTTTTTTTCTCTCAGATCCGTGATTATCTCCATCATCAAGCATTAAATTTCTACATTTCTTTAATAACATTTAAATATATATGAAATCTGAAAATTTTCTTCATATTGGGGATTAATAATTCTACTTAAACGTTTGCCTAATATAAACCTCTCCTCCATATTTTCTTTCAAATTCAAAGAATAAAGAACCTTCAACACCTCTCCTCAACCCCAGCAACCTAACAAACGCCTCCATCTGTAATTTTTTTTAACAAATCCTATAACACGAACACATATTTATACTACCTCATTTAATAAATTTCATTTCATTTACTTTTAAATATCACTAAGTTATTAACTTTGCACAATAAAATTCATACATCAACATCGTAGAACCATTAAATACCTTCCTTTTATAAACGATATCACAATTATTCTCATATAATCCACGATATCACGCTAAACGTTCATATAGCTTAACCTGAAAAGGCAAGTCAGGAATCACGTAAGGAGTGTCTTAAAAATTAATTAAAATTAAAGAGACCTAAGGAAGTTCGACGAACCTATGGGCATTCCATTTAATTTTGATTGAGAAAAAGTAAACCGTGTGGGAATGTAATATTTTGGATGTAACGGCGGGGGGAAAAGTGTTTCCAATTTAGAAAAATGGATATCAAGTCCCAGAAATATTTGGGCGGAAAATTTGAATCGATGGTAATTGGTTCGTATTAAGTAATCGCCGGTGCCGGGTAACATGTGACAAGTCATCAATCCGTGCGTATTGCGACCGGCAGCTGCTCGTATTTAACGCCCGCGGCGCCACGCAGGTTTCCGCAAATACCGTGGACGGGGTTGGCGCTAGCAAATCGAGCGCGACAAGATACCCGCATCGCTACCCTCCGTGATCTTTTCAGCAAGCCCGCGGCGAGGAATAAACAGTTCGTACGCAGCAAAAATAAATTGAAATACAGATGCGCGCGGAGAGCACGCCGTAGCTTACCTCAACCCGCGGAGAGGCCGAAATCAAATTCGTGCATCCTCCGCGTTTATGCGGCCGGCAACATATGAGAAGGAGTTTCATAACCATTTGCAGGATACCTCGCAAATGGATGGTCAAGACGCTGCTAAAAGCCAGGCTTTATTTTGCATTTTTAACCCTCATTCAACATATGCCATCGAATCCAAGATGCTCTGACATTGTTTAAAGATAAAAACGAGTCAAGTCCGTGAATTTTGATTTTCGCCTCTATGGGTTCGAATCAAGAAGATACTTGAAATGGTCTCGTAATCACTAAATAATGGAGGAGGAAAACTGTTCGTGCTCGCCTGAAAGTGGCATGATAATAAGACTTTAGTTAGGAAGGATGGGGGTTTAGACCAGGTTGTTTATAGTGTTAGGCATTACAAGATAGTGCGGGAATCCTGCATGTACAGAGAGATAATTCTTGGCTTATGGTCCGAAGGGTAATGAAGGTAAATCAACTTTTGCAAGGGATTTGTTTCGTCGCTGGGCTTGGCTCTACACGCGGTTATGACCGCAGATAACATCAAGATATCAAGACGACGAACGCTGTTACGCTTGCGATAAAAAGGATATCTACAAAGATTCGCTGGACAGACAAGCAAAGATAGACATTTATGAAGAATACATTTAAACCAATAATGATGCCATTATCGATAATATTCATGTCAGAAGATAGCGTATCTTTTTTACCCGATTTTGAAAAAAATCAATGTATGATCGTATATCTGTAATTAATCGTTGCGCTTTAAATAAGAAGATTATTGCGCTAATAATTAATTGTTTAATTACGTTGGGATGCTCATGATACATGACGATAATAGTTCTCTTATTTGCAGATTTAGTAGAATAAAATAATTTGAATATAAAAATTATTTTAAATTTGAAAAGCAAGATATTTTTTGCTTGTGCCAAGTGTTTCTTCAGAAATAAAGATCATATTTGTTGTAGAAAGGTTAAAGATAAAGTTAGATTCATAAAGATGATAAATGAAATGAAATTAAAGAATGTAATTAACTCCATGAAAATTTAATTTGAAATTAGCTATAAAAGGGGTGTTTAAATAATGAATTGCCATTTAAAAATCAAGGTATCAGAAAGCTCTGATGCCCTAAAAACACAACAGTTGCATGTCAAAGTCAAAGTCAGTTTACCTATGCCGTCTGCCTAAGAATAAAAAGAACCAAATAATCGTCACATCTGTTATTTACTAGCAAAGCCAAGAAATGGCAATCAATCGATCCATCGCAAATATTATTAATAATCGCAAACGAATATATAACAAGACGCGCGCATCCCACATCCGAGAGGTAATAACGCCACACGGTTAACATACTTCGCCATTAAACGATCGGACGTTACGTTGTTAACTAGAATACAAAGCATAATATACGAAATGGCGATGATTATCATAAGAAAAATATTAAGAACTGTTATGCGATATGTCAGATCAGACAATATTATTAACGATCAACGCATTATTAACAGCAACATATTGATTAAGAACCGTTCGAACGTGCGAGTTTTGATCAGACTCATCGTTATCAAGATGAGGTAATTAAATCGAAAGCGAATTAAGCGATTACGAACTGGATATACATTACGCTGATGAAAATTTCGTTTTCCGGCATCTTCTTCAGCCAAACTAACGCTCTCAAAATCACTGCTTTATCATTTGCAAGATTTATAGACTAAATGTTGTGACCTAAGTGAGTTCGACGAACCATGGTGGTATCTATTTTAATTTTGATCGTAGTAAAAAGTAAACTGCAAAAATGCGAATATCTCTGTGATAATTTGCTGGGAAAAGTGTTTCCAATTTAGAAATGCAGGGACGTAAGTCCCGTAAAATATTTGGGGCGGAAATTTGAATCATTTAATGGCTTGCATAAAGAATCGCCGTATACGTAGAATACGTGATGCTTCATCAATCCGCGGTTATTAGGAATTAATAGTTGTTCGTGATTTAACGCCCGTTATGCCATGAGGCTTCCTGCAATATCAGCGGCTTCGTGTCATATATAGATGAACGATGCGGGACAAGATACCCGCGATCGATACCCCCTCCGTGATCTTTTCCACAAGGTCCATTAAGCGGAGAGAATGTTCTATAAAAGCTCTCATACAAGCAGCGAAAAATAAATTGAAATGATTGTAGATGCCTACGAGAGCACGCCGGGTATGTTTTACCTCAAATTCCATGGAGAGGTGCTCTAAATTGAAATTCAAAGATCCTGGTTTGCGTGTCGGCAAATACGAAGGAAAGTTATAACCATTTGCAGATACCCAAATGGATGGTCTGGGCAGACGCCAAGGTGTTAGTTTTATTCGAGATTTTAACTTCATTTGGAAGAGGCTCGCTTCGAACGTAAGATGTTCTGGATTATTGTTTAAAAAGATGAAACGAGCTGCGTCCTGTAATGATGGTTTTAGAGCTCAATCGAAGGAAGATACGTGAAATGGTTCGTAATTCAATGAAAGAATGATGGTGAAAACTCCACCGTGAGCCAAGGGTAAAGGCGAAGATGCATTTATCAAGAATTTAAGCAGAAGCTTGATAATCAATCCCGGGCCAAGGCTCACGCAGTCGCTGTCAATAACAAGATAAAGGGAATCCAGAATGAGTAGATAATTGGGTTTATGGTCCAACTAAAAGATCACTTGATGCAGATCGACGCGTGCACATCGTCCCGCATCGATTTGCCTAGCTTCACCCCGCCCCGCTTTATACATCGTTGACCCACCTTGACTGAAACCACTGGGCAAGATCCCGACTCCACACAACTATTATCACAATACTACCACTTCTCACTACCAAACGGCATTATCTACACCATCATCGACGATGTCGATTGGAAGTTCATCATCCCATTCAAGCCCCTGATCGGTCTTCACTGCGATTTCACTGTTAACCCTAAATATAAACCTAAGACTATAATCAAAGGAGGCATCCCTTCTATAATCCTTGTTAACCCAGATGCTGATTGGACTGTTAGTATGCCAATTAATTTACTTAATTGGTTTACGAACTCACTTAGGTCCCTCTTTAATTTTAATTCTCTAATTTTCCAACATCTTTCACAGTTCATACAACGTCATATAGTTTAATCGAAAAGGGAATTAACTCTAAAACAAAAATTTATCTAACTGTAGCCTTAATATCCCATTTTATGAATCCTTAAATTACCTTAATTTAAATTACCTCACATCTTAATCTTTAATAAAATCTAAACAAAAACTCCACAATCAAATCAATTCATATTCATAATAATCTCTCTTTTTATTTTAACATTTTAACAAATACATTACATTATATTAATCATCTTATTCTATTACAAAATTCTATCCATATAAACAAAATTCTTCATAACCCTTTCATACATATTACCTCTTACGCCTCATATATTCCTCTCCTCGCACATATTACAAAAATTCTTCCCAACATAAACATCCGAATCCCGACCTACAACCCAAACCCGTAAATGCATTCGCTTAAAATGGACATCAGGCCACCACCTACCGTATACATGGCGATACACCATATATCCTAACCCATTCTATCCATCGCTTACAATCTTCTATTCATACATATTTCCGCAACTGATCAATATTCATCACAACTTCAAACTACCTATTAAATACGTGATCGCGAACGCCATTCTTCCTCTACACCCACCGCTATCGAACTTAACGAGCCACCACCACTCTATAAACTCCCGCTTCAAATCCGCACAACCTTCTTCTTTATTATATTCAAACCCCGGCAGAAGCTTTCCAATACCTTCAATTTTTTTCACTAATTATTATTCAAACACCTCCTTTATACCTCTATTTCCAAATTAAATTTCTCCTTAAATTTAATCCAAATTCTTAACTTTAATTTACATTTCATTATCCTCTTTATATCTGGAATTTTTATACTTTACTTTACTTTACTCCTTACGTCTCAATTCTCCTTTACAAAAAACTTAACACTGCAAGAAAAAAATATCTTTACAAATTTAAAATAATTTTTATATTCAAATTATTTTATTCCCCAAATACCAAACCAAAGCTTCACATATACATACCATAACCTCCACCCAAAACATCACATAATTAAAAACAATTAATTATTAGCATAATAATCTTCTTATTTAAAACCTAACAATTAATTACAAATATACGATCCTCACTGATTTTTTCAAAATCAGGTAAAAAATTACACATAACTACAACATTTAATATTATCCAATAATGGCATCATTATCGTTCATACTGTTACTCACAATCATTCTATCTTTAAACATCTCAATCAACGAACATCAGAGAATTCATTTATCCCTAAAGACATCAAAAACAACATTCGCCGCCTTCCCAATATACCGATATCGCCTCACATTATCCGTGTGTCCTCCTCAAGGCAGTAACCAACCACGACGAAACAAATCCCTCGCAAAAGTTGATTTACCTTCAATACTTCTCTCTCTCCTTCGGACCATAAACCCAAATTATCTCTCTGCTGTCTGGGATTCCCTTTATCTTGTTATTCAACACAACTTACCATGAACGCAACCCAGATTCTGGAATTTCATCAAAACTCTGCTTAAATTCTTCAATCATCATCTTCGCCTTTACCCTTCAAACACGACTGATTTTCCTCCTCCATTCTTCCCCGACCATTTAACCATTTCAATGTGATCTTCCTTCGATTCAACCACTAGTGGCAAAATCCCCAAATTCCCACGAACCCTAGTCTCGTTTACCTTTTAAACAATAATCCCGAGCATCTGCTCCGACGAGCCTTCCGTGACTTCCAAATGAGGATTAAAATCTCCAAATAAAACCCTAACCTGCTTCAACGTCTTCAAACCATCCATTTAAGTGCGCATCCCAAGAGTACCTACATGCCTTTCCTTCTCATGTCACAAAGACGCATAAACCACCCGATGATCTTTGAATTTCAATTTCGGCACCTCTCCATGGAAGTTGAGAGTAAAACACCACCAAATAAGTACCCGCCTAGGCATCCTCAGATTAATTTATTTTTCGCGCCGCGGCTGCTAGCGCTTTATAACATTCTTCCACTTAACTGAGCCTAACTAAAAAGATCACGGATAGGTATCGATGCACACCGTCCCGCGCATCGACTACTTCAGCCTCGACCCCCGCCCACCAATATTTAACTTAAAACACGTGGCACTTAACTGGACGCAATACGAACAACCTAACCAATTCCCTAATAAAGACACTATTGATGACTGGTCACACGTTACTAACACCAATCGACATTTATTACTAACCAATTACCATCAATTCAAATTTCCCGCCCAAATATTTTACTTCTGACTTCGTCTTCCATTTTTTTCAAATCGAAAACACTTTTCCCCACTTCGCTATATCTCAAGCATATTACGCTCCCAATACCGCTTACTTTTTCTCAATCAAAATTAAATGGACCACCGCTAATTGCTTAACCATTTCACGTGATTCTTCCTTTTCATTCAACCACTAGGCAAAAACTCTAAATTTACCTGACCGCAATCCTCGCTTTCATCTTAAACAATAATCCCGAGCATCTTCGCTCCGGCACGAGCCCTCCGCACTTCCAGTGTTCTGAGGATTAAAATCTCCAAAAAATGTTAAATAAAAGAGAGATTATTGCTTTTAATACGAATCGATTTGATCATAGCTTTATTTTTATCTCAAGGGTAACGGAAGGTAAATCAACTTTGGCGAGGATCGTTTCGTCAGCGCCGTTCTACACGCCAGCACCCGCAGTAATAACTTTTCGCCGCACATCAAGATACGCAAGACGACGAATGCTGTTTTGGCGCTTGCGAGATGTGCCGATTATCTACAAAGATTCAACATCGAGATGTTTAAAGATAACGACAAGGAAGAATAGTGACAACCAATACCGATACCATTATCGATAATATTCATGCTAGAAGCATAAAGGTATTTTTTACCTACTTGAAAATCGCCGAGGATCGTGATATTTGTAATTAATTGTTGCGCTTAAATAAGATTATTACGCTAATAATAATTGCTTTTAATTGGCTGACGTTTCCATGGTGTTACGGTACGAGTACGTGGAAGTTCTTTGGTTTGGTATTCGTAATAAAATACACCTAATATAAAAATTATTTTTAAATTTGTAAAGAAGATATTTTTTTGCCAGTGTTAAGTTTTTTGTAAAATAAGACGAGACGTAAATGAAAGAAAGAAAGATAAAAGAGATTCGATATAAATGATGATAAATGAAATGTAAATTAAAGTTAAATTTGAATGAAATTTACGAAAATTTAATTTTAAACTGCCATAAAAGTGTGTTAAGTTTGAATAACGAATTTGCCAATCTAAAAATGGAAGGGTATCAAAAGCCTTCCCATATGCTTAACATAATAAAGAAGAAGGTTAGCAGTCAAGAAATATGAGCTTATAGAGCCATACACATACTGGAGCAAGAATAAATTCAACTAAGAATCGCGCTTGCGATCTTGTTATTTAATAAAAGAATGCTTTAACAAACCCAAATTCATCCTTACTCAAGTAAACACAAAAATGAACAAAAGAAATCGTGTGCCCCACTTATTTGCAATTCGGCAGATATATGGTGTATATCCTCATGTATCTGTAGGTGGTGCAGCACAAATGTCATTTTAGCAAAATACATTTGGTTTGGTTTGTGTCGATTCGATGTTTACAAGTAAGAATTTGTAATATATGTGCAGAGGAATAGGCGAGGCGTAAGAGGGATAATACGTATGAAAGGGTTAAGAAGAATTTTGTTTATATTGACAGGTCAATGTAATACATAGCTAATATCGTATTTAATTATTCATATACTCGAAAGGGCTAAAATAGTTTGATTATTTGATCATCTCAGATTTTGAACTATCCATTTAAGTTGATCAATTGAAGCTTCGTGGATGAGAAACAAGATAAAAAGAGGATTGATTACACGTAGGCTGTTCGTAGATACGATTCATGCTTCCTGGGACACATGGCAGGTCACCACGCTACACACACTGGCAGAACTCAAAATTAAATAACCGATTCGGGAATCCATAGTCAGCTTTTATGAAATCAATCGAAAACCCGCAAAGAACGATCTCAAGATCTCGCATCTTCTCCGAACGGCCCTCACGACATTTACTGGCTTAATGAGAATGCCTCTCACTTTGCCAGAGAAAGTATTTCCACCAGATGCCAGAACATCTGATGTACAGATTCCAGTGGGCGGAGTGGGACTCAGCTATTAATTTATAGAAGTTACGACTGATGCCTCCACACGTCGAGCCATACTCGCCCACACACTGCCAAATTTCCATATTAAATTAATTAAGAATCCTTATAACTTCACTTTATTAGACCAAATTAACTTAATTAAGTTCAATACTTAATAAAGCCCACATAATGAAAATCCTACATTCTCCCACTCACGATATTAATTGAACAAACTCACAACAGCAAGACCTTCATATCGATCTGCAGATTATCTACTGGCTGAACCCGATCCCATAAAGCCTCGAATATCAATCACACTTAATTGTGGCTGTACTCATTTAATCCCTTCCACGGTCACTGTCATTTCAATCCATCGATACTGATTCAATATATAGCTGTTTAAATGGACACACTCATAACGGTCATATCACGTTAAGATCCATTTCATAATCCACCCTCTCCTCCTTGCCACACAAAACCTAGCCTTCGCCACCGTGAGAATATCCATCATGGTTCCAACGATCAGATACGCTGCTACCTTGATAGAGTAACTTTACTTTACGTGTAACAAAACATGTCATACACACGCCAAGAGAATGCCCCATAGCCTGCACTCGGCTGCTTACATACACGCCTCGAGATTTTCAATTATTCAGACTAACTCTCGATAAATCTACATTCACAAATACTCTTATTAATGCAAAAGAGCTGGAGCATAAATCTTTAATTATTACAAATGTGAACAAATCTGATCTTAATCATAAGAAGAACATAAACTTAATAGCCCCACTCAATTTACAAGATCCCACGATACCTCCTGCCCTACGTTAACCCACACTGCCGATCAACACACAAGGCCACGCCTTTAGTTAGCTGGGATCTCGCAATCATATCATCTCGCTGATACGCTCCACCGCAACGCCACCGTTTTGAACTTTTCCTTTTATACAAGATTCACCTCCATGCTGCTAGATTCCCTTTGAGACCTCTCACAGCAGCATTAAACAACATCAGTAGAAGCATTACAATACAATCAGATTGCCTATCCACTAAATCAAATACTTAACTCCTTAACGGCTCTTGTTCAAATTGCCCTCGAGTAAATGGCCGAAGCATGCTACAAACTCCATTGCATTATAGGAGACGCACCGATTTCATGCCACTTTTCCAATATACTGCACTCCATGAGTCCTTAAAGATGAATTGTCGATTTTTCCATCCCCACCACGTCCTGTCCAATCCAATATCCAAACTCATCTGAGGTCTCTTGAATACGTTTAAATTCAAGATATAGTCTTTTGTCCTCTTATACTTATAACCTTCTTTTACTAAAGAACTCCAATGATCATGTCCCTTGATTTTGACCGACATCTCGCTGTGTTCCGTCGCAGCGCAATATCTCGCCTGGGCAGATACTGGAAGATACATAATACTCCTGGGCGCACTCCAAGATAAGCGCACATTCCTTCATTCCGCTAATATCTCGATCGAGACATTGCGATGTTTCAATTTATCACCTTTACGTACAGAAAGAATTTCAAGCATTGCTGCACGCCAATCTTTCTAAAATACGATCAACATACGCCTTCCGAGAGGAACCTACCGCAAGCAACGATTCCCGTGAATCTCATTGTTTAGACAAAAGATGCCACTAAGGTCCCTTCATATCAAAGTTCCTTGGCAACATCCGCTTGCTTTCACGCAAGAAACTGCGGCCACCGTCATATGATATCATCCACATACAGTACAGAAATGAATTCCTCCCACCGACCTCAGCATACATCGATCTACTCGGTTTCAACAAACCATACGGAAGAACAACACTACTTAAACCTAAGCATTCATCGTCTGTGCCTCGCTCGGCACTACATAAATGCATTCCTTTTTCGCCCACATACTACAGTAAATTCGAACCATTTGCCACAAAACCTTCTCTGGCCGTGACTACATGACTTCTTCATTGCCCCATCGAGAGCCAGCTTAACATCCATCCATTGTAACCCATCGAAATCGAGCAACTAACGCTACGATAACTCCAGTTATCTAGAAGAGACCTATAAGCCGCTGTTTCATAGTCTACTCCTTCTCTCCTCGAGTAAACCTTCGGCCACCAAACATTCCGCTTTAAACTTCCCAATCTTTCCTTGTAGCTCCTTTAGTCTTATACACCCATTCAGCCAATTTTGCCTATGACCTTTCAGAATTCAATAAGTTCCCTAAACTCCATTATGCCTCATGATCGACTTCATCTCCTCATCGCATCCAACCACGCCTCGACTATGACAAAGAATGTACCTTCTCATAAGTTATCTGATCAAACACTTAACCGATACTCTAGCCTTACTCTCCTATATAGACTAAATATCCATAGATACTGATCGCTCCTCCCAATCTGATCTCCTTATCAAGTAGTAATAAATTACATCCAAAGACTCCCCAGAGCCTGGTTTAATCCTCTTCATATTGTGAAATTTCGTCTCAACAATGTGATCCCTGGGCTTCAACAGGTTCACTACAGTGTGAGTTTCCACAATTATCCTGTATGGCGAGATAAAGATACCACATTACCCACCGTACCATCATCCCGATAGTCCAGTGAGCCAGGCCTACTTTCTTCGGCCACATCAAACTCCAAAAACTTGGCATGTTCGCGATTCCATAATTTCGTGGCTCTAGCTGGATTATAATCCCGATATCCCTCTCGAATGTTCCTAGCATACAAAGTAACATCGAAGTGGCCCCAGTCAATCTTTACTTAATGTCGATTATACAACTTCACTTCTCAGAGACATCCCCAAACCTTAAGACGTGTTTAAGCTTGTAGCTACGCCTACCCATAACTCCGTGCTGACACCTGAATCTTTGTAGTACATCGATTCAAAACGTACAGCTCATTGTTGTGCCTTCACCCCACGTAAAACCTGCAATTTCCTTGTCTCTACTAATCATACTTACCATTCCATAAGAGGGGCATTGCGCTTCGGCTATTAATTATTTTTGGCTGTGATTCTGTGCATAAGAATCAGGCTACTATCCTGCATCTCTAAGATTTGGCGCCCTCGTTCCTCCAAAGATCGCCACGCCGCTTATAATACTCCACCTCAATGATCTAACAACAACCTTTACACTTTCCCAATCGTTTCGACTTCAAATCGAAAAATCTCGAACTTGTCAAGAGACTCGACTTTTCTTAATCAAGACAAATAACCATATCGGTATCAATATCAATAAACGCGATTTAAATAAAAATTTCTACACAAGGTCGCCGCATAAGGTCCACTTTATATCGGCAGAATGACTTCCAAACAAGTCGTAACTACGACCGCAGCTTTCTTCTCGGTTTTTGGCCATTTTACCTCTACAATACTACACATATCTCTAAGCTCATTTTTAAGAGTTGAGATACGATGTTACATCAAAATTTTCTACTCTATCCTGTAGATATTACGTTTCGCTTACGCCACAATCGATAAGATCTTCCTGCGTGAATTGGCCTCTTGTAAACAACCTTTCTCACCGTATGCCGACGATGGCGTCACACGGAGATAAACTCAACTGTATAATCCGCCGGACATACTTACGCATCTAACCTTATTCAATTAAAACATTAAATAACATCAAGCGATTTCAAAAGAAGAATTTATACGAACTAAACACGATACTTAAACTAAATTCCGCTTCAGCCGAAGCGCACATAAAAGTTGCCAACATCAATTTAAAACCGTGAATCTGTAATTGGGCATTACATCTCCCATGAATACGACATCGCCTTCGCTGCTTCCTACGCCGAAGCTTTGATTCATCCTCGCTTCGCTTCCTCCCGGCCATGAATCAGATTGCAACGCAACACACGACAATATTTCCACTATCGAGCCACAAGAATCGGATGGTGCTTCGCATAAAGCCTATCTAGTTAAACAAAGATGTTAATCATTACTGTAGTTTCAATGCTCGGGACATCCGCTTAAATTTTGCACACTCCTTCTTCATGACCTTTCTTCTTACAAGTTAAGAATATCACCATCCTTCGCACGTCTTTCTTAATTCATATTGTCGATCAATTTAGTTTTTCGAAGACCTTTACTAGCATTTACTTTTAATCTCTTATTTCTTTTTATTAGAACTCAGCTATTATGCCATACGCTCTTCTCCTTCTGCTTTCTCTTCGCCACCACCCCGGGCTATCAAGCTCATTTACTCCATCAAGTCTCATCTCTTGAATCGTAATTGGCCTTTTATAATCCCAAAATCAAATAAGTAGCTGCTAGTATTGATGCACAAATGCAAGGCAAAGATCCTAATTCAGAATATTAAGAAATGCCTTCGTTTCTTAGTCTACTCATCCTCTGTGACATAATCCTAACCCCAAAGATTACCATCATACTTCATGTTGAAGAGCTTTTGGAGGTTGTCTAACCTCAAGATACGAATTGATTTTAAATTCTCTATGGCTGCCATCATTTCCAAGAATATTAAATAACTCCAGAAACCACTTTTTAAGCCGTTTTATTGATTTCTTCATCAATAATAGTTAGATCCAACATGTCTTCCTGTGCGTAGAGGATACCCGTCTTTCTCGCCTTTCAATACTAGCTGCTGGGTGAGTATCTCGCCGCTTATCCTTTCACAGTGTCGCACAACATCCGCCGCCTCCATTCCAACTAAAATCCTTCTTTCCATTTCTAAAATTCAACTATAGCGACCAATCAAACTTGACCGCTGTTAATAGAAAATTGATTGAAAAAACAAAACAATACAATCAAGATCACGCCACTCACAATGGCAGTAATCACATACATCATCGCACAACCGTTCGCGGTACCATTATTACGCACAGACACCTCCACACGACACTCCGCCACGGTAATGACATTCTAACCTTTTCTCAATCACCGATTAACCACTCAAGCATCAACATTTCCTCAAGACATGCCATACATGTATCCTCCACGACCAAGATATGATCACCTCGCGAGTACGATCAACGCACAAAACAGAGCACATCCCACCACAATACGAGACTTGATATTTCGCAAACCCAATCAAGCTCGCCACTTACGGTCACAACCCAAATCGAACTCTTCAAAAATCTCCGCTACCGTTAGATATAAACTCATGTGATCACATCCAATATATATATATATGTAATGCCAATTATACTCGCTCAATCTATCCATGACACAATGAATTTACTCACAAATACCCATTAATGATATACATAAAGCAATACCATACGTATTTCTCCGAAACCAGATAGAGAATACAAAACTACGAAAAATACCCTAATTTCTGCGCCGTTATTACGTGCTCTATACGCATTTTCATATCCGAAAAGCCTTCAAACACGCAGGTATCAAATATACCACACTGCAGGTAATTTCGACACGAGCCTGCATATCAAGATCGCTTCAAAAGGACCCGACACGCTCACGCGCCACCGTGGCGCCCCGGCGCGGTGGAAGCGCCGCGGGCCTTGGCGCCGCTGGGTTGTCGATCGAAGTCGCTGACGGCCTGGCGTTGGATCACGGGCGAAAGACCGCCGTCAAATGATCCGTCCGTCGCTGATCGGCCGCCATCGACGGGCCTCGGCCAAACGCGCCGCATTTACATCGCGATCCGGCAATCAACCGGCTGACCGTCGCAAAACTGAACGGTTGAATCAGAGCGACGGTGAATTGCCGGCGACGTCACGATCGTCAGACAGCAACGGCGCCGGCTCATTATGTTCTGATTTTCCGCCAGTTTCGACACGTCAGCCAATCTTCCATTGATCTGCCACCCAACGACCGATCCGTTTATATCTCCAAACATAGAAATATTCATGTTGATTGATGAATCGAACCCGACGTAGTCTGTGACTGGGCAAACCCTAAAAATAAAATTCTCAATTCCATACAAGCTAATTTAACGCATTTACGCCCGACACCAACTCCAGAGGATACGATCTACGCTCCTAAATTACCGTATTGTAAGATAATAAATTCGAGAACCTAAAATTAAACACCGACTGGAATCCATAATACGACGCTAATCAATAAACTAGAAGAACGATCTCAAGATCTTCAAGATCTTTCTCCCGAATTCGCCCTCGATGACACTCCACACGAGACGCCTTCACGATGTGGTGGAAAGATTTCTCTCGACCGCATGCAGAATGACTATACGTATCCCAGGCCGAGTGACTGAATATTAATTTATGTAGCTCACCACTGTGGCTCTCCTATTACGTACGCGCATCACCACACTGCACCCATATTAAATTAATTAAGTTAATCCTTATAATTCACTTTGTTGCACTAAATTAATCAATTAAGTTCAATTAATAAAGCCCACATAATGAAAAACTTACAGTTCTTGCACCATTCGAGTAGTTCAGGAGGTATTTTAAAAGTGGATTCCCCGTCAGGTGGTTGATATGGTGGATCATCAGGTTTAGGATGGAGTTTGTCTGCGGCATACTCCAGACCGCGAAGTTTAGTGGCCCATTCGTAGGGAAAATTGGATTTGACCCTTTCAAGAAAGTCTTCAGCTGATTCAGATTCACGAACAATTTGTTTAAAGCTACGATTTTTTGGTGGGGTCGAGGGAAGATTCAAATTCCAATTACTTGGTTTGGAATATGGGTTCTTGTATGTACCATAGGTTGTGGGGTCACTGACCTTGCATATATAGGAATAGACATTTGAGCAAGACTTCGCGGCTTCGATATTAGGATGATAGCCATCAATATCGAACCAATCAGCAGACCGAATGTAAATCCTGCACTTGCACATAACAAGAGCGTAGAATGAAATTCTCCATCAGAACGCCAAGTTTCCCTGTAAACACAATGAACTGGAGGAGCGTAAGGGGAGCGGTACGTGCAAGCAGTGGACGATTTAAGCGTATTCTGGGCTGAGTGGACAGCGAGAATAGGTGGTGAGAAATAGTTTTTTCCAGACCAGGTATGGGTTTCGTTTTCATTAGGAGAACTGGACATGATCGAGGTATGAAGAGAGTGAAATGATCAGTGGTGGTTTACAGGCTAAGCCCAAATGCAATATATATAAGATTCCCATTGCATTTGGGGTTAGGTTGTATCGGACATCTATCGTTAATAGTGCGCTACACGTGTACGGCTATGATTAAAAGTACAAGTAGTACGAGCGATTATTATGGATGTGTTTATTCCTAACTCGCGCCACATTGTTGCAACGCCGTTTTCAGCTCAATGTTAGCGATATTGCGCATCGTTTTCGATGGGGACGCTGATAGCAACGAATGAGAACGATAGACCAGATAATATAGTGAGATTTTTTCATGTTTTTTTGATAATTATTGCAACGATAGGGTTATCTTATTTAGCATATATTTTATTTTTAAAGGATTTAATAATTTTGTTGAGAGAAAAACAGAGAAGAACGCAAACGACGACTGGATTTGGGGTTTCTGGTCAGAATACGATAAATAATAATAATATTTTAATGGTTATTTACGGACTAATAAAGGGCTTGGCCCGGAAGTAGTCACCGTGGCCTGGGAGGACAAAAGCCCAAATTGAAGAAAATAAAAAGGCTGCTTTGATAAGAAGAGCAGGATATGCCTGGGGCCGAATGAAGATACGATGATTAATGAGAGGGATTCCTTATAATTATTATAGATTAAGGCCATCTTTACAGGTTGCATCGTTTACGTGGGGAGCAACGAATGGTCAGCCAGCTGTTTTTAAAGAGGGTGGAGGTGTTTATAATATGACAAATTTTCCATTTGGAAGTTCGGAGTCTAACAGACATTCGAATCAGACTATTTTATATAAATTAATGATAAATATGAGGGTTTTTACAGATAGTACACAACATGGTTATTGTATGAAGCATAATATGTATTGGTGGCTTATATATGATACACAACATGCTGATTCGACACCTGATACTAATATGATGTTTGAAAAAATATCAGTAAATAGTCCTGGACTTTGGATAATTAAGAGAGAAATGTGTCATAGGTTTATAGTGAAGAAAAAATGGAAGACTGTACTAACTGTTGGAGGTTTTGATGTAACTAAGCCTACATCTGGTGGATATGTTCCTGCTCACTTCTTTGTTGATCAGAAGAAATTTTTCAAGAAGCTAGGCGTTCGAACTGATTGGCAAAGTAATACTTCTGGAGAAACGGGTGCAATAAAGACTGGTGCTTTATATTTAGTTGGTGCTCCATTCATGTTTTTACAGTTAATGCTTATGCCAAATTTAGATTGTATTTTAAATCAGTTGGAAATCGTTAAAACAACTGATAAATGTAAAAAAAATATGGCAACAATAATTTAATAATAATATGCTTCATTATAATATGCTACAGTATGTAGCTGTTTAAAACACACCTTCAGATCTATTGATCCGGGAGAAAAATATCGCAAAAGCTATGATCAGTTTCCTCCGCGCGATGTCCGAACTTCAATTTTTTATATTGCAGGGCAATAATGGTGCTTTTTTGAATACTATCCCAAACACGTTCTTTGAAGGGATGAGCCAACTCAAAGTTTTAGTCTTGTCTAGAATGCATTTCCCAACACTACCTTCAACTCTTGAATCCCTTGCAAATCTTCGAACATTATGTCTAGATAGGTGCAAGTTGGGAGACACGGCTATAATTGGAGAGCTAAAGAAACTACAAGTTCTTAGTATGCAGGCTCCGACATCCAACAACCGCCAGAGAAATGATGCAATCACCAATTTAAGGTTGTTGATTTGAACTATCGCAAGGAGCTTAAAGTAATTCCGCTGATATCTTATCGCTTGGTTTCATTAGAATGATTGTTCATGAAATCTAGTTTTCTAAATGGGCTACCACATATGTGATGGAGATAGCAATGCTTGTTTATCGTAATGGAATAACTGCATCATTTGAGTGTAATCGAGGTAAAATACCAAACGCCGAAGCCAACAAAAGCAAATATGTTTGATCAATAACTTAACAAGTTATGCAATATTTATAGGCAGTTTCGATGAATTGCCAGAAACATATGAAAAATCAAAAACATTACATCTCAAAGGTGGTGACGATGTGCCTTACTCTTTAAGGATGGAATTCAAATTATTGAGGAGCCAAATGGGCGAATTGCAATACTTGGGATGGAAGTATATGTGCCCACCTCTAGTAAGTTCTTTTTTGATAACCTAAAACATTGGTCAGGAGGAAATGCTCAGTGGATTGAAATTCTCTTTCTTATCATGTAGAGACCTCTCCTCAACTTGAAGAATGATAATAAAAGATTGCAATGAGATGCATCAAAGGCTTTAGCATGGCCATGTCGGGTTCAACTTGCAAGCAGATTCCCTAAATTAAGATCTTGAAACTTGCTGTGACTCGCCCAGACCCCGGTCCGTTAACTCACCACAACCCGTGAATACATAAGGCGTGGAGGCCTGGTTACCTCGACGCCACTTTAGAAAACTCCAGTAGCTCCCTTGTACAGTGGAGCTCTATCAATTAAAATACTCGCATGAAACCCGTCCCAAGCAAATTCAATATATATTCAATATATCCAGAGGATCAAATCACATGAGTAATACGCTACTTGGACCACAAACGATACTCATAATACATACTAACTATAAACTAACTATATACCCAATAGTTACAGAGTTCAAATGTTTTAATTCTTATACAAACATATATTAAAATTAGGGAACATTCTAATACATGTAGAAATCTGGCTGTCAAAGCCAAAACCCGCTTTCTTCTAACTACCTGCCTCTGTATGAGTCTTCCTCGCACACCCCGTACTGCGGAAAAGGGGATCCGACGAACAGAGCTAAAGCTCAAGAGAGAATCGCCTAAATGGGCTTACTCACCACCCAAGGCAAAGTAATGTTCAACTTAAACAAACATTTCAAGCAAAACGATGGACCTACTCTCACGTCTACATGAACAACTCGCATCCCGAGTCCTCATCGACTTCCTGACTCGCCTGGGCCTCGTATGAGAATTATCATTTATTAGTGGGCAACCTCCGATGAATATATATCAATTGGGCCCGATGATCGATGTATATTAATTAT
>JAEQBH010003646.1:0-105524 GCA_016808115.1 Tetrastigma voinierianum
CAAGGTTCTATGCTTCCTAATTTTTTTTCCCATAAAGATAATATGGGATTAGAATAAAACTAATAAAAATTATAATAAATAAATGAACGATGTTATTCTTATTTCATGTAAAACACATTTTGAAAATTAATATTATGGACTCAAACTTGCAATAGATCAATAGATCCAAGATACAAATTGCTAAAAATAATAAAAATTGCTAAGTAATATCCAAAGGGTTAATAGCATGTAAATCATTCAAAAAAGCGCATAAATTTGATAATAATATACTGATTAAAATATATATGACTATGGTTTTTCAACATATTGATGAGGAGTTCTTCATGTAAAAACATTAATTAAGCAATCTGATCATATGAAGATACCAACAACATAATCAGATCATATGCGGAAGCAAAAAGTTAGAATGTACATACCTCCAGCCATTATTGAGAAACATGAATACTGGAAGAATTGAAAACGAATTTTCTTGGTTCTTCTAAACCTTTACTTGCTTAAACTTTGATGGTAAAAATTCCCAAATAGAGAAGAGTAGGCTTAGGGACCGAAAATGTCTCATCGATTATTTATTTGGAAGCCAGGGCCATCATTTCAGTTTTACCGAAGGTGTAGGGTTGAGGAAGAAGAGGTGTTATGGGAAATTTAAATTTGGTGAAATTCAAATTATATGGACCATTTTAACATTCTCCCACTTGGTCCATATAGTTCAACACCTATCAAAAGAGAAAACTAAATAAATAAATCATGGCGATATGTCCTCTTATAGTGAATATTATCTTCCATGTATTACAATATATCAAGTTCTTCAACACAAACCCTTAAACTTAATGAATAAACCATATGTTTATTCAAGGTCCAAACTTAACGATATTTCTCAAAATAACAATAATAATCTAAAATGTACAAAACCATATGAGAAAATATCATATCGAATAAGAGTTTCATTAAAATAATAAATGTACGTACAATGAAATTACATCATGTGGAATAAAGTCTATTTATCTTCTGCGATCATGGCAAAATACTTAGGTGGCATGCCTTTAGTTAAAGGATCAGCAAGCAATGACTCCGTGCTAATGTATTCAATGACCACTTTCTCTTATGGCTAAGTATTTAATGTCGATATGTTTACTTTGACTTCCACTCTTGTTGTTCTTAGCCATAAATACGCCCGGCCAGGAGTTATCTGATCTGACTGATAGCTAAATCTGAGAATCCTGATTAAGTCGGATATGAAACTCTTTAACCATACACCATGGCAGTCTAGTCTCAAAGCAGAGACGAACTTCGACTTCCATAGTGGAAGTGGTAGTCAAAGTTTGCTTCGCACTTCTCCAAGATACAGCTCCATCAACTAACTTGAAAATATAACTAACAGGCCGAAAACGTGATGTGTATATATGTACGACTATGTGCGCAAGTGCGCGTCGCTAGTAATATAGTGTATAGTGATTACGGGATATCGATCGTGAGGGACGAATTGGGTTGAATATCTGAATTTGCTTTTTAAGTATTATCTAGATAAGCGTATTGTAAGGAAGAAATCTAGTATGTGAATTTAAATAAGCTATTGATCTCAATGAATTACTGTGTATTGAAGACTAGGGTGATGTTTCCCCCTATCACTTTCGATGGATTATTTATTAAAGATGCTATTATTCGATGTATTTATAAATTGTTGATGGCGAGGAGATCTTACTTACGAGATATCCTCTCTCGAGGTATATCCGCCTATTTCGTGAATAGAGTTGAGTGTATCTACACTTGACTCGATATTAGAAGCCGCTTAAATGTTACGCCCTCCAAATGCCACCTCAGGGATCGAATATCTCTGATATGAAGATGTTTGGCCAGAAAGTTGCTTTCTACTTTCGGATCCTGAATATCCTCATCTCTGCGAGATCTCGGATGTCAGTATGATTATGATAATGTTGGCTAGAACTCATATGTAAATGAATTATAGATATAAGAGCGAGATCAGAAGCAGTTTATAAACAAATGAATAATATAAATTACTGATCTTTAATCCGTGAAAATATGACGGGGTTCCAACGTGACACCCTAGGTATAGATCTGGGCATAACGGCGAAAATATCAATATGCGATATCATAAACATGAGTCTAATATCGAAATAGAGGGGAAAATACAAATCACGGGCTCTTAGCCGGATTACGTCACTCCTGTTTCCCGATCTTCGAGATTCTTGAGGAAGCGGGGCTCGCCTTGTCTCGGCGTTGAGACGTCGCGACGTTGCCGCTGACCCGACTTGCTGTAGTTGACCCGGCGTCGCGGCGTTGGGGGCGTCACGGCGTTCGGTATCTTCATGCGATGCCTCCTTACGCTCCCGAAAATTAGCTTCGGCATTGTCTTTTGCTCCATTGCACTGCGTCACGATCACCGTCGGTGTCAGCCACAAAAAATTATGCAATTAAATCTAAAAGCGTGAAAATGAAAGACGTAGCGGGTATAATATGAGTGTTTGAGTCATCAATAACTAGATGTTGATTCCGAGTATCAACCGCAGCCAGCCAAAGTCTGTCGAAGACAACTAATCATCTCCAAACTATCTGTTCGTCTATACATAAGCATGTAATCATTTGTTCCTTGAAGGTATCTCATCACCTTCTTTGCAGCACTCTAGTGGTCGATATCTGGATTACTCTGATATCTTCACACTAACCTCAACTGACAAATGCAATGTCAGTGCAGTCTGAAACTTGAGCATACATGTCGGGCTTCCAATGAAGCATATGGGCGATATTCCACGTGTTCCCTTTCGAAATCATTTTTAGGGCACTAATTCAAATCGAATATGTCACCCTTTAGAATGGGTGCTATACTCGGTGAACAATTTTTCATGTTAAATATCTCTAAAACTTTATTCATTTAGGTGTCTTGAGGCAAACCCAAAATGCCTCGAGATCTTTCCCTGTGGATGTTAATGCTAATGACACAAGATGCCTCACCCATATCCTTCATATCAAAGTTCTTTGAGAGAAATTGTTTCACCTCATATAACAAACCCTTATCATTGGTAGCAGACGAGAATATCATCCACGTATAACACAAGAAAATAAATCTTACTCATTGACCCATACAGTATATACATTGATCCATGATATTCGCTTCAAAAGCCAGAATGAGTAATGACTTTATGGAATTTCAAATACTGCAATTGGCGGGGCCAGACTTTGTTTAATCCATATATTGGATTTATTAAGAAACTACCAAACTAAATGCTCACCTTCCTTGGGAGGGGAATCCTTCAAATTGTTTCATGTAAACCTCTTCCTCTAGATTGCCATTAAGGAATGCTGTTTTCACATCCATTTGATGTAAATCAAAATCAAAATGGGCTACCAATGCCATGATTATCTGAAGAGAATCTTTCTTAGATACAGGAGACAAGGTCTCCGTGTTAGATTCCTTCCTTTAGTGGTCCTTTGGAAAGCGAGTCTTGCATGTCTCTGATATTGCCTAGTGAGTCCTTTTTTGTTTTAAAGACCCATTTACATCCAACAGATTTTACACCATTAGGCAACTCAACGAGATTCCAGACTCGGTTAGATATCATAGAATTCATCTCCTCTTTCTTGGCATTGTACCACAAGTTAGATTCTTTAGAACTCATGGCTAGTGAAAAGTTTAAGATCATTTTGACTCAAATGTTATATTCGATTCTTGTAAATACCTTGTATATAATCATTAGGAATTGCGATTTCTAACTCTTGTAGATCTTTTAATCTTTGCTTCATCATTCTCTTGAGAATTTGTTGATCAACTGTTCGTAACTCAATTGGTTGTTTAACAAATTCTAGAATTCTTCATTGGCGACTTGATGCAGGGATCGATATCAGCCGGTATGTGGAACTTCGGGAGCGGTGTCTCACACTCGGTTGTACCGAAGTGTGAATGACAATCAATCTATCACTTGAACTAGAGGGTCAATCTTCGCATTCTCAAAAACAATGTCTGAAGCGATCACTCACGTGATCAAAATTAATTTCTCGAAAATTTTTGTATTTCTTGATTCCACAATCCTAGTGTTGTGAGATGGACAATAAAATCTATACCCCTTGGACCTTTTAACATATCTAATGAAATACCCACTAATGGTCCTTGGGTCTAGCTTCTTTTCCTGTGGGTTATAATTTTTTACTTCAGACGGGCATCCCCAAACACGTATATGTCGCAAACTCGGTGTAGACTCTCAATTTTGTGCTGAGGGTGTCACACTCACCCATCGTTCTCATATAACACCATTAGGGCTCTTTTAGGCTTAGTCTGTCTCTAGGCCTCGGGTGGGCTTGTATATGGTCCATTGAGTGCGTATGTAGTTCACTTTAGAATGTCATCGTGGCTTCTTTTTTTTAGTTATTGGCATCGTTCCATAGGAAGCAAGTGGGGCCCCCCCAAGGGTTTAGCTAAATCGGAGTTTATTGGAGTATGTGGTCGGGCAGCAGGCTGTTTAGATCATCTCCCTCGTCAGACTTCTGAATTGAGGGCCACGTTTCTTTTCGGATTCCTTACTAATTGAGAGTATTGAAAAAATTTGAGAATTTTAATACTTAGGATCGACCGGTTGGAAACCGGATCGACCAACTCGATTGTGATTTGATTGAAGTTCATTACTAAACGGGTTGGTCGGACACTAAAGGCTTGTTTGGTCATATCTCTCCCTCACCGGACTCGGAATCAAGCACCGTTTTTCATGAACTCCTTATTCTTCAAGGAATATTCTCTCAAAATTTCTATATTTTCTCCAATCGGATCGACCGGTTGGGAGCTGCATGGCGGTGCATCGGGCTAACTTGGCAGGGCGCTAATTTTTGTGATTTTGGTGCCCAAATCCTATATGGATCGGGCTCATAAGCCCTAGATCAGTCCTAGGCATGGGTTGGATCCAGTTTTGGACCATGTTATGCGTTGCTTGCAACCCACCTTGGGTCCACTTGGATACTTGGTGGTTAAGCAAAGGAGTAAATGTGGCTAGCTATGGACCTTGGGAATAGAGGAGTGCTTATGAAGCTGGGGAAGTTTGAGACTAAAGGGGGGAGTTCCTGGGACTGAAGGTGTGCAAAATGGAGTGGGATCAGAGAGAAAGGGAGAGAGAAATAGAAGAAAAAACGTGGAGAGGTGATAAAAAGGGAAGGGAGGAAGAAGAGAAAAAAATGGGAGAAAAGGAGGAAAGGAAAGTTTATCTAAATCCGGAGGGGCGTGGTCTCTTGTTTTAAAGAGGGTTATGACGGATTTAAAGGAGTGGATGCTGGTTTTGGACGGAAGAAAGAAGAAAGGGGGAATAGCCGTAGATCTTCACAGTACGAAATTTATATGCTTCTCCCATTTCTTTTATGCTTTTCTTTGCCTTTGTTGTTTGTGGACTCGTGTTAGGACACTAGGAACCGTTTGTGTCGGTTATCAGTCATTTGGAGTCGGATTTGTACTCCGTTTATTTTGTTGGATTCCTGACTCTTTGAGGAAGGTTTTGACAAATTTTGAGAGACTCTCTCAACCAGATGAATTGGTTGAAACCGTCAGCGATTCTTGCATCAGTTTCTTTGGGCAAAGTTTAGGTCTTTAATTTTCCCGTTGTGTCGGTTCTTAGTCATTCGGAGTCGGATTTGTACTATGTTTGTGTTTTTGGATTCCTGAATCTTTGAGGAAGGTTTTGAAAAATTTTGAGAGCCTCTCTCAACCGGTTGAACTGGTTGGGAAACCGGTCGGCCCGGTTCAACTGAGTCAGTTTCTTTGGAACAACAGTTTGGGTCTTTGGAGCCATTTATGTCAGTTCTCAGTCATTCGCAGTTGGTTTTATACTTGATTTGTTTTGTTGGATTCCTGACTCTTTGAGGAAGGTTCTGACAAATTTTGAGAGCCTCTCTCAACCGGCTGAATTGGTTGGGAAACCAGATCAACAGTTCACTAAGTCGATTTCTTTGGAAACGATGGTTGCGGTCTTTAGGCGCCCGTTTGTGTTGGTTCTTAGTCATTCGGAGTTGGTTTTCTACTTGATTTGTTTTTTTGGATTCCTGACTCTCAAAGGAAGGTTTTGAAAAATTTTGAGAGTCTCTCTTAACCGGCTGAATTGGTTGGGAAACCGGATCAGCCAATTCATTGGGTTCAGTTTTCCGGAATGGAAGTTTGGGTACTTTGTTTTGTTTGTCGGTTCTTAGTCATTCGGTGTCGGAATTGTACACCGTTTGCATTTTTTGGTTTCCTTACTTTGTAAGGAATGTTCTGAAAAATTTTCAGAATTGTTCTCAACCGGATCGACCGGTTGGGGAACTGGATCAGCCAGTTTTTCGAGTTTTGTAAAGGTCGTCCGATTTCAGTTTAATTGAAGCCCGTGACCTTGTGAGTCGGCCCATTGCTCCAGATGGTGTAGGGCTATGTTTAGGGTCTGAAATGGGTTTAGTTCATCATTAATGTCGTTTCAATTTGCATTCTTAAGAATCAGGATGATCTATCTGGGTCCAAGGGTGATTAGTTAAGCACCAGTAATCCTAGTGTTTTGTTGAGCTCGTTTCTTCGGGATGAATGAATATGGTTGCAAAATTGGTAGCATCAATGAGTGGTTGAATGCCATGTATGGTTTCTGTTGGCTTCTTTGCTTTTGATATCTAATTTTGAGAAATTGTTATGCTCAAAATGTGAGACTAACTTTCCGCACGGCTTGGCTAGGGACCAGTCGCGCCATTTGCCCTTTTGGTTGAGTGTTTTTAAGCATGCTAGATACCAATTAGGTTGGTCTAATCCAAGTTGTATGTTTAGCCTAGGAGACTATATGATATTTGACTCATATGCTCCCACATACCCAATTCACTAGTAGAGACCGAGTTCGGGGCCTAAGTCTTTACCTCATGTAATTACCTTCCGATAGGTAATCGATCCACTGGACCCCGGAAATCTAGTTTTGCGATTGCTTTTATCCCCGAGTCATTGGGGTTTTTGTTCTTACTTGGTTTCCCCTTTATAAAATAACAAAAAAAAAGTGCGTAGCGACTCAACCCATTCCTCTCGGGACGGATTTTCTAAAATTCGAAAATCAACCCACATTTTCTTTTCATTTAAAAGCGAGTCGCGCCGGCCTGTGAATCGGGTAGGGTCCACAAATTGGCGACTCCACTGGGGATCGAACCCATAATCTCTGGTTTCATAAGAGGATCAAGCAGACTTGGAGTTGGGTATATTAAGACACGTAGTTCATTGACGATAGACTCTTAGGCTTCTGAATGGTGATGATCACTTACTCGGTTGGTATTTGGCATACACTTATGATTTGTTTGTGCTTGTGTGTTCACTTATTGGATTTTGGCATGCTTGCTCATGGTTGATTTTGTACCTAGCTATATGTTTCTGATTGGCATAGATGGTTGGTTGTGTGTATGATACATGATAGGCTTGCTCTTTGCGCATGGTGATTCTTTGCATGACTACCCTATCTCTTGCATGATGTGATTTGTTTTGTGTTTGTGAGACACGTGTGTATCCCTTATACGAATCACTAGTCTTGGTCGATTATTCTTATTGATTGCTTATGTTGTTTGGGAGTCATTCCCGATTGTTTTGTCTTCATTGAGCTAGCGATTTGGAATAGGATCACAGCGTAGAGACTATATCGATGTTTGGGAGCATTATGGAGGTGGCTGGATATTTGAGCAATGAAGACTGTATAGCCACAGGCTTCGTTTCATGGATACATGCGTAGCCGGTGTCATCGTGGTTAGGATCTTGGGTTCACGTATCCCGTATGGGTCCTGATCATCACAGCTTTAGGACTTACCTTTTCCGTTATCAACTTTGAGCCACATTACACGAGGTATTACCATGCCGAATCGGCTCCCGCATGTGGAGCCACATATCGAATTAAATGGTGGCGTCGCATGTCCGGCTCATTCAACAGAGGATTTCATTGTAGGATTGCATTCGCGGATATTGATAGTCACAGGACTTAATTACCCCTTCGCTTTGTAAGATTTAGATTGTTGATTAAGAGCGACTACCTCTGCTTGATCCTGACGGTAGACTTGTTAGAGATTCAGATCCACACGCCGCTTAGAGCAAGACATCAAATCACAGTAGATACGACCTCGCACGCATCACGACTCAGCTTGGTTGAGATTACAGATACCATGGCATCTCTCCGGGATGCTATATTGGGACTGGGACAGAGGATTGATGGGCATCAGGCCCAACCAGTGCCAATTTTCGGGAGCACCCCACATGACTTTACTGCACCTCCACCACCACCACCACCATCTGGACCCACTATACAGCAGAACTATATAGTTCCACCTCCACCACCACCACCTGTTCAATTAGCCCTATGGGCTGGAGCATTTGTACTGCATGGTCAGATTGAGATCACGCCACATTCTCTTGTGGCCCCCGCACCAATTATTGATGACACTCAAGCCCGTATCGAGCTGTGGATCGGTGCAGGATCAAGTCTCTACATGTTTCATGGAGTTATAGGTCGGGATGTGATATGATGACCTTCTAGTGGCAAAATTTTGCTACCGAGCTCGCGATGCCGGACATTGAGAGGTACACTGGGATAGGGTGCCCCCGTATTCACTTATAGTTGTATAGCACTGTTATGCGCGGGCATAGATTGGATGAGGCATCGATGATCATGCTTTTTCCTCTGTCGCTGAGTGGTGCCGCTCAATGTTGGTTTGCATCATTAGACCCTTCGAGGCGTAGGACATGGGCTGATTTGGGATGTGTTTATCGTATAGTATTCTTTTTAATAATGTAGTGGACGATTCCTGAGAGAGTTAGGAGGCCTCGCTGTAGAGGCCGGATGATTCGGTCACTTCATTCATCTCCCGTTTGAGAGAGAAGATTGCACAGATTATAGATAAACCCCGTGAGCGATCGATCAAGATGATTATGCTAGCCTCACCCGCTTGCTAGGCATCTCATGGGCTTCCCACATACAGACTTTGGATCATTGGTTTAGGCCCTCTAGGGCATTGAGGAGGGCATATCTAGAGGATTATGTGCAGACTCTTCCCCTTCAGACTCTAAGGAAAGAAGCCAGGGTCGGGACCTAGACTATTAGATGTTGGTGCCATTGGCATGACAAGACACAGGTCCCCATGTCACCTTCCATTTCAAAGGCGCTGACATTCCTTACTGTGATGATACGCCGATTCGCATGCAGAACAGCTTATTCCTTCAGCCTACTGGCCATTTACCTACATCCGCCACCACAAATGCAAGATATGCTACACAAAAGGCCTCAAAGGCCATGTGTACGCATCTATCAAGAGATAGAGCACCCCTCCACCGAGGCTCGCTGTGCAATTTACAAACCTCGGATGCCACCGAGCCGAGCATTTCGTGAGATCGGGTCAAGGGCTCGATTGTTTCACTACCACCTAGACCACCACCACGCCACTTACCCGTGATTCGTGACCCCATCTTCACCGGTGTTTCATCATCGTGAGAGCTGGCTGCGATATTGTGATAGTTGTGCAAAGATTGGTGATGCTATTCGACTGGATCGACACAAGGCTCGTTGATTCGGGACGCCCGAGTGACTATGCACTCCGCTCCCCACTCATGACACTGGGGAGTCGCACTCACCCTCGGGTGGTATACATTCGATTGAGTTTTTGGGAGATGAGATATTCATGATGGGATGGGATGGAGAGGCTCACCCAACTCGCTTGTATGCGCACTGTGGCTTTAGGTGGATACACCCATGGTCAACGTTCCGTGCCATTTAGATTGATTCCAGATGATGTTCCTCGATAGACAACAATATCGTGCTAATATATTTGCAAATATGTTCCTCCCATGGCACCTTCATTCCGTTCCCCTGAGACTATGGGCTGCATAGAGATGTCCCCGATTGTTATGAGGAGGAGGAGCCCTTCAACCCCACCTATTGATAAACCTTTGGTCGAATTGATGCTAGAGATGATTCGTAGGGAAGATGATGAGATTTTGCGCTTACGTGACACCACCTAAAGTCTCGCATTTCCATTTGAAGCTTATCGGGCCTCATCTAGCACACATTGGCATCGCATTGATCGTGAGCTCTTAGTCGATTAGAGTTGATACTACTACTACCCTGTGGGACCGAATTCACTTTCTGACAATGTGATACGGATACATGCATAAGTGTTTTCTCGACAATGGATTATCCACTGAGGGATCAAAATACAAAACTGGCCCTTGTTCATCGATGTTGCTTGTTCAGGTCGTAGGGTGCCGTCCGTCCTGCTGAACAACGGCTCCGCCCTTAACCTTTGTCCACTAGTTATAGTCATTGCTTTGGGATTTTCACCATCCGATTTTGGGCCATTCATACAGACCGTCAGAGCTTATGACGAGACTCGAGGACAACTATGGTACTCTAACACTACATGTCATGATAGGTCCAATGATACTCCATACTCTTTCAGGTTTTGAGGATCCAATCATCCTTTAACCTGCTTTTGGGCCGCCCTTGGATTCATGAGGCGAGTGTTATACCATCTTCACTTCATCAGAAGGTGAAGTTCATACACGAGGGGCGCATTATCACGATACAGTCTGACAAAGATGTTGTTACTTTTTTTGAGCCAAGAGCTACAAATCACAATGAGGACTACTCAAGACTTGACCGGCTTGTTTTTGACTAGGTCCAAAGTTGTCGGGCTAGAGATGACAATAAGAGGACATGGTACCTGGTGTCTTTGATCGCACAACAAAGACTTTGGTGTTTTTAACATGATGAAAGGCATGTTCTATATGTCTGGGTTTGGGATTGGGTCACACTGCCAGGCCAACGAGTTTACTATTGCGCTTGATCATGACATGCCATATGGATAGGGTTACACTCCTCGAGGATGATGCACGACACATGGCGATGCCGCGCCGAGATAGGTAAGAGCTCGCTTGTTCTGGGGTTCCATCTGATTACCCCCTTGCCCACACCTCATTAGTCAATTATTTTACCGCAGGATCGTGAGCATGCACCCTACACGTATGAGTCAGACCATGCTCAAGACGGTCGATTCGAGGTATCTCAACATGCCCTAATACAGATGTGTTTGAGTTCTAAGACCATCGAGCCACCCGAGGCCGTGATAGTTGCACCCCCTATCACCGGATTGAGCTAGTGTTTTCCAGGCGTGCTTTCTTGAGGAGGTTCCCGACTATGACCCTATGGATTGGGAGACGGTCCCGATGGTGAGGATTTTCGTCTTCGATACTTATATGGATGCAATGGACACGATAGCACTGGGCCTTATCCTTGACACACCATGGGCCTCGTTATGCTTTTTTGACATGTCTTCGGGAGTTTCTATGATTGGATTATGATGCTCGACACTTTATGACGCCAGACCGACACGATGGGATGATTGGCACTGTCGCACTCGATGCTTCTCACCCAGCCCCGGATCCTTGATGCCTGGGATTTCTATGCTTGAGTTTGATGGGGCGATGGACTTGTTGCTACCGGTATTACCTATGATATCAAGCTCGTTGAGGGAGCCGTCCACCTGTGGACCCACCTCTTCTTTGACACTACGTCCTGGCCACACCCGCTTGATGAAATTTCTGATGGTAATAATGACATGAGTATTTTCGAGTATTTGCTTATGTCACAACATTTTCCTTTGATTGCACCACCAGCACCCATAACACATATATGCGATGTTGATGACGTGGGAGACACATATGACCCATTGGGTGGTAAGTCGTAGCTCCACTCGACACAGAGGACATGAAAGTTACAATCTGCTTCGTAAATACGTAGTCGAGTAGATTTCGTGTACCGACAGCCCAAGGAGATTAGGATTGGCCTCTTCCTTATCTCCCGATGAGAGAAGTGGATTGATTTGACCTATCAGTCATACTTGGATGTATTGCATGGTCGATGATGACATGCCAGCTCGACCCCACTATACCAACATCACTCGCCCATCTCCCGCCACATGCTAAAAAGGCTAAGGTAATCGAGTGAGACTACATCCTCGACGGAGTTTGTAGGTTAAAGAGGAGATCTCGTATAACCTGTTGGCTTCCCGTCGCAGGCTGAGTATCCCGAGTGGTTACTAATGTCGCCCCCGTTCCCAAAAAGGATGGGCAAAGGGGAGTTCGGTGGCTAACTTTCGAGATTTGAATAAGGCCAGCCTTAAGGATGATTTTCCCCTCCCACACATCGATATGTTAGTTGACAGAACTGCAGGGCACCCTATGTTGTCTTTCATGGATGGGTTCTCCGGGTATAATGAGATTTTGATGGCTCCAGAGGATAAGGAGAAGACTTCTTTCACCACCGGGAGCTGGTACTTATCGCTTATCTAAGTCATGCGATTCAATAAGAATGCAGAGCCACCATCGTGAGAGTCGCATTACTTTATTCCATGATATGATGCATAGAGATGTCGAGGTATATGTGGGATGACATGATAGTGAAGTCCCCAATGTAGATCACTAGAAGCATTAGAGATTCTTTGAGATGATCCGATACCATATCAGATCAATCCCAAGAAGCAAAACTGGGGTAACTTCGAAATTGTTGGTCAGCATTGTGCCAAGGAAGCGCAGATAGAGGTTATCCGTAGAAGATCAGCGCCATACTTACATCCGGCCCCGAATGAGAAAGAGATCAGAGGCTTTAGGAAGACTACAATACACGTTTGTTTCATCGCTAGACTAATGCATATATAGCCTATCTTTCGTCTTCTCGAAGAACCACTTACCGCTTGGAATAATGATTGTCAATGTGCTTTGAGAAGATTAAGGAATGTTTACTTTCTTCTCCCCGCTTTAGTGCTCTCCCACAACGGGGGCGGCCCCCGTCTATATTTGTCATTTTTATTATAGTTAGATTTAAGGTGTTAGTCACCGATGATTCGTGAAAGTGAGCTTAGCCATTTATTATCCGAAAAGAGGATGTCGGAATACGAGTGCAAATACATTATGATTGAGCGCCTCAGTTAGCGCACTGGGGCTACAGAGATTTAGGTGCACTATGACAGAGTATTCCATACTTTTAGTCTCTCGAATGGATCCATTGAGATATTTGTTCGACCGACCATATGACTGGTGTGGCCTCACGAGATGGTTGGTTCTATTGACGAGTTTGATATTCAAGATATGACACAACCCAAAGGAACGCATTGCTGCGCATCATTTGGTTTCTTTTCCAAAAGATCCGGCGACGCACTACTGACAATGATTTCCGATGAGCAATTTGTTTTAATGCACTAGCATTACAAGATGGTGGCCAGATTTCGATGGTGCCGCCTAATTAGCTCTGGGTTTGGTATCGTATCTTATTGATATCACCACAGATCACATTCCCAGATCGCCTCGATTAGTATTTTCCTCGATCATCACCTATTGACGAACAATATAGTTGAGTATGAGGCTTGTACATGGCCTAGAGACCGCGATGGATCTAAAGAGATTAGACAATCGAGATCCTCACTCGGAATCCAACTTAGTTATACACCTGCATTTGGAGGACTCGAGATGAGAGTCGGGGCCCTACCATGCTTACTTAGACCTACCAAGGCGATTTGACGAGTTGATATATACATCTCGCCTAGGGCAGAGAATCGCTTTGTCATTTACTACACCTTAGCTTCGTGGTCAGATTCCTACTGAGTGACTCGTGCGACCATTGATGATTGAGACCAGGTCCGCACCCGCATATTTTGTTTGATTGGAGATATTGAGAATCGGGATGAGCTACTGGTATCATGATATTTATCGCTCATCATGGCGCTACCCCGAGACCCACATCCAAGGATATTGGGGGAGAGCACTGAGACACACCGCATTTGTTTGTTCGTGGGATGCTCCCATAGAGATCAAATCTCGATGACCTATTATTATTATGTCTGGACTGCGCCTCTGCAAATTGAGTGATGAGAGAGGTTCATGCCGGAGTCTGTGGCCCACACATGGGAGGCCACATGCTAACGCGTAAGATCATGAGAACTTGTTACTTTTGGTTAACTATGGAGACAGATTGTTGTCAGTTTGTATAGAGATGTCCGGAGTGTCAAATGCACGAAGACTTACACGCCAGACTCGAGTTGCATGCACTTACATCCCCGGGCCGCTTTCGTGATGGGTATTGATATTATTAGAAGATCTCACCTAAGTCTTCCAAAGGCATGAGTACATCCCCGGGTGTGGCTATTGATTATTTCACTAAGTGGGTGGAAGCTACTTTTTATGCTGGATTGACAGCCCAGAGTGGCCAAATTCATCAGATCGCACATTATCTACCAATATGGGGTCCTCATGAGTAGATATCGACAGGAGCGCGACGTAGAGGCGGGCGATACACCGTCCAAGAGTATGGTATTCAAAGATCATCGAACATCTCGCATATAAGCCACATCATCGGGGCAAATGAGGTCGCAAATAATAATATCAAGAGGATTTTGAGAAAGATGGTTAAGACTTCTGTGGATCGGGTCAAAGAATCCTCCCGTCGCATCAGGCTTATCGTAGACATCTTTCGCATTCTCAACCGGGACTACACTCACTCTTCGCATATGTCACAGAGGTAGTGTCATCGTTGAAATCGAGACGATTCCGAGAGTAGCATTAGAGTATCGATATCCGAGATTGAGGCCTACCTCATTATGATCACTCACCTTTTGATGAGAGGAGATGGAGGGCAGCAGACGTTCAGTCTATCAGAGGAAATGACCGCGGCATTTAGAAAAATGGTCAAGCCTGTGAATTTCAAAAGGCGACCTAGTCTTCAAGGTCCTCGTGATTGATCAACCACCTAGAGGTGTAAGTTTAGAATCGAATTGAACCCGGCCTTATGTCATAATCCGAGATTTGACTCGAGAGGGAGTAGCCTCGGGGTTTGACAGATTGACGGAAATCGCCTCACCGAGCTACCAATGTGGATCAGCTAAAGAAGTTTTATGCGTGAGATCATGGTCAGAAGATGGGTGGCCATCACTTTGAGTAGCCATATTCCCTATTGCACACCCATACATTGATATATCCTATTGCTAGCCCTTTGAGCCTTACGTGGTTTATTATGGCCTATTCTTTCATTCAACCCGTATAATTTTTCCTCGACTGGTCAGTGTGGCCTCGCCTCGTGCGCTTTTATTTATTAACTGGATCTGGTGAGCATTATGAGCATTAAATATTCTTCGCTTGCTCTTTCTCGCATCATCAGATGTTTCTTTTCTTCCATTTTGCATCTTCACACTCAGCCGCCTTTGAGTCTAGTTTTCAATCATCTCTATTCGTTTCACTTTATCTCATTTCAGAGCGATGATGACGTGTTTCATCCTGCAGCTACTATCAGTTTGTCAAACCCTTCATTCCGCCTATAGGTTTCGATATGGGATTCTTAGGCTGAGGGACCATTTGGGATTAGAGGTTTTAGGTTCTTTTGGTTGGATTGTGTTAGTATGGCATTCGACCTACTTTGGTGGTTCAACCAAAAAAAAAAAAAAAAAAAAAAAAAAATTGTTTGTTTGGTATTCTTTAATATACTTGGGGTCATCAAAGGTCATTTGGGTTTGAGAGATTTATTATTCCTCTAAAAGTTGGGTGAGAGCATTGTACGATCTTTCTCCATGGATCTGGGTAACACATTGGGAATGAGGTTTGGATTGCTTCGCACTAGGTCCTTGGATCATTACCCGCATCACCACTCCCATCTTATAGTGACTTGCTTTGACTTGACGTTCTCAGACGCGCGTTGTCACACATTGCCACATTTGTATCCCAATTGCTTTCTTCCTTTTTTTTTTTTTCGCTTTATCCATTCATCATTTTTCTTATCCCTAGCCTCTTCTACTCTTATTGATCGTCAGCTCGCTTCTTAAGCGACGTGGTCCTTCGTGCACTTCACTTGTCATTGACATTGTCTATTCGATGTTTGTTGAGTCACCTTGCTCATGATTCTTTTGATATTTGACATTGGGCGCATAGTGGGCTTCTGTAGTGCTTATCGGGTATTTGGGCCTGCTTTCCCATCATGTTCACGTCTCGATTCTCTACTCCGACCGAATGACGGACCAACCGAAACCGGACGACCCTATATATACCGACTTTTACCCGACACTATACATTGGTATATCCAAGTCTTGTAATATATCCAAATCATATACAAAAGTCCAAAATAAAACTACCATCGAGTGGTGTTTATAGTGTCAGATATACAATACCAAGTCCCATTTACATATTCAAAAACTATACAATTTCACCATCGACGAGGCGGAATCTACATGATGAACCCTACTCGTAGGTTGGTCCTCGAAGAATGCGGGTTCTCTGGACGCCTTCCGCACTATTAATTGATGAACCCGCGCTGCTTTCACGCTTAGTGGGAAATATATATACAACATGTGGTAAAATTCGGGGCTATAATAAGCATACAACAATAACAGGTATCAGAATTTCATGCATTCAGATAATGAACTTATACAAGTAATTATGCTTATCACGGACTTATGTCTACGACGGACTTATGCTTACAACGGAATTATGCGTATTCTTATATAAAAGTACCCGTAGGTACTACACAGGTTCATTATACGTATACCGTGAGGTACCATCGACTTATATTATACTACGTGATCTTATATGTTTATCTGTAGTCTCCGTAGGAGTTATAGATCTTACTCTTAATCGTAAATACACGACGTACGCTGCATCGCAACGATACACCATAATTCTCATTTATTCTTCGGGACAGATCATATAATTACGGAATACCTGCACAAAGACTAATAAACGTAAGACATCATAATAATATCCAAAGATATTATACAAGACGGAAAGCAGGATTTCCGCACGCAGAACCGAGTGCCATAGCACTAATCGTAATAGAGTGCCGAGCACTTATCAGACAGAGCGCCAGAGCACTTATCAGACAGAGTACCAAGTACTAATCAGAGTGCCGTAGCACCTGTGAGTACCGGCACACCGGGAGGCCGAGCACTAACAGAGTACCCTGGCATTGACCTCGGGAGGCCGAAAGCACTACCAGGAGTACCGGCATTATCTGGGGGAGCCGAGCACTAACAGAGTACCGAAGTATTCAATCGGGAGTGCCGAGCACTACCAGAGTACCGGGTACTCATTCAGAGTGCCTGAGCACTAACAGAGTACCGGGTTACTAATCAGGCAGAAGTGCTATGGCCACCACAACCGATCTGTGTATTTTTATAATTATAAGGAGTTCGCAAGAATTTATCGCTTTAGAATATGGCATTCTTAGCCACAGCTTATGTGTTCATGATAGATCAGATTATATACGGTATATGATGTGATATAATCACACCTTAATCATGTATTCTTATTTTCCTCGAATCTACTTTACTCCAGAATTGAATCAATCCAATCGGATCATCCAAACTAAAGTTATGGCATTTTCATGCCAACTAAATGATTTACCGATTTTACCAAGGTACAGATTTTGTGACTATCTATTTTCCAGCCTTGTCTCGATATTTGGCACTGGATATTTGTACTACTTAAAGTTAAGGTGCTAAGGGTTCTATTCCAACTTGAATCAATTTACTGAGCACCGAATCAAGTTACATCCGAAACAACTCGACTACTCTATAATCAACTGATGCAGAAATGGGCTTAGCCACGTCCCACTTTGGAGTGTGTATTTTGGCCATTTTAGATTAGAATTTGAGATTACTTTTAAATTTTGTTCTCCTTGAAGTCTATTTTAATTGGCCACTTGAATCACCCAAATCGACAAGAAATGAGCAATTTATGGCCAAAATACGAAACTGGCCAAATCAATGAGAAGGCCCTATCAGAAATTTTTAAGTCCTACCGGTAGGACTTGGCCAAAAATGACCAGTAACGATATTCTACCGGTAGGACTTCAATTCTACCGGTAGAACTCTCCGAAAAGCGCCCAGAATGGGTATTTTCACCCATTTTTCATGCCTTATCCTCCTTAGACCAAAAACCTATCATGAATACTTCCCAAAACAACTATATTATGGGTTATAACCCATATATAAACCAATTATGCTGCTATGTAGGGTTTAAGGTAAAACCCAACACACCTATGGATCCCTCCTCAAAATGAGGGTTTCATACCATCTTGTGCTATTTAGGAATTTTAGGGCACTTACTTTCACGAGTAATTTTGGTTAGGATGTAACTTAACAACCCTGCTCGGGAGCAATCTCTAACCATACAATTAGACAAGAATTCCATACAAACCATATAGTTCCATATGAAAATCACAAGCTCCATACCAAAGGCAAGCATCCATACCTTGGATTTACTCCCCTCCTTCCTCTTCTTCTTCTTTCCCTTCTTCTCCTTCCTTTCTCCTCCTCCTCCCCTGTAGGTTTTGTTTGAGACCAAAATGCATTTTGTCTCCCAACCCCTTTTATAATTAAGTCTTATGTTATTCCTCATTTTAGCCTTTAACTTTCCTTAATTACATTACAATTTCTATTATTTATACTTTGGCCTCTAATTATATAACCTATGTTCTGATGTCCCTTGACAAATTACGATTTTGCCCTTATAATATGTACAACTTTCGAGTTTTAAGTTTCTATATTTTCTAGCTAATTTACGCCTAAAATTTTAATTTATGTCTACAAAATACCCTAAACATGTTGAAACAACTAGGTGTGTTTCGTGTTACAATTTCCTTTAAAATAAATTTCGCCCTCGAAATTACCGAATCGAAGAGCCGCAGGTACAGACTCATCACGATTCCGCCCATGTCGCTTCTTCCATACCGTGATGTTGCCAAAGCACTTTACTCAAAGGAACTCGCTTGTTTCAGAGCCGCCTTATTTCACGATCTAGAATAGCTTTCTAGCCTTCATTGAAGGTAGAAATCTTCTCGTACTTGTATATCTTGAACTGCAATATGTGCAATGGGTCGTAACGATATCTACAAGCATAGACACATGGAATACATCATGTAATCGGCTAACCTGCAGGGAGTGCCAACGGCACGCCATCGGTCCAACTCTTTCCAAAATCTCATAAGGCCAATGAATCGTGGACTCAATTTCTTTCCTTCCAAAATCCAGTATCTTTTTTCCATGGAGATACTTTTAAAACACTTTATCTCCTACTCATACTCTATGTCTTTTTCTCTTCAAATTACAGAAGACCTTTGTCTATCACAAAAGTACTCTTAATCTCTCGCCGAATAACTTAACTTTTTTCTTCCGTGTCTTTAACTAATTCAGGACCGATAATCTTATGTTCATTCATCTCTATCCAACACATAGGAGTTCTACATCGTCTTCCATACAGAGCTTCATACGGGGCCATACTAATATCGATTGATAATCATGGTTATAGGCAAATCATGAGTGGAACGTACCTATCCCAACTTCCAGGAAAATCTAATACACACTCAAGCATATCTTCTAAGACTGATCACTTTTCAGACCGGCCCATCCGCTTGTGGATGGAAAGGCATTTAAATTCAATCTCGCATCAAAAGCCGATCAGAATCCTTCCAAAACCTTGACGTAAACCGAGGATCGCGGTCGGACACTATCGATACGGGAACACCATGTAATCTGACGATTTCATTCACATAAAGGTCCGCTAAACGATCCATGGAGTAGTCAAGTCGAATCGGTAAGAAGTGAGCAGACTTGGTCAGTCGGTCCACTATTACCCAGATTGCATCATGTTTCTTTTGGGTGAGGGGAAAACCGGATACAAAATCCATATTATGCTATCCCACCTCCATCGGGAATCTAAGGATTCAGACCTGATGGTACTCGTGTTCGCCTTTTACTACGACACGGTCGTATTAATTTAACCACATACTCGTAAACGCCCTTTTTCATCCTCGCCACCAAAGAGGATCAAGCTTCATAGTTATCCCGTACATTTTATTACTTCCAGGATGCATGGTGAAAACAAGATTGTGGCTTTACATAATATTTTCTTCAATTCCATATCATTTGCACATAATCCGCTCTGTACAACAAACCTCCACTTCCATCTATGGCAAAATCAGCCTTGTCTCCAAGATCGACCAAATGAGCCACCCCCTTGTAACTTTGTCACTATTTTCCTCGAAAGCATTCACAATCATTTGTCTTAAATCCCAGATTTACATTCAATTGAGCCAACATGGCCCATCCGGTGCAAATCTAATCATAATCTTCAAGGTCGAGAAGAAATCATTTTCCTACTCATGATCCGCCACTACATTTGGGCTCTCCCTGGTGGTAATCACTATACAGCCATAGTTCAACAATTCCAACCACCGACGTTGCCTCAAGTTCAAATCTTTTGAGTTAGCAAATATTTCAGACTCTTATGATCAGTGAAAATTCTACATTTTTCTCCATATAAATAGTGTCTCCAAATTTTCAAAGCGAACACTACAGCTGCTAACTCCAAATCATGTGTGGGATAGTTTTCATGCGCTCAATCACTGAAGCATAAGCCACCACTTTCCCATCCTCGCATCAATACGCATCCCAAAGTCCCATCCTCAAGCATCATCAGATAATCGTAATCCCTACCCGAAGTAGGTCGACCAACACTCGGTGCTTCAACCAAGATTTCTTTAATTTTCAAAACCTGGACGGCGACTTATCATCCCAAATAAATTTCACTTTTCTTCCTGAGTAATCTTGTAAGTGAGGATGCTATAACCTGAAAAGCCTTGTACACAAATCTCCGATAATAACCCGCTAAGCCCAAGAAACTCTGGTCCTTTATGTTCCGAGGAGGTTGCCAATTCACAATTGCTTCGATTTTTACCGATCCACCAATACCTTCGCATACAATACGCCTAGGAATGACACTTCCTTAAGCCAAAATCTACATTACTTAATTTGGCAAACAACCGGTCTCTCTCAAAGTTTGCAACACTATCCTCAAATGGTGTCTATGTTCCCGTGTGCATCTTTAGAATACACCAATATGTCATCAATAAATACCACAACAATTGATCCAAATAGGCGGAAACCCTCATTCATCAAGTCCATAAACGTACTGAGCATTAGTCAACCAAATGGCATGACCAAAACTCATAGTGGCCATAACTACCAAAGCTGCTTTCGACATCAACCTCTTTGCCACTGAGTTGATATTATCCCGATCGCAGTCTAGCTTCCTGTAGAAGACACTTGCTCCTCTCACTGATCAAATAAATCTTCTATTCTCGGGCAACGGTACTATTCTTAACTCATACTTTATTTATTCGTTTAGTCAATGCACATCCCGAAGAGTGCCATCTTTCTTCTTAACAATAAACTGCGCACTTCACTAAGTGAAACGCTAGGTCGAACAAAACCCTTATCCACAGTTTCAGAGTTGAGTTTTCAACTTTAGTTCAGCTTGGAGCCATACGGTAAGGTGCCTAAATAGGAGTCGCTCCTCGAACAACTCACGTAGAGATCTACTGCTCAGTACTCGGCAATTCTTCAGAAACACATCGTAGAAACTCCTAATCACAGGAATATTTTCTAAATTTATTTGTTCTCTTCGAGTCAAGAATCAAAGCCAAAAAGGCTTCACAACCTTTTTCGTAAAAAACGTCGCTTTCATACCGACATAATTTTCTGGTGACCGATTCGCATCGGATACCTCAGATGGTTACTCGACAGTCAGACATTTAAGCAAAACTTCTTCTTATCATACTAACTATGGCCTGATGTTTGGATAACCAATCCATTCCCAAGATCAAATCAAACTCATGAAAAGGCAAAGCAATTAGATCAACCGAGAATTCCTTATTATGGACCATTAAGGGACAATTCTTATACACACGGTTGACTCTAACACTGTGCCCCAGAGGACTTGTAACAAGCAGGTCATAATCTAACAGCTCTACTGCAAGTAGTTTATCGCTCATTTGTTTCATGCATATATATGAATGTGTAGAGCCCGGATCAATTAAAGCATACAAATCAATATCAAAGAGAGTGAATGTACCCGCAATAACCCCTGGTATGTCCGGATCTTCTCGAGCTCATCACATAAGCCTGTACGCCGAGGCAGCGTGATCGATTTGATCGTCTCAAGCATTACTCTACCTTGCGAGCCACTTCGCCCTTACTCTACTGAGTCCGTGGAGGTACATGTGACCCCCTCACCACTTCCTCGAGGATTTCTAGAACTCCAAATCCTCGCGGACACAATCGGGCTATCACATGCTCTGCATCCCACATCGAAAACAACCTCCAGCCATCATTCCGCAAATACCACTATGATACTCTTGTGGCAATGTGGGCATACAGCGCTTCCTCTCATTCACTGAGATGCCTCGACCGAACTTTGTGTCATGATAGGTCCTTGTCTCCTACCCCTTGTAGCTTCTGACCTCGCATCGATCAACTTGTGACTCTCAGTCTTTCCCCGAAGAGGAACCTCCCTCTTGAGAACTTTTTTCTTTCTTTCTTTCTGACTCTTCATTCTCGCATTTCAATTTTTATAGCCGCTTGCACCAGCCGAGTAAAAATTGATGATTGTAACGGCAATGTACTCGCGGAGGTACCTTTTGATAGATTCATGAAGGTCTCTCCTCAAACCGTCCACACTCAATTTTTCCGTAGTGACTGATTCCGTGCATATTTACTGAGGCGGCTGAATTCTTTCTCATATTCGGCCACTGTCATTTTCCCTTGTCTTAGAGTCAAGAATTTCTTCCATTTTGACTCCTTGTAATCATCAGTGACATACTTCGTATTAAACTCGGTGACGAAGTAGTCCCATGTAACTGTCCTATCCGGGATTAGGTGGATTTCAAACCAACTTCCACTCGAATCATAAGTCGCACCTTGCAAAGAATGAAACCGCACATGTGACCTTTTGGTCCACCGGACATTTCGTTTCATCTAAAACCCTTTCAAGTTTTTCAAGCCAAAACTTGGCTTTATTTGATTCTTCCATACTTGTACCATGGAATCTCTTCAACCCATGCTTTCAGATGCATCACCTGAGTCACGGGGCGTGGAGTCGACCTAGGACCCTTGCCATATCCCGAGATACTTTTACCAATGCTTCGGGCTTGCATTTTCACCATCGTTGACTCGGACGGACCGGAAACAGATGGATCCAAAGGATTGACGCTTTCAGCTGTTTCATCAACAGCTTCCTGAGGTGGATCCATTCTAGACAATAAACAGAACAAAGACATCCGCATTAGGCCAACACATTCTATGTAGGTGCATCAGTGAAATCTTAAACACTTTCCAGAAACGCCTAAACCTAGGTCTGATATATCAACCTGTCACGCCGATTCCTGCCGAACTACGACTGATCCGAACCGAGTCCGGACGCGACCCTATATATATAATCGACTTTAATCGAATAATACATTGGTATATCCAAGTCTATAACATGGTCCAAATCATATACAAGTCCAGCACAAACTACCACTCGTAGTGGTGTTTATAGGTCGTATATACAATACCAAGTCCCATTTACATTCAAAAACCATACACCTCACCATCGATCAGAGCGGAATCTACAAGGATGAACCCCTACTCGTGTTGGCCCTCAAGAATGCGGAAGTTCTCTGATCGCCTTCTCCTCGTACTCCACCTGACAACCCGCTAAGCTTTACGCTTAGTGGGAAACATATATACAACATGTGTGTACCCAGTTATAATAAGCATACAACAATAACAGGTATCAGAATTTCATGCATTCAGATAATGGACTTATACAAGTAATTATGCTTATCACGGACTTATGTCTACGACGGACTTATGCTTACAACGGAATTATGCTTATTCTTATATAAAAGTACCCGTAGGTACTACATTACGCTGTGTTCATTATACGTATACCCTAGGTATCGCCACTGACTTATATTATACTACAGGACTTATATGTTTATTCAGGTCTCCCGTAGGAGTTATAGATCTTACTCTTATTCAGAAATACACGTACGTATTACAGATCAGAACGATACACCATAATTTCCTCTTATTTATTCTTCAGATTAGTATCATATAATTACGGGAATACCTGTAATGCATTTCAATAAACGGTAAGACACATCATAATTATCCAAAGATATTATATGCGACGGAAAAGCGTGGATTTCCGCATTACAGAACCGAGTGCCATAGCACTAATCGTATCAGAGCGAGTACTTATCAGACAGAGTGCCGAGCACTACCAGACAGAGTACCGGCATTCAATCGAGTGCCAGCACTAACAGGAGTACCGGCATCTACCGTGAGTGCCGAGTACTAAATGTGAGTACTGGCATAATCAGAGTGCCGAGCACTAACAGCAGAGTACCGGCATTATTCGTGAGTGCCGAGCACACCAGAGTACCGGCATTTCACCGAGTGCTGAGCACTACCGAGTACTGGCATAATCGGGAGGCCGAGCACTAACAGGAGTACCGGTACTATTCAGAGTGCCGAGCACTAACAGGAGTACCGGGCAATTAACTGTGCGTATGCAAGCAGTGTCAATTAACAATAACCGATCTCGTGTATTTTTATAATTATATGAGTTCGTAAGACTTGATCGCTTTTAGAATATGGCATTCTAGCCACATTACGTGTTCAGCTTACAGATCAGATTTTTATACATGGTGGCGGCGATGCGTATATAATCACACCTTAATCATGTATTCTTATTCTTCTGAATCTACTTTACCCAGAATTGAATCAATCCAATCGGATCATCCATAAACTAAAGTTAAGTGGCATTTTCTATGCCAACTAGTCGATGACCGATTTTACCAAGGTATTAGATTGCACTTATCTATTTTCCAGTGCCTTGTCTCGATATTTGGCACTGATATTTGTAGCCACTTTTAAAGTTAAGGTGCTAAGGGTTCTATTCCCCCAACTTGAATCACCCCATTCGGAGTTAACTGAACTGCCACGTCCGAAACAACCTCAGACTAATTCTACAATCAACTCCGATGCAGAATAATGGCACACTGGCCCCACTTTGAGTGTATTTGGGCCACTAGATTAGAATTTGGAGATTACTTCTCTTTAAATTTGTTCTCCTTGAAGTCTATTTTAATTGGCCACTTGAATCACCCAATCGACAAGAAATGGAGTTAATTTACAACAAAATCATTAAAAACTGGCCAAAACTGAATGTAGTAGTAGCTCCTACCGTAGACTTTAAGTCCCACCGGTAGGACTTGGCCAAAATGACCAAGAAGGATATTCTACCGAGGACTTCAATCCCACTGTAGACTTCCCGAAAATCGCCTGGAATGGGTATTTTCACCCATTTTTCATGCCTTATCCTCCTTAGACCAAAAACCTATCATGAATACTTCCCAAAACAACTATATTATGGGTTATAACCCATATAGAGAACCATCATAAAGGTTATGTAGGGTTTGTTGTAAACCCTAACACAATTTCCATGGATCCCTCCTCAAAATGAGGGTTTCTTATACCGATCTATGGCTATTAGAATTTTAGCACTCCTACTTTCATTTAAAAAATTTTGGTTAGATGTGATCCAATAACCCTAGGTTTGGCAATCTCCAACCATACAATTAGACAAGAATTCCATACAAACCATATAGTTCCATATGAAAATCACAGCTCCATACTAAAGGCAAGCATCCATACCTTGGATTTACTCCCCTCCTTCCTCTTCTTCTTCTTTCCCTTCTTCTCCTTCCTTTCTCCTCCTCCTCCCGTAGGCTTCTTGTTTGGAGACCAAAAATGCATTTTTGGTCTCCCAACCCCTCTTTATAATTAAGTCTTATGTTATTCCTCATTTTAGCCTTTAACTTTCCTTAATTACATTACAAATCTTATTATTTATACTTTGGCCTCTAATTATATAACCCATGTCTTTTTGATATCCCTCGACAAATTACGATTCCTGCCCTTATAATATGTACAACTTTCGAAGCCTTTAAGTTTCTATATTTTCAAGTAGTTAATTTACGAAAATTTTAATTTATGTCTACAAAATACTCCTAAACATGCTGAAAAACAAAGGCTGCTTTGCTACACATCATGTCATTCACCTTTCACTTCGGCCTATATTATTTCACCGGTCTAAGACCGTTTCAGACCATGATTCGTGTTTGCTTCAAAGCATTTATATGGATGTGTTCTCCCGTTTACCGATTGAGTACGGATGTCGATAGGTCTCTGTTCTTGGGGAGTATCGAGGGTCACATATTGTTTTTCTCCATTGTTTGCTTCGTCTCAGTCCAAGGATTAGGATACGTGATGATACAGAGAATTGGGACCGTTGATAGCCCATTAGCTTGATGCTTTGATATTGCTCACACCGGGCACCCTCTATCCTTTCATGTTAGTACCGTCACACATGTACACTAGCGTACCCCATTTCACCTAGAGATATTTTGGCATCAAGTTCGGTATGCTCCATGCACCGGGTTTCTTCATACAACGTAGTGTTTAAGGGTTAGCCTAGGGTCGTGATTCACGATATTCATTAACCTCGCAGGGTGCACGCCAGCGCACTCCCCATATGTTGTCTTGTTCATTGTCGCACGATCGGGTCTTCGTGAAATTTATTTCGTAGTTTTTTTTCATCGAGGCACTCGCATATCGATGTGCACACTCGTGGCATACCCTATCAGCTTTTATGGGAATAAATGGATGATTTTTTCATGAATGAATGATCGTGATATTTTCACTTCTCCTACTTTGACCACATGTGCAAGCATGGATTTTGACATGGCGTTGATACCCTAGACTGGCGCATAACCCCTTTCTTTCACCCTTGGTCACATTTCCAGAGATTGTCCTACAAAGATAATTTATTTCGCCTTGTTATTAAGTTCTTGGTTTCTCGCTATCATTTGTGGCATTTTTCAGTCATACTCGGGCATCCCTTCTTTTATCATGATCGTGTCGATTTCCGCTTATTCGAGTCATTTGTTGGCAAACCTTGGACGTCATACTAGGGCCTACCTCTTTTCCTTGAGTTTGTTTACTTCGTTTAGCTTGTTTCGGGTTCTCTAGCATCTCACTCGGATCCCACCTTTCAGACGCCCCATCCCACATTTCCCATCACTTAATTTACCTTTCTGCACTCATTCTGATCCTACTCTTCCGGTACTCACCGGATTTTACCTTCTCGTGATCATCCGGATCCCACATTTCGGTACTGGCCGATCCCACCTTCCAGACTCATTCTGATTCCACCTTTCCCAGACTACCCGATCCCACATTTTTATACTCGTCTGTGATCCCATTACTTCCGCATCGCCCGGATTTCTACTTTTCCGGCACTCACCCGGATCCCACCTTCCAAAGACTCACCCGACCCTTCCTATACCGCCCATCCTACCTTCCCAGATCGGCCCCGGGATCCTACCTTCCTGACTGGCCCATATCCCACCTTTCCAAAGATTTCCCCGATCCCACTGTCCGGGAGCACCGCCCTGATCCTTCCTGGCACTCGCCTGGATTCCACATTTCTGCATCGCCCGATCCCACCTTCCCAGATCGCCCGATCCCCCCTTTTCCGAACACGCCCGATCCCACCTTTCGACACCACCGGGATCCCACCTTTCCAAGACTGTCCTGACCCTTCTCCGTACTGATCCTACCCTCCGGTATCTCGGCCTGGGATCCCACATTTCCGGTAATTTACCCCGATCCCACCTTTCTATGACTCGCCCCATCCTTCCTGCGACGCCAGATCCCACCTTCGGTACTCTCTCTGACCATCTCTCCGTACTCGCCCGATCCCGCTCCGACACTCGCCTGGATCCCACTCCTTGCACTCTCCCTGATTTCGGTCTTTCCAAAGATCACTGCTTCTACCATTCTGCTTTCCTAAGACTTGGCTGATTTGCCTTGCCCAAACCCTTTCTTCGTACTCACGATTCCACCTTCTTGACACTGGGCCATGATTCTACCTTTTCCTGTGATCACCCGATCCAACCTTTTTCCAGATCGCTCTGACTTTCTCCGGAGCTTGTCGATTTCACTTTCTCTCTAAGACGCCCTGATTTCATTATCTTTTCGGCTATCAGGTCGGATTACTCATCTTCCTGTGCATCGACTGGTTTCTTCAGCCCTTCAATTGAGCGACTCAAGCTCCGCTTAACCTTCAAGATTTCAGGTATGGCAAAATTGTTGGTCAACCGGGTTCTTCACTAGAATTCATATTTCACTGGGTGATCGCTTGCACTTCTGGACCCAATGGCTGACACTGCTCATTCACTCCCACCAAGAGGGGCATATTTGTAGACCCTCAATTTTGTCCCTCAACACTTGCATTTATCCTTTGGGTGTCACACTCATCCATCGTTCTCATATAACACCATAAGGGCCCTTTTAGGCTTAGTCTGTCTCCGAGCCTTGGGTGGGCTTGTATATGGTCCATCGAAAAGATGTAGTTCACTTTAGAGTGTCATTGTGGCTTCTTTTTAGTTATTGGCATCGTGCCATAGGAAGCAAGTGGGGCCCCCCAAGGGTTTAGCTCAATCGAAGTTTATTGGAGTATGTCGAATTCGGAGCACTTGGGCTTGTTTCGATCATATCTCCCTCGTCCGAACTTGGAATTGAGCGCCAGTTTTTTTCTACTTTACTCATTAAGGAAGTATCTGAAAATTTGAGAATTTTTAAGAACTTGATCACCAGTTGGAAACCGGATCACCAAACTTCACCTGATTTCAATTGAAGTTCATTACTACAGCAGGTTCAAATTCAAAGCACTAAGGCTTGATTTGGTCATATATCCCTCACCCGGACTCGGAATCAAGCACCGTTTTTTTTCATGAACTCCTTATTCTTCAAGAAATATTCACTCAAAATTTCATATTTTTTCTCAATTGGATCGACCAGTTGGGAACTGTACAGCCGGTGCATCGGGCTAGCTTGCTTGGGGCGCTAATTTTTGTGATTTTGGTGCCCAAATCCTATATGGATTGGGCCCATAAGCCCCAGATCAGTCATAGGCATTTGGTCAGATCCAATTGGACCATGTTATGTGTTGTTTGTAACCCAATCTTTAACCACTCGATACTTGGTGGTTAAGCAAAGGAGAATGTGGCCAATTATGGACCTTGGAATAAGAGGAGTGCTATGGAATGGGTTCTAGACTAAAGGGGGGAGTTCCTGGACTCAAGGTGAAAATGGAGTGGCCTGCAGAGAAAGGGAGAGAGAGATAAGAAAACGTGGAGAGGTGATAAAAAGGGAAGGGAGGAAGAAGAGAGAAAAAAGGGAGAAAAGGAGGAAATGAGAGTTTATCTAAATCCGGAGGGGCGTGGTCTCTCTTGTTTTGAAGAGGAGTTCCGACGGATTTGAAGGAGTGGATACCTGGTTTTGGAAGCGGAAAGAAAGAAGAAAAAGGGGGGAATAGCCGTGAATCTTACAGGTACGAAATTTATATGCTTCTCCCATTTCTTTTATGCTTTTCTTTGCCTTTGTTATTTGCAGACTCGTGTTAGGACGCTAGGCACCGTTTGTGTCGGTTATTAGTCATTCAGAGTTGGATTTGTACTCCGTTTGTTTTATTGGATTCCTAACTCTTTGAGGAAGGTTCTGAAAAATTTTGAGAGCCTCTCTCAATCGGATGATCTGGTTGGGTAACCAAATCAGCTGGTTTACTACATTCGGCCATTGAATAGCGCTTTGGGTCTTTGGTACCGCTTGTGCCTTCCGCTTCGCCTCATTCGATCGGATTTGTAATTCGCTTGTGTTTTTGGATTCCTGACTCTTCGAGGAAGGTTTTGAAAATTTCGAGCTCCTCTCAACCAGATGTACCGTTGGGAAACCGCATCAACTCGTTCATCAATTCGCCATTGAATGCCAGCTTGGGTCTTTGGCCGCTTATGTCGCTCTCGCCATTCGCAGCTTGGTTTTCTACTTGATTTGTTTTGTTGACTCTGGACTCTTCGAGGAAGGTTCTGAAAACGTGGAGAGCCCCTCTCAACCGACTGAACTAGTTGGGAATCCAGATCACCAGCCACTCGAATTTAGTTTGCTAGGAACAAAGGTAGCTTGGGTCTTTGGCGCTGCCAGGTTCTGTTTCGCTCATTCGGAGTTGGTTTTCTACTTGATTTTGTTTTTCGATTCCTGACTCTTAGAGGAAGGTTTTAAAATTTAGAGTCTTCTCTCAACCACAACTGCTGAGAAACCGAATCGCCCAGCCTACTGGGTTCGCCTCCTAATGGAAGTTTGGGTACTTTGTTTTGTTTGTGTTTGCCTTAGTCATTCGGTGTAGGAATTGTACACCGCTTTCAGATTTTGGTTTCCTTACTATGGAAGGACGTTCTGAAAATTTTCGCACTGCTTCAACCTGACGGGACGGCCGGGGGAACTGATCAGCCCAATTTTTCGGTTTTATGGTCGCCCGATTTCGCTTAATTAAAGCCCGCGGACCTTAGAGTCCTACCATTCACCCGCATCGCTAGTGTACAAGTGCTTGTGGTCCGAAATTCCGGTTTAGTCTATGTTAATGTGGTTCAATTTTGGATTCTTAAGAATCAGATCTATGCCTAAATTCAAGGGTGATTAGTTAAGCACCAATAATCTAATGTTTTGTCGAGCCCGCTTTCGGGATGAATAGATATGGTCAGACAAGAGTGGTAGCAACAATGAGGGTTGAGATGCCATGTATGGTTTCAAGTGTTTCTTTGCTTTTGATATCTAATTTTGAGAAATTATATGCTCAAAATGTGCGACTAACTTTCCTCAGCGCTTGGCTAGTGGACCACGTGTATGCCCATTTTCCCTTTCAAGTTGAGTGTTTTACATGCTAGATATCGATTAGGTCATCCGGGATCCAAGTTGTATTTTTAGCCTAGGAGACTATCTTAATATGTGACCTATATGCTCCTACATACCAACTAATTAGTAGAGACCGAGTTCCGGCCCGTGAGGGGTGCTACCTCATATGAGGCACCTCCGACAGGTAATCCGATCCCCTAATCTGCAAATCCAGTTCGCGCACCGCTTTTTCCATACTTGAGTCATCAGTTTTTTTGTTCTTACTTAGTTTTCCCCCTTATAAAATAACAACAAAAAAGTGCGGCGACTCCAAAGAAAAACTGCTCTCCTTCTGGGACGGATTTTCTAAAATTCGAAAAATCAACCCACCTTTCTTTTCATTTAAAGCGAGGTCACACTACCGTGGATCAAGGTGGTCCACACTGGTTTCCAACCTGAATAGCTCAAAAGGCGCTCTTAGAGACAAATCTCGATTGAACTCGATGACATATACACACTATCTTTGAGCTTCACCACAAGTATCGAGGTAGTTTTGTATTACCCTCATAATCTTACTATGTCCATTAAAGTTCGATTTCTTCTTTCACCACACCATTATGATCTAGGAGAACTTAATAGTGTAATTAGGCACAATCCCATTTTCTTGAAGAAACTTCCAATAAATGCACCAAGAGCTTCATTCATTCTCTATGTATTTACCATAGCATTTCACCCTATCCACCTCAATGATCTTAATATGTTTTCTCCGCATTAATTCTACTAAATTTTTAAAATTCTTTAAAGGTGTCTAAAGCTTCATCCTTGGAACGAAGTAAGTAGAGATACATGTATCGTGAATAATCATCTATGAAGGTGATCAAATATTTCGGACTATTTGCATCCATGTTAGGACAAAAAATGTTAGTATGTATAATCTCAAATAAGTTTGTGCTCCTCTTTGCACCCTTTTTAGACTTGTTGATTTGCTTGCCCTTAATGCAATGCACACAAGTCTCAAACAAGAAAATCCAAAGTACTAAGTACCTCATCATTAACCAATTTCTTCTATTCTTTCAATGAATGTTTTCCATTCTCCGTGCCATAAGATAGAGGATTCCCTATTCATAACACATATTTTTAATCTGGGGTGAGCAACATGCATAGAATTATAAGTAACATCATTGTGTAATTGAATATGGAAAAGACCATTAGACAATGCACCATAACCAATAACTTTGGATTTATTAGATAAACTAAAACCCGAATTTGTAAAGTTAAAGGAAAATCCTAAAGGTACAAGTCTTGAAATTGAAATCAAATTCCTAAAGAAACTTGGAACATAAAATGTATTTTCCAATTCTAAAACGAAACCGCTGCTTAATACAAGGTTGCAAGTGCCAATAGCTTCCACACATTAACTCATCTTGTTGCCTGAATAGATGCATTGTTCACTTCCCACTGGCTTCCTTAGGTTTTGCATACCCTGTAAAGCATTTGAAACATGGATTGTAGAACTAGAATTAATCCACCATATGTTATGATTAACATTAACCATATTAGATTCATAACAGACAAAAGAAAATGGAGTACCTTTCTTATCAAGTCAGATCTTAAATTTTGAGCAATCTTTCTTCATGTGTCCCTTATTCTTATAGAAAAACACTTTGACTCCTTCTTTATGCTTGGTTAAACAGGAATCTTTCCCTTTCTTTTTGCTTGATACTTTTTTTTTCTTTCCAAAAGTGGTCAAGTTAACCTTTTCACCCTCTTCCATCATTAACCTTCCCTCCTTTTGCACACACATGGTTAACAATTCACACCGATCATTTATCCTTATGTGTTGTAAGAGATTTCGAAGGGACTATATCATAGGGATGAGTGTTCAATATATAATGAACAAGGAAAGTGTCTGACATGGTAACTTCTAATAACTTAAGTTGAGCTGCTATATCCCTCATGTCCATGATATGATCACATGCTCCTCTTATCCCGTCGAGCTTGGTGGATGAAAATTGCATAATTAAGGTACTAGCAAGAGCTTTGTCAGAAGTTACAAACTACTCATCAATGGCTTTCAGAAGTGGTTTGACTTTATCAATTTACTCTATGGAACCACGAATACTAGCAGATATCTTGGTCATTATGAACATCACTGAGGCGAACAAATCTTCCTACTTATCATAAAGACAATACCAAGTAGCTAAGTTAGTTTCGTAATGGGATCGGGTTTGTCTTTCCTTATAGCACAGTCAATATCCATTCATCCCAAATGCAGAAGAATTCTCTCATTCCATACCTTATAGTTATCACCCCTTGCCTCCGAATATCACACTTAAAATCGTAAATGCCTCGTAGGTTGAAATAACTGCAATATTTTAAATATACATGCTTATTGCTGATTGAGGCAAATATACAATATCATGTTTTACCAATGTAAATCATGTTTTTAAATCATAAATCTAGTGACATAAAACTTGCTTGTGGGCTAAAGTCTTATTCATTTAGACTTAAAGAATCTTATGATAAAACTATCAAATCATGTTCATTTTCCTAATCCTTATGGGAAAATTAGAAAATATAATTTGATATCTCATCCTAATTAACCATACAAAATATAATAAAATTCATATGGGATGGGATTTATCATATTCCATATGATTTAATTACAATTAATGTAATTAAACGTGATCTTAAAACTTAATATATAATTTTAACTAATTAAGGATGCTATGACTATTCCCTAATTAATTAAAATTTATATTGATTCATTGAACATTATTAGAAAAACTTTAAGCAATTTAAATAATAAGATTATCATCCTCTTAATTTTGTATGTAAAACTATACACATACAAATAATCACAATAAATTTGATATAGAAAATTTAATTCCTATATTTTAAACATAAAATCCATTGCAGTTGACATTTAATATCAATTAGACATGCAGTTCATTAGTAGAGTGTGTGCCGATTAAGTTCGAATACTCATTTAACTGTCAAGATTATTTTCATAAATTTTTCTAATAACTATAAATCTCTATAAATGAAAACCAATGTAAGTTTAACAACTTCACACCTAGCTTGGTGGTAGAGCACTTACATTAAGAAGCCCATATTTTAAAAATAAAATCCATTGCAGTTGACATCTAATATCAATCAGACATGCAGTTCATTAGTAGAGTGTGTGTCGATTAAGTTCGAATACTTATGTTTAATTCAAGTCGACAACACATTTTCATAAATTTTGCTAATAACCATAAATCTCTATAAATGAAACCAATGAAAAAGGAATAACAACTTCACCTAGCTTGAGGACTTGATTTAGAAACCCATGGACCAACCTAGTCTACATTATAGCCTAAGAATCGGTCTTCTTCAACCTTAAGACGGGTCACTTTAACCCGATTGACAGAAAATGGGTTTTTATTATTATTATTTTTTATTGTTTTTCATTAGTAACCTATTAAGTAAGCATTCAAAAGGTTTACTTAGACATCACATAGAGAAAGAGCAAAGAGTAAGTTCTTTCCTCCGATTGCATTCTGCATCTTATGCGCACTTCCTTCAATGTCAAGGTCTCAATCCAACTAATCTCTGCCGACAACGTTCCTATTTGAGAAACTTAAAATGACCATCTATCCTTTTGCTGTCGATATTACCATATACCTTGAAACAATTATTAACAATAAAACATTAAGGACGAAGGTTGTTGAACATGGTCTTCTTCATCCTTTGAAAAAACTCGTTTTCTACCCAAAAAAAATTTATATTCATTTTACATACGAGATGCAAAAACACTATCCTTTTATGAAGATACGGGATCCTCATGATTCATCTAAAATCTTAAACACATATTATAAATCCTCTTAAACCAAAGAAGATACAAGGCAGAGGTCATACAATGCTCTAATACCAAATGTAAAAAGCATTAATCAAGCAATCTAATCATATGAAGATACCAACAACATAATCAGATCATATGCGTACAAAGCCGAATGTACATTTCCACTATCAAGGAGAAACAGAGAAACTAGAATATTAAAAGAATTGAAAATGAATTTTCTTGGTTCTTCTAAACCTTTACTCGCTCAAACTTTGATGGTGAAAATTCCTAAATAGAGAAGAGTAGGCTCAGGGACTAAAAATGTCTCGTCGATTCTTTATTTGTAGACCAGGTCATCATTGGTTTCCCTAAGAAGTGTAAGAGTTGAGGAAGAGATGTTATGAGAGATTTAAATTTTGAATTTAAAATTCAAATTATATGGACCATTCTAACACTTCAACCTGATATCTTTGACTGATCGAATCCATTATACTTGCTCACCGCTTCTATACAAATAAAGTCATTGCTGCTAAGATTATGAAAAGTAACTACAACATAATAAGACGACCAACAAGAAAAACAAGAAAAAACCTAAATATTTATGGAATAACTATTTTATTAAAAGATAAACCGAAAAAGAAAAAATGTGCATAAGAGTGATTTCAAACCAAAATTGGCCGAAAATCACTTATTATTGCTTAAGAAAGACGAAGACGTGTGACTAGAGAAAAAGGAAGAGAATGTGGAGAAAAAAGGATGCTATGGTTTTTAGCTTTTAAAAAAAAAAACACATTGGATGGAAATAAAAGCATTTACACACATATGCTTTATATTCTTAATTAACTAAAATTTCTCATATCTCATTTAAAAGTGTAAACTTAAAACATATAAGTACAAAAATATAGACAATATTATTTATTTTAAATTAAAAACTCGATTTAAAATGAAAAGTTTTTCTACACTTAATATATGTTTTAGAAATTAAATAATAGAATAGAATGATAAATATATGTGAAGTCCAATGATAAATATATCTTCTAAGTTTTAATACAAAATGGTTAATTATACTCTCGAAAGACACTTTCATTTGAGTAAGTGGTTATGGCTAAATTGAAATAAGTTCATAAAATGAAAAGTTTTTGTGACACCCTAAAACCTAGGGGTCAGTATTTTTTTTTTTTTTTTTGAACAAAATATCCAAGAATACACCCAAAACAAAGGCACAACACATTGTAATCAGAAAGGTGGGTCGCATGCACACCGTGCGCACTGCACTCACATCGCGCATAGGCTCCCATGTCAGCTCGTAGGTCGCGACACCAATTTCAAGTCACGACCCCAAGAAGGTCAGACCATGTCGTGACACCAAAAAGTATGTCACGACACCAATGGCCCAGACCATGTTGTGACATCAAAAACCGTAGGTCGCGCATTACGCTTCACCATAGTGAGGCTTTCGGTCGCGGACACCGTGAGTTGTGTCGCTACACCCCAGCCGTTGTCCTACCACGACATGAAAATCATGTCGCGACTTAGAACCACCCCGATCCCCGCCTCAGCCATGTCGTGACACAAAATTTGATGTCGCTAATTGGGCCATAACCTGGCCAAAGACACCAGACCGTGTCGCGTGCATCTCGCCTGCCAGTGACACCTGGCCTCAGGCACCCCGGTCACGCACACCAGGCCCCGCCTCTGCCACGACCCCATTTATGGTCGCGACCCAAGACCGAAATGGGCAAAGTAGTCCATCCCCTTGCTTCCCGTGACTCACCAATTTCACCTAGAAGATTTTCCATACCACAACCTATCATACTCATTTTCGTGCACTTTAAAAATCGGGAAAATATTAATACTGCACTAGAACACCCTATAACTCAGTCAAATTACAAAATACATTATTCCATGCATTTAAACCGATTTTTAATCCATTCTAAAAATAACTAACAGGCTACAACCGCCTTAATTCATCATCGAGCCTAAACCAAATTTCTCCCCCGCGCACTTGAAAAAAATAATCTGGGTGTCTGACATCACACTCATTTGTCTCATATATTGAGACCCATTTCTCAGATATTTAATTTACTAATATACAAAATATATGATGTAATTATTTAACCAACAAATCCATTTAACACCCTTTATATAACAAAAATGATACATGTTTCTCGTTCCACTAGAATATAATACAAGACAAAAACAAAACAAAACAAAGCCGCATCCGGCTCTCATCCTTCATGCGGTCCCATATGTAGGTCAAACGCTTGCACCGGACCTGTACCTGAAAAAGGGTCCCACGACGGGATGAGCAATGCCTAGTAGAAAGTTTTCCTACAAGGGTTACTCCCTACCTAAAATGAACATGTAATGACTTACATAAACATCAATCACATTTCATACAATTTATGCAACATTATATGAAATGTTCCGTGTCATGCATGAGATGCGACCCCTCATGCTCACAACCTGAGTACCAACCGACTCCCCACACCCGCACTGCTGGCAGGGAAACGAGCCATCGTATTTAACCCAATGACTTAAACCATTGGACAACCCTCCAATTTTAATTTATCATTTCATGATTTTTTTTTCTTTTGTAGGCCACGGATTTTTGGGTTTTCACCGTAGGATGCCGCACGCCTTTCCAACATTTTCGTGAACTTACATCGCTGTGATTCAATATGCTCCACCACGAATAACATTTGAGTCTTTCACTGAGGGATCTAATTCTAATCTCGCTCCGCCTAAAACACGTAATTTATCATTTCGAATAATTTACACTCGCGGGAGTTCAACTCGTGACTTCGTCCCATTTTCCGAGCTCACGACCCATTCAATTCTTCAACACCGTTGAATACTAATACCATGAACCCACACCCGACTGACGCGATAGATCAGGTATATGAAATGCATGATACCAATGCATTTTCCTTCATGTTACATGTATATATGAGTGCTACATGAAACATTAATACACCATGGACAATTATAATTTTTACATATAATTTACATATAATTTACATCTATGCAATCCATGTTAATACATCAAATACCATACATATACTAACATAATACTTTCCACACAACACGTTATTCATAAGCACACACACAACAAGGTCACAATCTTGGACTCCATCTAATAAGGTACCTCACGGCCCCTCCATTGAACAAGAACCGGCTCTGGGTTCCATGCATTCATACATCATTTCATCACAAAACAAGCAACCCAAACCCAGAGACATCAATCTCGGTTCAAACCTCAAGCCACAACAAATAATGACGCTGAGAAAATCGAGCATGTAATCTCACCATCCATCCCAAATTTTTTGGAACTAAATTTCATGGTCTCCGCATAAATGTACCCCATACCATTTTATGGCCTTAGACTCAAAGTAAACCGAGTAGAAAATCCTCACCTTGGCTGAAATATTGCAATTCCAAGCTGTGATCCACATCGTAGAGATACAATATACAAGGTATTTCCAACTTTAGTACTCGAACCGTTAAACTTCGATCGTCGAAGCACCGAGAAATCTTCCATTTTTCCTTCTCCCTTTTCTTTCCTTTTTTCCTTCCTACGAACTCTTTTCTTTTCCTTGTTTTCTTTCTTTTCTTTCGTTTTCTTTTTTTTCACGAATTCTTTCCTTTTGGTTTGTTTTCCTATCCCATTGAGATAACTATCGACCGAATGTCAAAGCGATAAACTTCCTTCCTTTCTCCACACGTTTTCCATGCATTTCCTTCATTTTTCTTTATTTCTTTTATTCATTTATTGTATCATCCCACATGTGGTTAATTGTGAGCCACACATTCAAGTGTATCACATGGCTCTTGCCATATGTCACTCCCTTAGGGTGCCATGTGGCATCACCTAAATCACACCACAAGGCCATCCGACACCCGCCTGGGATTTCATGGTACTATTTCACCGCGTCTGCTTTCACATCCGAAATCTAAAAAAATTCTGATTTTTCAACCGAAATTACCGTTTTACCTTTTTTCGAAAATTCGGATTTTATGGGGTTTCACGGTTTTTCTACATTTAATATATGTTTTAGAAATTAAATAATAGAATAAAATGATAAATATATCTTCTAAGTTTTACAAAGTGGTTAATTACACTCTCCAAAGGCACTTTCATTCGAGTGTAAAGGCACTCGAAAGTTCATAAATGATTAACAGATCCATAATATAAACCAATGTTTTAAAAATGATTTAAATACCCTATATCCCCTATCGGCCATTAAAATCGTCGAACTTCTCTCACTCAAGATATTTAAAGTTATGAATAAGTTTACTTTTCGATGTGGGATTCCACAGAGATGTTAATTTCACACTTTAAAAATGAAGATTGAACCGTTGACCTGAAGTACATAAAGCATGAGGCACACCAGGCTACATCCACTTTTGTGAATAAAATGTAATCCTTACTTTATATCTATGTTAAAATATTCTTTCTTCCATTTTTGAGAGATAATTTAATATTTAAAAACATATTTTATATTTTATTTAATAAAATTCAAATTTTAATATATTTATATAAATAATGAAATACATTTCTTGATTTTTAAATAAAAATATGTTAATATTTTGTTTAATAAAATTTAAAATTTCAAAATAATTATATAAATACTAAAATACATTTATTGATTTTTAATTTTAAAAAATTAATTTATATTTTAATAAAATATAAATTATATTACAGACATCACCCGCTTGACTATGAGTTTGACCATTGAACCATAAACTTGTAAACTTTTTTTTAATTTCAATGATCATTTGGATTTTAAAATATTTGATATAAACATTGTTTAATATTTTTACATTAATTTCACATTTGAAATATATTTATTAAAATTCAAAAAGTGCAGAATACATTTGAAAATTGTTTGATTAAAAACAAAGGATTGGAAAATTATTGTAAAATATGGAAATGCAACACAATATTAGGGAAGAAACTTGTATTGGATTCTTTTATTTCTTATATACGGGGAGGGTAGAATAGGATTGAAAATTGTTTGATTAAAAAACAAAGGATCGAAAATTGTAGAATAGGATTGAAAATTGTTGTAAAATATGGAAGCGCAACACAATATTAGGAAGAAACTTGTATTGATCTCTTTTTTTCTTATATGTATCCATATATACCGGGAGCATATAGTTAATGAATATAAAGAGAAAAGATATATTATAAGGAGAGAGAAAGTGAATACAGAAAAAGAGAAAAGATATAGAAAGAGAATGGGAGAAGGTCATTTTTCTTCGTACAAGAAGCCACATATTTCTTTTCTCTTTTTCTCATGTGCCCTTCAATTACTCATTATGGTTGAGTAATGAAGCCATGTTAAATTGTGAACTGAGTAAGGAGAGTTTATGCATCTCAGATAAATGAGCTTTTGGATATGGTTATTCACAACATGAAATGAATCTCTTTGTTTACAACAAAAATAAAATTTTATATATTACCTAGCTATAAATATATTAAACATTTAAATTATTTTTATTTTTATTTTCTCCTATATCTCATTCAAAATGCCAATTAAAAAAACTTGTCATTAGATATTTTAAAATAATAAAAAAATCCAATTTATCAGTAAGAGCTTTTCAATATTTAATATATCTTTAAAAAATGAACCATACAATTCAATAAGTTTGATATAAAAGGCGGTGTTCGTAAGTGATCGTCACTGGTGTAATGATCTATATATATAATGTGTGATTTTAAAAATCTTTAATGAAACCTCATATGTTATTTTTTTAATTAACAAATATAAAATCCGTAAAGATTTTCAAAAAGATGGGATATGGGTTGATAAAGGAAGAAATATAGCAATATATAAAATAAAGATTTATTAGATAGTTTAAAATGTAAAAATAATTAGTTAATTATTTTATTTAATCTCTCAATGTTGATGTCTTTGCCAAAATTATTTACCTAGAAATAATATTGAAATTTATACTAGTTAAGAATAAGTTAATTTTGTGGAAAAAAATTTAAACCTTTATCATTGTTATTAAGTAATGCAAATTGAATATATGTCAAAAAAGTCTCTAAACAATACACTTTGTCAGATTCAAACCTATAGGTTTTTAACAAATAAAAAAATAAAAATATTATTATTTTAATTTTTTTCTTGGAAAGGACATTATTTGAGATTTAGTTATTTAAATTTTATTGGACTATATTAATAATTAGCTTAAATTTAAAATATTTTTTTATAAATTTAAATTATACACTATACAAGAAATTTCTGATGCTTTCTTTTCCAAAGCGTGCACAAATAATATATTAATTGATAAAAATATTACTTTATTGTTAAAAAAAATTTTATGACTAAAATTGCGAGATATTTCAAAAATTATGATACAAAGATGGTTAATAAAGATTTAAATATATGCTTCAGTTTTTTCTTTACAAGTCTCTTTTTCTTAAACAAAGGGAGTGATTTTTTTTGTTATTCTTGACTAAAATCATCAATTTGCACCTATTTCCATCATTTATTTATCAATAAAATGGTTATTTCCATACGGACGCAGTTTTATTTGCTTTTTCATGATTTAGCTTATCGCCTTACGCACGCGCTGTCATTCGCCGTCTTAATGCAAATCATGACAATGTGGTTTTATTTTCACCGTCGCGCTGTAACATTTATTTATACTTTGACGCATTGGGATGATCAAAAAGATATCCAATCGAGCAAAGAAATCAAATCAACGGTCACAATACGCTGAAAACTTTGAATATACGATTCTCAGAATAAGAATATTAAAATGTTAGTAGACTTAACTATCAAATATATATGATTTGAATCGATTTATTATGTTATTAATCTGAATGTTGTTTCATCCTCTATAATTTTTAGTAATTTTGATTTTTATGTTTTGTATTGAATCAATAAAATTATTTTTCTTTTAAAAAAAATAAAGATTTAAATACATTATTAACAAATAAATAAATAAATAAATAAAGTTTTATTTTAACTTCCTTCTATATCTCGTTTAAAAGCTTAAAAAAACATGATAAATTGCTAAACCGAATTGAAGTTCTAAGATAAAAAGGGTCGTTCATGTGAAAAGTAATTGGTCATTATTAATGTGTGTGGCATGCAAAAAATTATTTGCAATAAATGTTCTCAAGAAAATTGAAATAAATTAAATAGTGGTTTGACGACCCTTATTGCATTTCAGAATTAGGCTATAAAAAATATATAATTCCACTTTTGAATGGTTTAAATATCTCATCTTGGAGAAATGTGTTACATTAATATTAAAATCATTATGGACCTAATTTTTCTAAATCAATTGCACTTGAATCTTTTAATGAAAACATCAATTAAACTTCATATTCTTTTTTTTTTTATTATTATTATCTGTTCTCTTAAATTGGGATACCAATGAAGATTACTAGTTTGCAATTTGTTTAAAGTGAAAATGAAAACCTTAATTAAGAAGGGAAAGAATGATTGAAAATCATAACAGTTGAAAGAATCGTAAAACAAAAATAGTATAAATAATAAGAACAGAGAGTGACAAAATAAAATGGAATGGCAATCCAATGTATGTTTTATTAGTATGGTTTAAAGTGTCAGAGTAATGACACCAGTGAAAGGTCAATAAGACCTAACTCAAGTGGTTAAGGGCTTAGGCCGACATAGGAAAGAGAGTGTCCATGGCTCGAGTTCCCATTGGGATAAATTTGGGAATAATAAATTACTATAATGTATTGCAAAGTGAATATGTAAAAAAAAAATGACAACAAGGAATAAATTATATCCTAAAATAATATAATTTTAAGAATTAAATTATAATTATACTTATTCACAAAAAAAAAAAGTCAATGAATTTTGTGCGATAATGTTGGAAAATTTTTAAATAAATATTCGAATTTATTAATTTATGAGATTTATTTAATTTGGATTCTTTGAAACATAATACATAAATGTCCAAATACAAGTATTTGATAAGTTAATAAAAATTAAGAGTCACTTTGGCACTGTTTCTTGTAACAATGCTTCTAGCTAAAACGCTTTTATTAACAACGCTTATATCAAAAACGTTTTTATAGGAATATGAAAAAATGATTATACTAAAGTTTTTTTTAACATGTCATATATGTATACAAACAATTTTATATCATTAAAATTATGAGAAATGGCATTTAAGATTTAATTACAAAAATAGGATAACCTAATAAAAAAATTTTTTACTACAAAGTATATATAAATTACATATAAAATTATGTGTAATAAAACTGAAATCGACTATTTTATGATTATAATTTTTAAATATTAACATAAATAAATAAAGTGAATTAAAAAATATTTGTGATGGCTTAAAAACCTAAAAATATTTTTATGATTATTAAAAGATTTGAATTGATGAATAAATATTAATAAAAGCCTAAAATAATTATTTCAAATGATTGTAAAAAATATTTACAAAACGATTTGAATTAATTAATAATAAGCAGTAATGCAAAAATTTGTATTAATAAAAGCTTTAAAATGATTATTATAAAATAATATTTATATGATTATAGAATTATTATTTTTTAAATATTTACAAAAAGATTTGACTTATTTAAAATTTTAAAAGTATATCATATCATCTGGATTTTTAAATAAAATAAATAGATGTTTTAAGGAAAAATAAATAGATATTTAAAGATAAACAAATAGGTATTTTAAGAATACCCAAAAACTTTAAAAGTGTTTTTTAAGTTCTATTACTTCTCTCCTTCCTTCCAATGTTGTGGCAAACATTAAAACAATTCTAATCCCATCCTCCTCAACAGAGGATATGGTTTTCTAGGGTTTCTCTCCTTCCAATGTGAGTTTACTCTTAAATCAGCAACCTAGGCAATGAGAAAGTCGTTGACTCATCCTATATCCAAGTTCTTGAATTGGATTTGGAAATTAAAACTCCTTCCAAAAATAAATTTTTTTCTTTGGTTGGTTATTAGATATGCCCTTCTTACTTGTGATTTTCTATCTGCTAGAAGGTTAAAAATTCCAAATAAGTGTCATTTGTGCAATCAAAACATTGAAAATATCGACCATGAATTTAAGAAGTGTCTTTTTATTTTAAGTATTTCGGATCATATTAAATATAATTGTCCTACACCTCTCTTCTACGAGGGGTGATTTCAACTCTTGAGTTAAATGGTATATAAAAATTATAATACTAATCATAAATTGTTTAATCTCACCTTATGGAAGATTGACATTTATCGTAGTGGAATGTATGGGACACATAGAAACCAGAGATTGTTTTTCAAAAGATTCGTCGAACCCACTTTTCGTTATAAGAAGAGCTCACCTTCATATTTCAAAATCTTCAAGAGTATTTGTTTGATCCTTATCTTCATAATGAAGGACGAAATGTCTTTCATTTTGTTGAAAAATGGATTCGTTGGATTCCTCCTATTAATGGTAGGTTCAAGTTGAATTTTGATGGTTCTAGGGTAGAGAGTAAGAGTGTTTTAGGGTGAGTCATTAGAGATTCTAATGGTATTATAAAGATGACGGCTTGTAGACATTTAGGCAATACCTCAATTATTCTAGCAGAATGTATGGCCCCTTAGAGATGGTATTTTAGCTGCCAAGAATAATGGTTTTGTAAGTTTAGAGGTTGAAGGTGACTAAAAAATAGTAAGAGATTGTTTTAATTAGAAGATCAGTGCCCCTTGCTCTATTAGGGTATTAATGGAAGATATTTGGAAGTTATCCAAAGATCTAGGTATTCATAGTTGTCACCATGTCTATAGAGTTTGTCTCACCAAGAAAGACATTGGTATTTTAGATTCAAGAAATTGGCTATCAAACTTCCCTAAAGATATTACTTTTAATAGCTTTGTAGATTACTGCGGATCTTTATCCAATCGTCTTTCTAAGTTTAAAGCTTTGTAGATTACTACGGATTTTTATCCAATTGCCTTTATAAGTTTAAAGCTTTGTAGTTTTCCTTCATTAAAAAAAATGTGTTTTTTTAAAAAAAAAACACCTCCTAAGTGCTTATAAAAAAAACACTATAAGTGTTTTTTTGAACTTTCAAAAATGCTTTTGAAAATATTACCCAATGTCTTTTTTTTATCCTAGAAACACTTAAAAGCGTTTTTAGGCCTAGAAACATAAAGAAAGAAACAACGCCAAACTAACCTAAATTCAACTAAAATTAATAATGACTCTTGTAATTGCTAGTTCTATTAAAAGGAGAATCGATAAAAAAAAATTTATAATGTACTCATCATATGCTATTTATTTATTTATCCTTCTTGACATCTCATCGTGTTTTGTTAGTTTATTGTGAACCACACCTTTAATATTGAATTTCTGTTACAGCTGAAACGTGAATGCAAACTAATTTTGGCTACAAAAAAGACAGATGTGTTCACCACCTTGTAAAGTAGATACTAATTACCTTAAATAGTTAGATTACATTTGTAAAATTTAGGTTCCCCCAAACACTAAGGTCAATTTTTTTATTTTTTCTTAGTATCTCGAATACACCCAAAAAGCAAAGAGTGAACAAAACCGTGATGCCTCAAAATCCAGAGGGCGTTCTTTGATCAACTGACAACCTCACAACTCAGAATATTTACAAAATCCCGATACCACGATTTGAAGTCCCATTTTACCTGATCCACACTCCCACAAAACCCAGACATGCAGTCTCCTTCTGAGACGGAGAGGGGGTAGTCATGCCATGTTACCCAAAAACCTAAGCCCCATGACAATACCAGTGAAAACAATGTCAAGAAGCCCCCGTCGCTGGGGCGAGGTAGAACTTCTTGATTGCCAGATCTGGCTTCGCAGTTGGCTCCACCTTGTCGAGGCGAACTGCTTCGCCTAGGCAAGGTAGAGCCTAAAAATACAGGACGACCATATGTAACAAATCCAAGTTAGTTCAAATACAATTCTTTTACATAAAAATACATGTCAGAACTAGTTTGTTCTAAAAATTTTACAAAGAATAAATCATAGAAGCCAAATGTCGACTTTCTTCACCCTTGCGGTCCCCGAATGAGTGCCGCCCACCTGTGTATATCCCGCACTTAAAATATTTTTCCTATATAGGGTGAACCACACCAAGTAGAGTAATTCCTACAGAGTCTACTCCCCATCTAAGCACACATGCAATGTTCATACTTTGACAACTTTACGACTCCTCACATCACATTCCAAGTAAGAATATGCAAATTCTAGGTTGGAATTCTACATGTCATGCTATGAAATGAGATGAGATGAGACTCATTCATGCACCATACCCCAAGTCTTTACAGACTCTCATTGTACAATGCAATGCCAATGTGTGATAAACCTGTCATTGATGTATTACATCCAATGATCATTTTTAAATAAAAGTCATGTGTTTCTAAACCAAAACTTGTTGGATGTTACACCTCAAATAACCATTTCATATACAAAACCATGTGTCTTTCTGGGTAGCGGATTTTCGGAGTCTCACCGCAAGCTCAGACGCTGAGCTACACTCCTTGACTTTCACCTTTTAGAGCCGTGAACCGCAACCCGGCCTCGAACTGGCAGAGTGGGTTCTTAGCCTTTCTTGCTATTATCCGTGACATAAGTTTTTCATGCCATGCAACCATATGACTTTGTTAGAACTCGGGCCCAACAAGACGTGAGCCCACTTATTAATCACTAAATGTTGTGTTTGATTTTCACCATGCACTCACACTCAGGAACTGCGATGTCCCCATGCATATGCAGCCGCAATGCAATTACTGCGGGCTTATGTCAATGTCATGTCACATATGCAATGAATGTCATATGGACAACTTAAACTCATATTAATTCATCATGTATCATGGACAATCATATTATATGCATATAATTTCCAAATAAACACTCATTTCAATGTCAATACATTAGAACACATATATTAACATTTTATCAAACATCAACAACAAAGCATGTTATTACAAAATCACGCAATAACACCCTTAATTCTTAAGGCCAAGTGTGACATATAATATGCCCACAAAACAACCCCAAACGACCCCTTAAAAGGACCATAATACCGGTCAAATAGGCCCTTAAACCGGCCATAAAACTTAGCCAAACAAGCCCTTAATAGTCCAGATTTTTATTTCTAATCCAAATAGTCCCTAAAACAATGTTTTGAACATGCCATAAACACTCACAAATAAGCTCACAAAATCGGTCACAAATGGACCATAAAAACGGCCATAAACTATTTTTAAACAGTCCAAACAACCCCTTAGGACATCTACACAACAATCCCCCTAAAATCAACACACAAAAAAGATGAAATAAAAACCAAAAGTAGAAGAATCCGCACTCCCTCTGGAGCCGCATAGTAGTGGCGGGAGGCCTCAAGAACACCTCCTAAACCCAAAGCTTTTGATTTCCCCAAATCTCCTCATTTGAATCTTTCTGGGTGAACCTCCTTGTTTTTGGCACACACTATCTTTGTTCAAGCGTACTTTCTAACTTGCAGCTTCTGCCTCTAAGGAACATTTTTCTTAATTCCATTTGTGAACTCCTCAGTGATCAGTAGAATGCAGAAGACTTGGGTGCTCTCTTCCTCTCCCTCTTCCTCTCTCACATAAAAACAGAAAAAGAAAATAGGATCCTTTTTTCCTAAAACCCCCATTTTTTATTAAATCTATCCATAACTTAAAGGCTTGGTCGACCGCTACGCCATATCCATGACTTGCCCTGGTCAGCCTCTGAACAATTTGGGAGCCTCTGTCCCAGCCGAGGTCTCAATGGTTTATGAACTTTATTCTTGCTATTTCAGCCTTTATGGTCTAAAAAAGGTCTTGGGAGCACTACCTAATCACCACTTGCCCCAGGAAAGCAACGCGAAAAATCACTATCCTTAGTCCTGGTAAAATTGTTGATAACAGAGGTTCTGGCAACCACTACAACTTAGACCATTCTGGTCATTCTGAGATAGAAATTTTCGTGTTTACAACCCGTACTTCGTAGAGCAGAATCCCTCCACTGCCAGACATTTTTCGGTGAAAATTTCAAATTTTTAATTCGGGTTTTTACATTCTTCCGCTTAAAAACAACTTCCCTCTCGCTCCAAATCCACTGAATACAAAATTACATGCATTATGCAATGTCAAACAGTCATTTCTGAATATCAAAATGACTCAAAAGCACATTCCTCATCCTCAAATAAGAAAGGATAACAGCCATATAATGTCTTCGCAAGCTTTCCATGTCGCTCATCCACTTCTGCTACCACAATACCTTTACTAACTTTTACTGGGCTTGCCTTGCAAAACATGGTCTCGATATTCTCAAGTGATATAATACCTCCCTACCCTCAAAATGTTCCATCCGCATCAATAACAAGCTTACCCCAATGCACCACATGAGTTGGATTTGGAGTGTATTTCCGGAGCATGAAGACATGGAATACCGCATGAACACTCATTATGTTTGGCCGTAACACCACCCGGTAAGCATTTATACCTACCCTCTCAAGTACCTCGAATGGCCTAATATATCTCTTTGCACAACAGCTTCTCACTCACGAACCCCACACCACTCTTCTCTGCGCATCACCTTTAAGAACAATGCGATCTCCACCTCAAATTTCTATAGGTCGCACACAATCAGCTGGTCAACAAAGAAAGCCTCATATGCAAGTCTGCTGTTCATGATAAAGATTTCCATATCAATCTTACCTTTCCCTCGTAGGTGTCTTTAACCAAACCGACTCCATGGAGGGTCTCTCCACCTTCCTGCCTTAAATTGAGACTTGGCTTCATACTTCCCATGATAAGGCAGCTTCCTGCCATGGTGTCATCTCGTATGCTCCTGGAAAATCATTGCTGGTATTTTCACACTTTTACTAAGGGTAAATGATCTTCTCAACTACCATTGAGATCTAGAACGCATGCCCTTAGCATGTCCTCTAAAGTTTGGATGGTCCTCTCTAATTGACCTGCTCGTTTGAAAAAGTGAAAAAGCAGCTCATCAACCGTGTCCCCATGACTCGTTTCGAAACCTTCCGTGTAACGAGCTGCTGCAAACCGATCCCAATCTGATACTATAACTATTGGTACCCCATGCAACCGGACAATCATCCGTATGTACAACCTGCAGAATTCCTCCATAGTGAAGGTCATCCGCATAACCAAAAAGTGTGCCGACATAGTAAGCTAGATCACTATCACCCATATTACGTCATGCCCTCGTGATGATCGTGGCAAGTGAGTCACAAAATCCATCGTAACATTCTCCCACTTCCACCAACTTCACCCTGGTCGAGCATCCTGGCTTCATCCTGGTGTCAAATTTTTACCCATTAACATGTGAGACATCGATTTCAACAAAAACCCCCAACATCTTTCTTCTTCATCTCTACTCAGTAATAATGGCAATGAAGATCATGGCAAAGGTTCGTGCCACTCCTCGTGGACGTTACCGTGCTGAAAAAACGAGAAAATGGAACTCCTCAGATTTTTCTCTTCAGATTTGCTCCACTAGGAACCATAACCCTTCCTCTATACCAAAGATTACCATCCATGTGAATAGCCCGCACTTCCTCACTCAAATCGTAAGAGATCCACATGTACAATTCTGATCCTGATAGACAATAATCCCCACGTCCCGGTCCCGGGACTCCTGGCCATCGCTAGTGGGAAGACGTGAGCTACTAGACTTCAAAGTACCTTGAGCTCGACCCTGGGAGTGCAAGCCCCAAAACTATCAATGCACCTTGTGTGGAGCATCCGCTCACTCCCCGGGAGCACACACCATCAACACTCCTTGTGACTTCATTTAGCGGCATCAGCCACCGCCACTCAGCTTTACGTAGATGGTGAATGCAAAGTGAAGTCACAATCTTCCAGATACTCCATCCACTTGTGTTGCTCTGCTTTGTCAGTCCTATTAAAAATGCACTTCGCACTCCTGGTGTCCGAAAACAATTTCCGAATTACTCACCGTGACAGATAGTAGCGCCTAAACCTTAAGGCAAAAACAATGGCCGCCTCTGTAAAATCTGGCAGAAGTCATGTGGTGGTGGTGGTGCAATTGCCAGTGTTTTTAATCGCCGAGAACCATGAGCCATTACCGTCCCACTTACATCAAACACATCTGTAGTGTCTCCGTCTCTTGTGAGGTATCATAATACAATGGCTTCGCCCTTTCTTTCGTGAATACCAAATAGAGTCTAAGTAAGCTCTGACTTCACTTTTCGGAATGCTTTCCGTCATTTAAAGTCATTCCTTACTCCAAACTGGGATTTCTTCCCGAGTCGATCTTGTCATAGGGGTGCAAATAATCGGGAGAAAGTCTCAATGAATCTCCTGAGCAGTACCTGCCAACCCAAGAATCTATGTATCTCGAAGACTAACTTTGGTCCCTCCCAACTCATAATTGCCTCAACCTTCTCCGAGTCCACAGATATACCCGAAGTCGACACCACATGCACCAAGAATTCACCAAGAAGCCGCACCCACACTTTACTCAATTTTTGGGGCGATATGAACCCATGGTCTCTCAAGGTCTAGAGGTAAACAATCCCTCCTGCTATCCATGCTCCTCCTCAGACTTGGAGCAAAGATCAAGATGTCGCTGAACGGTTACCACAACGACCGGGTCTAGGTAGTGGTTGGATCGTGAAGACGTCGCGTCACGGATCCATGAAACGCTCGTACTTCGAGCATTGGTTAATCAATGACATCATCGCGGAACTCAAAATGCCCATATTGGCGCCCTAAACGCCATCTTTAGGGATATCTCGCCTCCCCGCAATCTCACTAAGCCGCGGTAATCGCACGGCGATCTATCTTAGAATAAACCTACTCCCCCTCTCAACCAGATCAAACAAATCATTATAATCCCCGCAAAGGGTGTCTATTCGATAAAACCCCATCCAACGTCGGTAGAAGGGTCTTGTCATTCTTCTTGGAAAACAGCACTAGGGTGCCTTAAGGCGAGCTGCCTTGGCCTAATAAAACCTTTTGTCCAACAATTTCAGCACCTGATCCTTCAGTGTCCTCAAGAACTTAGTATGGCGCCTCTCTATGTCGAGTCAGAGAAATAGGAGATGTACCCAAGGTGCAACCTCCAGATAGTGAAGCCCACACCCCGCACAAGGTAATCCCGTAGTTCATCCCAGTCCCACTTATTCTACAAATCCTAAGCCGAGGGTGAGGACCAAATTTGTCCCCAGTCATCCTTCCAAGAGAAGGCTTCTATTAGCCACCCCCGTCAATCTGTTTCTGCAAGATCCAGGTAGTGCAGGTGAATCTATTAATTACTCTTGTGTGCAAGCTTCTCGTGTTTATCCTTCTTGAAACATAAACACCTGCCAACCGTGGCGTGCAAAGGAGGCAACTTTCCAATCACAATCAATGACAACTCGATGTGCCGGGCCAACTAGTCCATCCCGGCGACGACACCAAACTCCGACATATTTTTGTTCATTTAATCTTAAGGGTCCATTTGTGAGAGGCTACATCTCTTAAACTACTGTAATCCCGACATATTCGGTCAACAGCTATTACTCCTAACTCCTAGGGGAGAATTACGATGCAAAGTGGCTCTTCCGGCTAGCTTCAAACTCTAAACCCAAATCTTCCACACATGATGCGCCAAATAAAGGAACAGAGACACCAGAATCGGGCCATCATCTTTGCAGTCTACTAAGATATATAGCAGAAACAAAATTCTAACGACCGCATCGATTCAGTAAGCTTAGCTTAAGGTGCGATGGTGTGACACGCCTCGTAGTCCCTTTAAGTCCTGGGCCGTGAGCTTTAACTCGACCAATTCCATGCCTTGGGCCTATATGGCTTGGGATTGTGAAGTAGTAGGGCCTGCGGCAACGCCTCGTGGACCTGGTACTAACTCCCTTGGCCCATGGTGGGGTAGAGAGGAAGAAATCGAGTCTGGCGAACGCCCCACTAATGACTAAAGACCCAGGTGTCCCATAAATCGGGATCCCGCTTCTTATGCGCCTCCCGTCATGTGTCTTAGGCTAAGGCAATAAAAACAATGCCCCGCCTCTAGTCGGGTCAGACTGGCTGCCTCTTATCTTAAGATGATTGACCTTGGCCTTAGCCTTAATAGTCGCCGTAATCTTGTCCTGAAATTCATGGAGCCGGAAGTCCCCTTCACTCTTTCCCTCGAGCTGCTAGTGCAGCTACAGCTGGCTATCCTTTCTTTATCTCTAACACCCACATCCCAAATGCTCCATGCATCGTCCACTTCCTTCTCAATTGGCCATAGTTATCTTAACCATTAAGTCTATGTCTTATAGGAGAAGTCCCACAATTTTACCTCGAATGGAAAATTTCAAAATCCTCGAACCTTCGTACTTTGGCCATGTCTATGGCCACATAATCATTAGCAAAACATGCTAATTCAGTGAACTTAGCCACGTATTCGAGCACTGTCATCGTCCCTCGTTTCAGTTCTTGAAACTCCCGAGCTTTTGCATGTCGAGCAGACGCCGAGAAATACTTGCCCATGAAGAGCCACTTCGAACTTCCCATGCCGAAAAGGCCCTCCAAGTTCGAGGTTTAACTAATCCCCCAGAAATTACGCCACGCGCATTCGGTCTTTCAGGCCGAATGCGCTAGCTTATCTCAGGTGTAAAAGTGGCATCGAAGGTGATCACCATAGCCTCCAAGATCTTGTTGAAACCAATGATTAGCTACCATCGCAAAGGTCTCCCTTCCTCCCTCCCCTCAAGGTTGAGAGATTTGCGCTCCTTGAACCCTCCCAAGGTCTCCTCGGCCCTCCTTGGCTCCTCCTTGGCCCTCACACTGGCACCCAGGCCGATGCAATGGTGGCAGCCACAGCACTTGCATGCGCAATGGTAACAATCGCAATACCAATAGCCTCTATGAAGGCTTTTTGGTCAAAGGTAGGTGGTAGTGGGTTGTTGTTCCACCCTCCGCCTCGATGTCCTCTTCCTTAATTAGCCATCTATACATATGATCACAGGTAAAACGCAGTCTTACATGCAAGATCCCAAGGCAGGTAAACAGACTAAGTCTAAACTTTGAGATTTCTCTCCTTCATTCCTCCACTAGTAGTGCATAAAGCAACCATCAGAATGGGTGATCTCAACATCCTTAAACCATTCCATTCATTCTTTTTCTGAACTCCTAAGGTTATGTTTTCTAACCTTGGTGTTCCTTTTTTTTCGTATACATTTTACTGCTGTGCATATAGGTTCATATAACACAAAAAAACACACAATCATTTAGCACATTAATATAAACAATGAGAGATGACAATGAATGTATTTAGTTTAGACCATGCCCGTCAAGTCTTAGGCAGCAATCAAGCACACCCAAAACTTTGATACCAAGTTGTGACACCCCAAAATCCGGGGGTTCATTGATCAACCATTAACCCGAGAAAACTTCGCTGCAATATCGTAATCTCTGATATCACACCGTTGTGTTCCATTTACAGACCCATATTTTTATTAAAATAGGACAGAGTCTCCTTCATACGCGGAGGGGCAATCTAAAAACCAAATTCTCGTGATAATATTGCAGGAAAACAACACCTGCCAAGAAGTCCCGGGTTCTCCTAAGCGATGCTCAACTTCGCCTAAGCAAGGCAGAACCTAGATTAATGAACGACCCCAGGTTTGGTTAAGGTAAAGCCCACTCTTGCCTGTGCGAACCGCTTTCACCTGTATTTATACAAGCCTAAATACAATACAACCATTTGTAAAAAATCAAAGTTAGTTCAAATACAATTTTTTTACATAAAAAATACATGCCAAAACTAGTTTGTTCCAAAAATTTTACAAAAAATAAATCATAGAAGCCACATGTTGGCTTTCTTCACCGTTGCGGTCCTGGATGAGAGCCGCCCACCTACGTATATCCCGCACCTGAAATGTTTTTCCCATATAGGGTGAACCACGTCCAGTAGAGTAATTCCTACAGAGGCTACTCCCCACCTTAGCGCACATGCAATGTTCACACTTGACAATTTACACTCACATCAACATTCCAAGTAAGAATATGCAAATTCTACGTTGGAATTCTACATGTCATTCTATGAAATGAGATGAGACTCACTCATGCACCATACCCCAAGTCTTTACAAACTCCCATCACACAATGCAATGTCAATGTGTGATAAACCCGTCATTGATGGATTACATCAAATAATCCTTTTTAAATAAAAGTCATGTGTTTATAAATCAAAACTTGTTGGATGTTACACCCCAAATAACCATTTCATATACAAAACCATGTGTCTTTCTGGGCAGCGGATTTTCGGAGTCTCATCGTAGGCTCCGCATGCCTAGATACACTTTTTGGACTTTCATCGTTGGAATGTATGAACCAGTAACCAGGTCTTTCACTCGAGGGAGTGTCTAGCCTTTCTTGCTATTATCAGAGCCTGAGTTTTCCATGCCAGCCTGGCAGTGCGACTCTATTAAATTTAGATCCCACTTGATCTGAGCCCTTATCAATCACCAAATGTGGTGTTTGATTTTCACCATGCACTCTTACCCATGAGCGTGATGTCCACAATGCGTATACGATGTAATGCCTGATTGCATGTCAATGTCATGTCACATATGTAATGAATGTCATATGGACAACTTAAATCATACAATTCATCATGTATCATGGACAATCATATCATATGCATATAATTTCCAAATGAACACTCATTTAATTGTCAATATATCAGAACACATATATCAACATTTTATCAAACATCAACAACAAGCATGTTATTACAAAATCAAGCAATAACACCCTTAATTCTCAAGGCCAAGTGTCGGCCCCTTAAACGAACCATAAAACTAGCCAAACAAGCCCATAAAGTACAGCCACCAAAACATTAAGCAGACCATAACAGTCAAATTTGTATTTCTAATCCAACAACCCCTAAAACAATGTTTTGAACATGCCATAAACACTCACAAATCGGCCCACAAAACCGGCCACAAATGGGACATAAAAACGTCCATAAACTAGTTTTAAACAACCCAAACAACCCCTTAGGACATCTACACAACAATCCCCCTAAAATCAACACAAATTGTGGAAATAAAATCAAAGTAGGAAGAATCCATACCTCTTGGAGCGTAGTAGAAGTGGTGGGAGGCTTTAAGAACACCTCCTAAGCCCAAAACTTTTGATTTCCTCAAATCTCCTCCTTTGGATCTTTGGTGAAACTCCTTGTTCTTTGTACACACGTGCAGCCCTCGTAGAAGCGATGAACTTTAGTTTTTGGCTCGCGAATTCACGGTAGGAACTCAGGGATCAGAAGAAGACTTGGATCTTTCCGTGTCTCACTTCCTCTCTCAAATAAAACAAGAAAGAAAATGGGATCCTTTTGTCCCCCCTATTTTATTAACTCTATCCATAACTTAAAGGCTTGGCCCACGTCTCGCCACATGTCCATGACTTGTTTGGGTCCGTCTTGCCTCGAAACAATTAATTTCTTCTCAGTTTAAGTTCAAATTATTTTATATAAACTTTATTTAAGTTTTTTTTCAACTTTCATAATTTTTTTTAAAATCTCGTATTTTTGGGTCATCGAGCGATAAACCTTTAGAAAAAGTAAAGATGACTATCTGTAAGATAAGGCGAAAATCGATAAGGTAAGCCCAGGTTTCTTGAGGCGAATCAACGGTGAAGTCCATTTTAAGTAAGTCGAGATGTTCAGAAATTTTCAGGCTTGCGGCACATGCGTGTGACAATTTCTAGTTTTACCATTTTTCGGGAAAAGTTTAAATTTACCCGGGTTTTACAAAAGCTTCACTCTCTTATTCTCTCTATAAATTTCTTTTCTTTTTTTTTTAATTTCTCTTAATAATTTTTTTGGTTTACAATACATTATCAACATGCTTGGGATGACACAATTGTTCTACAAAAGACAATCTAGAAAGTTCAATCGGCAGCTTAAAAGTTTCAACTCTTCTCACAGGTTCGAAAGGAATCTAACTCCACAAACCCTAAGAAGGTGATATGGCCCCATCTCCAAATATTTCATGTTAATTTCATTTTAGTTTATTTTTACAAACCAGCTATGAATAATATAATGCCATGTTTTTCATAGCCAGAAGCTATGTTGAAGGATCTGGTGTTCAAAGCCTGTTGAAGAAATCTTCCATGATAATAATAATAATAATAATAATAATAATTGTTGAACTTGGGCTAGGTCACCCACATGGGCTAGACTCAACCCAGCCCATATGCCTAAGGAAGTTGAGGCAGTTGTCTTGGAGATAACTGCTCTCAACTGCTCATGTACGTTAAAACATACATGAGAGATATTGAGACTGGATCTCCAAAGAGAAAATCATATTTTTGCACAGAAACCTAAAAGGGTGTTCGGACTGTGGAATCAATTCCAGTTCTAGTAATTGGAGTTACACATTGAAGCATTGAAGAAATAACGATCCTGTCAAGTTTATCGTACCGATCAGGAACAACGAGTAAGTGTTCTTGATCCTTTAGAATCTACAATGGTATCAGAGCTTTTCACATATGTTTTCATGTTTGAACGATATTTTTGTGGGTAAAAACGCATTAGAATGCATCTAATACACATACACGTCTTGGAGCTTTGCCAAGAAACTTTGGGTAAATTTTGGGAAAGCGAAATTTTGAGATTAATTTCGAGTTTGATTCCTGTATCTTTAGTTCGTATTTGGTATGGTTGGAAAGCTCTACGAACAAGCTTTCACGAATATTTTCATATTTTTCGATCCCAGCGTGCAAATTGTTATGAATTTTGAAGTGTGGTCGAAGCGCCTATATACATGTTTTCTGGGAAAATTTACGAATGAAATTCCCGACATTTATAAATGTGAGTATAAATGTCACGGATTCCCGAAACTGGAGCAGCAAAGCGACCATGGATTCCCCGATTGCTCATATCTCGCCCGCCCTTGCGATTACGAGGAATCGATGCGCCCACGATTGATGATAAACCTCTCGCGTGGAGATACCCGCGCCACCTTTATCTCCCGCGGAAGCAAACATTTAATCAGAATACAAATTAAATTAATCACGTTAATTAATCTACCAAATTAATCTACCAAATTATCAACATGTCACAAATTGGTACTCCAGTAATTATGTGATCTTCCTTATGTCATGTTGATAATGACGTATTATACGGTTGTCATATAATCACGTGGGATCTATAATTATAATCAGAAAATTATAATTTTTTTTTCAGATTAATTAGTTATTAATTTTCTGATTATCTGTGATTTTTCTGGAATTTTTTGAATTATTGAAAATTAAATTGTATGTTATAATTAACTAATTAAAAGGTTAATTGATAATATATTGTGATTATTTGTGTATGTAGTGGATACAAGAGCACAAATAATTCATTTATTGGCATATAAGAAGAGTGCATTCCATACAGTTGTCGAACATATAGATTATATGTATCATTGGATTGCAAATCTGCCCAATAAATGTTCATGAGTTCTTCATCGAGCAACAAATCGGTGTGCTTGATGCTCTACGAACGAATGGAAGTCGATTCGTCAAGCCTTGAAACAAAGGTTGAGCTCTTTAGACTTTAATACTCGAGGATATACGCGAGAGGAAAGTCGACTAAAGGCTATGGGTATTGATCGAATTTGGAGCCGAAGCACAAGGTATTTAGAACACATTTGCTAGATTCGTTCCGTGGTATGAGGTATGGTGGAGTGGACATAGTGATGATAGATTGACATTGTTGACGATCCTGATTATGTACCTAGCATGTGATCTATATTTCCAATACATTTCTTTATGTATGTACATATTTATGCACTTGATGTACATATTGAATGTTTTTCATTAAAGACATGTTTATTGTGTATTTTTTTAATTTAATTACATTGGATGAGCATGAATGGAAATATTCTGATAGTGGGAGGTTTTTAGGTTGGTAGATTTATGCAATATATATCTTACCTAATAATCAAAATGTTGCGCATGTTTAAATTAAATAATAATAATTGGACTATCTTTGACAAGTCGATTGAATGTGTAACATTACTTTCATTAGCTGTTGCATGTGTTAAGTATTATTAATTAATTTAATTACATTATGTAAAAACATTATTAGCCAAATTGAGTGTACAAGATCTAATTTAAGTAATTGTCTCTATATAGTTGAAATGCATTTATGAAAAAAGAGCATTGTGTGACTTGAACCATGGAGACAAAGGCCCGAATGAAAAAAATTCACGATGTTTGGCATCCGTAGATTAGAAAACCAATATCTGGAGGAAGCGAACATCTTTGGAAACCATTACCTGACGATGGATGAACACGACGAGCACTCTTGCCCGACATAGGCGAGACTTGGAAGCCTATCAAGCCTACAAGCGCAAAGATCGTGTTGCTCGCATTTTGATGCTGAGTAGCATGAAAAATGATTTGATGCTGCGATTTGAGAGGCACCGTTCAGCTCAAGCAGTTTGGGATCTTTGTTAAGGTTCAATATGGTGGAACCTCAACAACAAGACCGTGATTAACCTGAAGTTTGATGGTTATAAGAAGCACAGGTGACACGATGAGCGGCATCTTACGATCCGTATACAACATGATCCCGATGAATTGAGCTGCGGGGCATGACATGGCGATGAAGCGGCAAGTCAATCTGACGCTCTTCTTAGAGCAATTGGGAACACATGCGTATTGTACATGTGAGAACATCAAAACTTTTGATGATGTTGCTCGTCATGTTGAGCTTGAGGAAGATCGTCTTCTCTCTGAGAAGCTTGCAAATGAAGCTTTCATGACAGAGTCTAAATCGCGAGGAGAAAAAGGCTCTAGACGCAAAATTGGAAGGTAGAGGGTTTGAAAGGCGAAAGAGGAGATGGAAAGCGAGTTCTAGTGGACAAAGGGCAGCGTGGGAAACCACGGCCGGCATGAAGCGAAACAAAAGCTGTTTTAAGCATGGCAGAAACTGGTCACTTTGCCGTGATTGGCAGGCCAAAGGTATTATTTTCACAAACTTGTCCCTGCAACATATGTTAGTAGTGAAGCAATGCTTCTTAGGCCCCGATTTCCTTTTTGGAGTATGAGCTGTGACAACCGACTGCATGTAAAGGATCGAACAACTTATGTGGAATTTGGTAATTCTAAAGGCGATAGAAGTATATACATGGGGAATAATGCTTCCACTAAAACGTGCTAAAGGATCGGTACACCAAACTAGAGTTAACGGGGTAAGTGCGTGCTTTATCTTCATGATGTCTTTATATGCTCCGCAAAAATTGACGAAATCTTGTTTTACATTCTTGTTCTACTAGAACTAGGTTTCAACTTATATTTAATAAGGGTTGTGTAAAAGTATTTCTAGACAACGTTTGTGTAGTTACATTTGTGTGTTAGATGGATTTATGGTGTTGGACACCCTTAATATTATCTTTTGAATATGATTATTATCTATGTTGTTGGTAATTCCAGTTCTGTTTCTAATACTGAGAGTATTTTATGGCATGCTAGATTAGGACACATTGGGCAAGGCCGATTAAATGGAATTGGCTCGGCGGGTCTCTTGGGATCACTCGCCAAGTAGAATTTTCACATGTGAGCATTGCCTATTTGGAAAAGCAACTAGATTACCATTTAGCAAAGCCGAAGGCCATTAGTCCATTACGACATTCATCCGGGACATCGTGGACCAGCGAGATGTGAGGGCTAGGCATGGTGCGACTACTTCATCACTTTTATAGATGATTTCACGTTTGGTCATGTTTATTTGATTTCTCACAAGTCGGCGCATTGGACGCTGATAGATATACCAATTTGGTAGAGATCAATTAGCGTGAAGATCAAAACACTAAGGACCGATCGAGGTTCGTGAATATCTAGTAGGCCAATTCAAAAGTTTTGTGATGAAAAGGGTATGGCTAAACTGACTAAACTATTCCTTACACTCCTTGACAAAATGGAGTTTGAAGGAGAATAGAACCCTCTTAGACATGGTTGGAGTCGATGATGGCGCAAGCTAATTTACCTATCTTCATGCAGGGAGATGTTGATACTTCTTTGCCTCGTGCCAATCGTGTGCCTCTAAATCTGTCCCCTCCACCCCATATGAATTATGGAATAGCAATAAACTTAGCTTAGAAATTTGCATCCTTGGGGTGTGAAACACATTCACAATAATACTCATCAATATGAAACTTGGTCTAAGGGAAGAAGTGTATTTTCATTAGATACTCTGAAACCTCCAAAGGATTTGTTTTCATTGGTGAAAAAGCTGATGGGAGCCTGACAGAGCTTGAGTCCCGTGATGTCGTTTTCTTAGAAGAGGACTTTCCTATGAGTGGTAAGATTAATAAAGATTTTCAATTTTATGAAAATCTAGAAAATGGAGACCCTACCACAGTAGAGGGATTAGAGGACACTCTTAATCCTCCTGAGGAAAGTGGGAGCGACATAATGCACGATCAGGCTCACATGGAGCAAGATCATGAGCAATCTCGACCTCGTCGAAGCATCAGTGAGACGTATTCCCGGTCGTCGATTTGAGATTGAGGGGAAGAATTCATGATTAGCTCCACAGGATGTGAAGGAAACTAAAAACAATTCTGAGAGGGTCTATCGGTCCTAAAGCTAAGTAATGGAGTAAAGTTATGGAAGAAGAAATGGAGTCGTGGTATCAAGTGCGGGATTTGGTTGATCGCCCGGGACGAAAATCCATTGATAAATGGATTCTCAAAATTAAGCGTAAGGCGGATGGGTCCATAGAAAGATATAAGGCTCATTGTGGTAGCAAAAGGCTACACACAAGAAGAAATTGACTATGAAGATACACATTCTCACATGGTGAGAATTGCCCGGTCGCCTCGTTCTAGTATAGTCGCACAAATGGACTTAGAATTATACCAAATGGACGTAAAAACTGCATTTCTCAATGGAGAACTAGATAAAGAAATCTACATGGATCAACCTTTAGGTTTTGAATCTAAAGGACAAGAGCACAAAGTTTGCAAATTCAAAAGATCCATATATGATCTCAAGCAAGCATGCGAAGCCGATGGAACATCTTAAAGTTTCATCAAGTAATCGAAAGGGATGGCTTTACGATGATGGAAAACCAACGCGTGTATTTAAAACGTTCGAGTGATGGTTTTGTAATTTTGTCCTTGTATGTCGATGACATTTTAATAGCTGGAAATAGAAAATAGATGATTGACACTACTAAGAAGTGGTTGTCATCAAACTTTGAAATGAAAGATATGGGTGAAGCTAGCTACATGCTTGGTGTGAAGATCATGCTTTTGGGTTTATCTCAAGAGACTTACATCAAAAGATATTTAGGCGTTATCACATGCAAGATAGCAAGCCGATGGATACCTGTTGAAAAGTTTGAGCCTAAGTCTTGATATGTGTCTAAGACTCGAAAGAAGAAAATGTCAGGAGTACCTTATGCGGTGTTGTCGGTGAGTCGATGTATGCAATGATGTGCACACGTCCGACATATGTTATGCTGTTGGTTTGGTTAGCCGATTTCAATCAAACCCTGGTCAAAAGCATTGGATGGCAGTCAAGAGGATTTTGCGGTATCTGAAAGGAACTTCAGACTACATGCTGTGTTATCAAGGGAAGAAGGATTTGCGTCTGATTGGTTACTCTGATGTTGATTGGGGAGGTGATGTTGATCGATTACCGTCGACCCGGGATATGCTTTCTTGCTAAATGATAGCGTTATACTGTAGGGTAGCAAAGCAATCCTGTGTAGTCTTGTCCACTATGGAGGCTGAATACGTAGCTTGTTCCGCAGCAACTCAAGATGCAATTTGGTTAAGGAGTTTCCTACAGCATTTAGAAATTGTCAAATCGGCATTAGAGCCCGTGACAATTTTTTGTGACAACACTGCTGCATTGGTTGTTGCCAAGGATCCTAAATATCATGGAAAGACCAAACATATCAAGAAAAGATATCACTATATTAGAATGCAGTGCCCGACAAGGACGTGGTCTAAAATACATTTCTACAAACAATATGGTGGCTGACCACTCACGAGCCAATAGCTAGGGATGTATTCATTAGATATTAAATCTTTGGGCTTATGTAGAATGTAATCAGTGATTAGGATGTTCTGGAGTTTGTTGAATAATTTAAATGTTTTTGCATATTATTCAACATTTATTTTATGGTAATCTTTATGGAAGTAGAGAGTTATGCAAATTCAATAAAGTATGTCGATAGACTAAGATTAGCTCACTCACACGAGCAATCGCCTCTAGCGCTTGTAAGGCGAGTAAAGATGAGACTATTTGAATTATAGCGCTCAATTAGCGACTTGAGCGCAGTGGGGGCGAATTTAATGCAAAGACATTAATTTGAAGTCACCTTGGTTAGAACCAAGATGAAGTTCTGAAATAGAAGAGCCGACATGAATGTATCCCCACCATTCATGTGTCTATATGATAAAAGCCGAGTGTGAAATTGGTCATCTAGCACTATTAGCAGTGAGAAGATGAGAATTTCGGGTTTAGCGCCTGTGTTGATTCAGTGTGAGCTAAGACTCGTATGGTATATTCTGCTCCCAACGAGGAGAGCAATGACAGCCACATTCTTTATCTTAGGATAAAAGGAAAAGAAGAAGCTCTGCCCGTAGCATGCATTTTCTCTTTGCATGTGCTAGTCGACCTATCGAGGAAGTCAAAGAGAATGGATCCTGCTTCTTCAGCGTGTGGAGTCCTTAGAGATCTTGATATAAATATCAACACTTTACCCTTTTCAACTTTTGACTATATCATGATGTGATGTATTAATGTTTGCTACCTTAAGGGTGTATCCTATGGTCATGGAATGATTCGAAATAAAGGTGCATTCACAGGAAGCGAGTTAATTCGGATCTAATTGATATGAGGCGAGAAAAAGAAAGAACATTTTGGTTTTACACTTTTTGTATATTCACTGGCCGGAATCATCTCACTCGAAGGAGTTTGATATGATTTAGAATACTTGTTATCGTTGTGATGAATTGAGTATAGAATTTTGAGAGTTGAATACTCAATTATGTGTAATTCAAAATGTTTGGGGTATATAAGTACACTTTCGGGATTAATTATATTTTGAGGTTGATATCTTCAATATGGCCTGTATGGGGTTTCTATATTGGAGCTCCCATTATCGGTGTGCTTAAGGTCGCACGGTCCTTTCACCTGTATGAATAATTTCTTGTGCAAATATAAAATTCTATCACATTGATTGATATGAGTCGACCCGTTAGCAGGCGGAGTGGGAATGTTGGACTTGGGCTAGGTCACCCCACATGTTTGGGCTTCAGCCAGTATGCCTAAGGAAGTTGAGGCGATTGTCTTGGAGATCTTTGCTCTCAGCTGCTCATGCGTTAAGCTTGTCACGTAGAGATATTGAGGCTGGATCTCCCGAAGAAAATCATATTTTGCTGAGAAACCTAAAAGGGTGTTCGGTTTGTGGGAATCAATTCGAGTTCACAATGATTGGAGTTACACATTGAAGCATTGAAGAAATAACGATCCTGTCAAGTTTATCGTACCGATCAGGAACAACGAGTAAGTGTTCTTGATCCTTTAGAATCTACAATAATATTAATATTAATATATATTGAAAATTGTATAGCCTGAAACTATTCAACTTGGAGCTATTTACTACTCGATTTCAAAGCCCGATTTTGAAATATGAAGTTTTAAATTTCCAAACTTAATTATAAAAGTCAGAAAAATAAAGGACCTTTTGATTTTTCTTAATACTTTCATTTATTAATATATTGTTAATTATTTCAGTATATGCCTAATATTATCAAGCTCGAATTTTCAGCCCTTGACATTTTAGACAATAACTATTTATCTTGGATTTTGGATGTTGAAATCCACTTAGCTGCTATGAATCTTGTGATAACAATCAAAAAAGAAAATGTTGCATCCCTGCAGGATTTCCCTAAGGCCCTTACATTCCTTCACCATCATATTGAAGACCTGAAATGTAATACCCTAAGTATCTTCGCAGTTTTATAACGCATGTTTTGGGTATAATAAGTAGTCATATATTTTTTGGAATAAAATAATGCTAAAAAAAATAAGAAAAATCCTGTAATATAAGAGTTAAAAGTAAATTAGTAATTTACCAATTGGGGATCCAAGGGTCATAATACAAGAAGATAATATGCCAAAGTAGGATTTTGATAAGTTAGATTGCAATTAAAAGGAAAAGAAAGGACGAAATAGCAAAAGTAAAAAAGTAAGCCAAAATTTGGATAAAGCCAAACATGGCTTTAAGATAAACTCATTTTTGCTTTGTCTTGGCTAGGGCAAATCGGAAGAGGAGAGAGGAGAGGAGAAGAGAAAAGAAAAGAAAAGAAAGAAAAGAAGAAAAAGGAAAAAAAGAATAAGGAGGAGATTAAGGTATGGAACTTGTTAGGAACTTTTATATGGATTTTGTATGAATTTTGGTAAGAATTTTGTATGGATACTTGTTTGGGGGTTTGGAATACCTCTTTTTGTTTAGAATCCTTGTTTGGAATGGTTGTTTGGTTTGGTTATGGTCCTCAATGGAGGAAAAATTTGTATAGAGAAAATGTTGGGTTTTAGGGGAGATGATGTATGTGTTTTTAAGCGTGTTTTGTTTTAGTATAACAGCCATGCTCGTCGAATTTAGTGATTCAAAATTCTGGATAAACTAGACATCTAGAAGAATAAATCTCCCTGAAATAAGTGTATCCAAATTTGGACCCCATTGGACCTAGAAAATTCTTCAAAGTGAGGCCCTGTTTCGGGTCAATTCTGGTTCATTTATGATACAGTTTTGGGTTCAGGAACAATTTTGGTACTTAGGCCATAAGTTGAGTTTTACTCATCTAAATTGAGTTATTTAAATTTCTGGATAACATATACTTCTAGGAGAACAAATCTTCTTGAAATAAGTATATCCAAATTTGGACCCCATTGGACCAGAAAAATTCGTGGTAAGAAATAGTCGGTCCACAATTTGTCTCAAAACAGTCCCCTGAACTGGAGTAATTCCAGTTGTTTAAATCATAACTTGAGTTATACTAATCCAAATGAGATGATTCAAATTTATGTACAAACTAGACATCTAGGAGAACAACTTTCATGAAGAAAGTATGATCAACTCATGTCTCTAATGTTCCCAAAAAAATTTCAAATATAGGACACAATTCCAAATTTTGTTCCTGGAAATTTTCTAGGAGCAGTTCGAAATGTTTAGACCATATCTCCCAAATTAAAAGTCCAAATGACATGATGTTTGAACCATAAGAAACTTAAGACATAGGGGTATATGGCGTTAGAAGATCACTTTCTCTAACAGTCCCGTTTATAGGGTCAAAAATGGACTTGGGAACTGCCTCGCATTGTTCATGCAAAATTGGTTATGGAAATTGAAATTGTATAAAAGTTATACAAATATTTTGTTATATGAAAAAGTATAGTTAAATGTTTAAAAAAGATTATTTGATAATTAATATCTCATAAATATACATGATATCAATAGTTATTCATGTATATGAGATATCTTTTTCTAATACCTGAAAGATTGTTAAGAAAACATAATAAAACTGATTGTCTGCTTATGACTGGGTAGTTAAATAAATAGGCATGCCTATAAGGATATAGTTGCTGCAACATACAGTTTATATATATCGAGGCCCCATTTGGATCGATGACTTAGATCCCGTTTGGATCATTATAGCAGCCAGTTTAGGTGGCATGCGGTCAGAATCAGCATCTACCGTCACGATTGATAGTACTTTCCGGGTGCATACAGTTCTTTCCGTATCCACTTCTAGGTTTATACGAGACATGAGCATAAAGAAAATGACAAGTATCCGCAAATAAGATGTATATAATATATGGCGTGATATGAGAATATCCTTGCTATGTGATGATAGTATACGGTTACAAACGAAGTAAAGCGTAAGATGACACGAAAAGTATATGAAATATGATAAGAAATTAAACATGTTATGAAAAAGTAGATATGAGAAATTAATAAGTATATGTAAATGTTATATTTTTCATACGTATATGCGTGTGTCTAAAGTGAGAAGATCCTTATTAGAGATTAGATCACGGTATTATTCCTTTGGTATAAGCAGCACGGTGTTCGTCAGGTGTAGATCTGAAATCGGAGGACGGAATGATCCATCGACCAGTCAAAGTCGACACATCACTGGGGTGCCCACTAAGAAGACCATTTGGTCTAAGGTATATGTTTTTTTTTTTTTTTTGTAGCCGATGTAAATATTGTAAATGTTGAATACTTATATGGAGCTTTGTATATATTTTGTAATCCTTTGTACAAAATGTGTACTTGAAGTTAAATGTTTAACATTATATGAATGAACAAACTTAAAGTTTATAAGTTTATAGTAAACAGGAAAAAAAAATGACACTCTCGCTTAACACCGGGTGTCAAGTTGGGAGCGTCACATGAAAAGTCAATATCTTACGGTCAAGGATCCATTGATAATTTGGGACAGTTTAAAAGAAATAAATGATCATCAAAAGATTGTAATACATCGAGCATCGTTATGATTGGCTTCATCTATGATTAAGATTCCAAATATGTCAGCTACAACTTGGCCTTGTTTAAAATTAGCTCACTGCTAAAATTATGTGGAGAAAAGATCACTGGTGAGGATACACTTAAAAATATGTATACTACTTTTCATACTTCTATTATATACTTGCATCAACTTATTATAAGAAGCGTCGTTTTACCAATAACCACGAACCATTACTTGTTTCTGTGGACCGTTCAAAACTGTGGCTTTTCGTGAAAAATCATCAAATCATCTATTGGATTTGTATCTTGTAAAAACTAAACTACTATAATAGTTTCTAAATCTCAGCATGGATTTATGACATGGACATACTATAGGCAGAATGTGGTGAGGTGTGGCCACCATAATTCTAGGAATTGTTATAGTCATGATCCACCTCAAACCAAGAAAAATGGCTCCAATAACCAAAAGTTGAATTGTTCATAAATGTTATCTAGAAAAGCAACAAGGTCACATAACAAGCAAGCTTATGAGATTGAATGCTACAAATGTGGGATGAAAGGTCACTGGTCACGTACCTGTCGTACGACTAAACATTTGGTTGACCTTTATCAGACCTCTGTTAAAGGAAAAGGGAAACAAATTGAAACCAACTTTATTGGTGGTCAAGGCACAACAAATTGTGATTTCATGGATGGTGATGATGTAGTGCCTTTAACTCATCCGATGTCTCTAATTTCTTTGAAGACCTAAGTGGAAAAATTTACCACTTGATTGGCAATGGCAATGTATAGCATATAAGACTATTATGTTTTATTATATGTTATTTTCATGTTCAAACACATTACTTATCTAATGAATACTTTAATGTTTATTTTCTATTTATTTTTTTGTCTTTACTTTGAATATATATGGATCCTCCTTAAGACTTTATCAATTATATACCATATGTTGGAGATGCATGTCTTATTGATTGTGCTACAACCCACAAAATCTTGTGTGATAAGAAATATTTTTCAAATCTAACGTTAGCTCAATCAAATGTTCAAACTATATCAGGTCCTATTAACCCTGTTAAAGGCTCTAGAAGATCTACTATTATTCTGCCCAGTGGCACTAAGTTCCAAATTGTTGATGCTTTTTACTCTAATAAATCTAATAGAAATTTACTTAGTTTCAAGGATATTCATCGAAATTGATATCACATTCAAACTATAAATCGTGACCAGCTTGAGTATCTACTCATTACCTCTATTATTTCTAGAAAAAAGGAAATCTTGGAATAACTAACTTTTTTATCATGTGGATTAATATCAAACAATTATTAGACCTATTGAATCTCATGCTTTCATGAACCAGAAATTCAATGATTAAAAAACATTTATACTTTGGCATGAACAACCTAGGCATCCGGGACCCTTCATGATGTGTTGCATAGTTCAAAAATTCGCGGCCACCGTAAGAAACGGACATATTTTATTATCTTCGGATTTTACTTGTGTTGCTTTTTCTCAGGGTAAATTGATTGTTAAACTATATTTCACCAAGGTTATGTTTGAATCCCTTGCATTTCTATAACGTATTCAAGGGGATATTTGTTGACCCATTCACCCACCTAGTAAACCTTTTCATTATTTTATGGTTTTAATTGATACGTCCACTCGATGGTCTCATATATGTCTCCTATCTACTCAAAATGTTGCCTTTGCTAGATTACTAGCTCAAATAATTCGGCTTAGGACACAATTATTCGAATAATTTATCAAGACACAATTCGTCTTGGATAATGCCTGAGTTTTGTATCGTTCGTACCATCGCATGTCACTTGTCTTCAATGTTCAATATCCTTGCTCATGTTCATACCGTAACGTGGTTAATTGAATCTTTTTTTTATCAAACGTCACACGACGAGATATTTACTGTGTTCAAACTTTAATGCATAGGGGTATTTGCATCTCATACCAGAATTTAATTCGCTTTCATCCTATAGCCAATCAAGATTTATCACCATTACATCTTACTGTAGATTATCAACCTAATATTTCAAATTTGCGTGTTTTTTGCTCTGTTGTTTATGTTCCAATTGCTCTCACACATTGAATTAAACTGGGTCCTCAACACCATCTTGGCATCTATGTTGGTTTTCAATCTTCATATATTATTAAATACATTGAGCCCCTCATAGGTGAAGTTTTTACTACTCGCTTTGCGGATTATCATTTTGATGAAAATATTTTCCCACTATTATGGGGAGGAAAGCCAATTCTAAAAGAATGACGAAAAATTACATGGACATCTTGATCCTCCTATAAAGCAATCTGAGTAAGAAGTTCAACAGATAATTCATTTACAAAATCTTGCAAATAGATCAGAGGCTTTTTTCGATTCAACAAAGGTTACAAATCAGAGAAATACTAAATATCCCATAACGAATCGAAATTTCAATGGGTACAAAGAGAACGATCTTAATATCGCCACAATTAAAACGTGACAACCTCTCGCCCAAAAGACACAATTCCTAGAAAAAGGAAATGTTTCCAAACGAATGCCCAAAGAGTGATGCAAAAAGGATCAAAAGAAATAGATCTTTTGAATCCCAAGTCGATGAACAAAACTCGGAGGCACCAAATCAAATAAAGGGCCTTGAGACCATACTTGTTCATAACAAGGAAGAGATCCCTATCAATTATATATGTAAGGGTAAAATATGGGATCGAAGTTCTACCCTTACATATAATGTTTTTTCTTTTCAAGTAGTTATGGACATCATAAGTAATGATGAAGGGCAAGAGCCACAAAATGTAAATGAATGTCAACAATGACATGATTGGTTACAATGGAAAGAAGTAATCCAAATAGAGTTGAAATCACTAAAGAAACGAAAGGTATTTGGACCAATAGTTCAAACGCATCATACCATATAACCTCGTTGGATATCGATATATTTGTTTGAAAACAATAATAAAATGAAACTGTGGCTGATATAGTTATCACTAATAATGTTTTTCAAACATATAATAGAAATTTGACTATGTGAGTAAAATATTATTCTTTTGTATTAGATAAACCACACGCTTTTTATTATGTTTAGTGATTCTGGAAGGACTTTATATGCGGCTAATGGGTGTAATCACAACATATTTATATGGATCTATAAATACTGATGTATATATGAAAATCCCTAAGGGATTTACATTACTTGAAGCAATGAATTCACAACCACGGAGCATGTACTTAATCAAATTGAATGATTTTATGACGTTAATATGGTCAAACATGCATAATCGCTAAGATTTACCAAAAAGAAGGTGAATGATCTAACGGTTGTATACTTTATCAAGAAAACTATAATGGACTGCAATCATCTATATATGGGATGAATTTAAATTTGACTGGAACACTGAAGAGTCATATACTTAAACAACTAATTACTTAGTAATGGGAATTGAACAAGATATTAGAAAACAAAATATTGTCTCAACTTGCAGATAAAGTATTGTTCAAATGGTGTCTTTATCCACCAATCAACATATACGGAAAAAGATATCAACTTCATAATAGTGGTGAAATTAACGTGCAACAAATAAGGTCCAGTGATAATCTAGTAGATTTATTTACAGACTCGCTCTACAAATAAATATTCAAGAAATTGTACACCAAATTAGAATGCTGCGCCAATCAAAAGATAATTTGCATCACAGGAAGCACACTGGATGTTAGTGTACTGCATTCTTTTTTTCTTCGTCCAGGTTTTATCTCATTGGGTTTTACTGGCAAGATTTTTAACGAGACAGTCCTAAATTTTTTTTTTAAGTTTTGTAATGGCTGGTCCAAGGAGGCATAAGGAAAAGTGTGAATGATAACCTAATTAAGAAAAATTGAATGTTCCACACCTGGTAAAGTAATATTATTGCCTAAATAGTATATATAAATGAGTTCTCCTAAACACTTATAAAATAGCATTTCTTTATTTGTATTTTATATACTAAAGCAAAGAGAATAAAACCCTTCATTCTTCCTGCCTTTCTACATTTTTATTTGAATTTTTACTTCTTGGTTTACAAAAATATATTATTTAATATTTATTAATATTTCTAATGAATGATAACAATATGATAACAACATATTATGTTTATATTAATTTTAAAAACTATTAATGAGTTCTTGATGGTTTATTTGTAATAATTTTGGTATCTAAAAGTGTTTTAAATAATAAAATATAAAGCATTTGGAATATTAAAACAGGCGGATTGAAATGTTGATCCTTTCTCTCCATTATTGAATGAAATTAATTTAGCTGAACAACAAAGGAATTAAAATCACCATACCTTATAAGCTATTTAAGTTCCCATTCCGTTGAACCTAAAATGGTCAGTGCTTGATCACACTTTAATTCTTCCGTTTATCTTTCGATATTATTAGAGTATCATGACTTTTAGAAAATACCGCCATAACTCACTAAAGTCATCTTCTTCCTCTTCTCTCTTGTTAGCAATACTGCCTAAAGATATGCAAACTCGCCCAACGCCAGGTGGGTGTAAAGTGCTTTTCAAGCAACTATGTCAAGTCATTTCCATCTCGAGAGACAAACACTCGTAATATCTCTCTAAGCACCATAGGAAATGTCAAATCTATTTTAAAGATATTGTGACTCCTCATAAGACTTGCTCCATTTATGGGTTTTTCGCATTGTCTCATTTTCCTTTGGTTACTAACAGTGTTCAAAATTACAGAATGATGTTGTAATCTGTGGTTAAAGTTTTTATTTAGAAGAAGGAGTTCTATAGAAAAATAAATATTTATATTTTATATTAACTGCAATAATGTTAAAATTTTAATTTTTTTTTTCTCCCATATCTCATCCAAAACGTCAATTTAAAATACCAATTATAAGCTATTTCGAAATTAAATATTCAGTTTAAAATAATGAAATTTTTTTAAAAGACAATGTATAACATGGTTGATTTTTGAATAAAAAGGACGTGGTCAGTGGTCACGCTAAAAGAGAGTATCATTCTGTTTGGGTGAGAGAATGCTAATGATGAATGTGTTTGACATGCCAATCTTAATTTTGGCATTAAAATTTCCAGCCGTTTTTTTTTCGAACCATTAAAAATTGAGAAATTTAAGATGCTTTCTTTTGTATTTTAGAATTATTCTTTTCTTATTTGAGAAATCTTCAATGATGAATGTTTGACATGCCAAAAATCATTTTGCCTTTTGGCATTAAACTGAGATGCTTTTTCTGAAACCATTAAAATTTTGTGAAGTTAAGATTTTTGGTATTTTAGAATTTTTCTTTCTTGATTGAGAAATCCTTATATATATATATATATATATATATATATATATATATATATATATATATATATATATATATACTCTACCATATATTTAACATAATCTTATAATTCAGTTAATTTTTATATATAATAATCATTTTGTTGCTCCACCTCGTTAAACTTAATATAAAAGTGAATTTTTAATTTTGCATCATAGTCCTGATAATGAGTTAGGTTATTATCCTTTTTAGTACTGCAATTATCTATAATTAAAACAATCAATTATTTACTAATTGTAGGATCTAAAATGACTTTTCCATTTTTCATATCTCAAGTGGTAGAGTGTGTTTAAATATGTAAAGGCATAGGAGGGGAGTTTTCTACAATATAACTAAAAGTGTTAACAGTCAAAAAAAAAAAAAATCTAAAATAACTTATATGAAAATTGGATTCAAAAAATGATTTAAATTTGAAACTTGAATATTACAAGTTTCGACAACAAATGATTTTATAGTTAACCTTTCTCATTTCAACAACCAAGCACATATTTATTTTTGGGAGGAATTATGGAGAAAATTCAATCATCAGATGTAGAACTCAAAACAAGATTTTTCATGAACTTTCCAAATTTGTTTTATTCCCATCCAAATCCTTCAACTTTCCAACCTTCTCTCTCATGATATATTTCCCTCAATTGTATATTTTTTTACAAGGGTTACATATTTTATATTGGATTTTATTTTTTTTTGTAAATCCCAAAATTACACATTGTCATTCATTCTAATATCCTTGTTTGTTGTCTAAATCGAAGTATTGTAGATTATGTAGGGATGGTACAACTCACTACAATTTCATACAACAAGATTAAGCAGGGATAGAAAATTTTAATTTTATGCCTTTAACCTACCTTGGTACTAAATGAAAGTTTTTATTTTGATCTCCAAAACAATCTAACCAACTTGATGGAATTAGTAGTTTTAATTAATAAACCCCAAAAAATAAATTTTCAATTAGAAATTTGTTTTATCAAATTTGGATTTCTAAATCAGAATAGATTCTAATCATACAATGAATATGTATCTTTATTATAAAAAAACATGGATTTAATTGGTCACAAGTATAAAGATTTACTTGGACGAGACATCAGCTTCTTCCAATAATCAAGTATGTATCTTCAATTGTGTTTTGTTTTTTAAAAGTATTTAGAAAAAAAAAGAAAAACCTTGACTAACAATTAAATTTTTTTGCTCTCTGCTTGAGAGAATAGGGTTCTGCTTTTTGTTGAGAGCTTCTCTTTGTCCTTATCATTGACTTTTTATTTTCTTCTCTACGTACCTCCTTTGTGCTTATGATGGAGGATCGGTTGGGTGATTTGTCATTTTTGGATTATGAGGGGGAGGATCTTAATCTGGAGGTTGGTGTTGAGGGCACACAGGTCAATCTTGATCTTTGTCTGATTGGTAGGATCCTTACTAACAAAACTGCTAATTTTAACATGATGAGGCATCATTTTACTAGTATTTGGCAACCGATGGGATGGATGAATTTCACTGGTGTGAATGCACAACTCTTTCTTTTTCAGTTCTTCCATGTTGTGGACCTTAAGAGAGTTTTTTAAGGAGGACCCTGGTCCTTCGATAATTGCTTGTTGACCCTACATAAGTTGGGTCCAAGGGAGGTTCTGGATTAGGTCCCTTTGTTTCACGTTGTTCTTTGGGTTCATGTTTATGATCTCTCAGCGGGATTTATGTCTATCAATGTGGGGAAACAATTGGAGAATTATATAGGAGAGTTTCTTGAATATGATGCCAGCAACAACTCTTCTTTTTGGAAGAACTATATGCGGATAAAGGTTAAGATCGATGTAAGATTGCCTTTGAAAATGTGGAAGACAATCAGTTGTAAGGGTGGTAGTAGTTCTATTGTTAGTTTTAAAAATGAAAGACTCCCAAATTTCTATTTTATTTGTGGTTTACTTGGACATATAGAATTATTTTATCCTAAAATTGTAGTTTTGCCTGAAGATTAGATTCGTAAAGAGTGGGGTTCCTGGTTGAGGGTGTAAAATCATAGGGGGGCGGCACTAGGTGGGGAACATTGGTTGAGAGATGAATGTTACGGTGGATTCTTGGAAGCATCGGGCTGTGGAAGGGGAAGAGAAAGCACTAGCCAAACAGGGCAAGTCAACTTAGGCCAAAATATGGAAATAATGAATTCCGGATAAAATGGCAAGAATAGAAAAGGGAAGAATATTGTTGGAGTTGAAAATTTTTCCTTAGCTATTGAAGACTTTAATTCAGGGGCAATAAATGTAGAAGATTCAAGTACATTGCTAGACTCAAATAAAGAGAGGAAAAGAAGGTGTGGGCCAGGTGGTGATAAAACCCATACTAATGAAATGGAATTGGACAATTTGATGATTGAGAAGGAGGGTAATCAAGTTGCAATCCTTGCGGTGACCCGGTGATCATTTTTATATGTAGGGACCAGTGCAGGGCCCGTGGAACCATGAAAATCTTGAGTTGAGAGCTGCGGGGGCCTTGGCAGCTCTGGCGGTTCTTGCTTGCTTTATGTGAGTTGGTTCGAACTCGCAAGCCAAATGTTATTTTTTCTTTTAGAGACTTTGGTACATGTAAATAAGTTAGAAGGATTAAGATGGAAACTTGGTTATGAGTGTTGTTTTGCGGTTGATAGGGAAGATCGTAGTGGAGGTTTGGGGTTTTTTTGGAAGGATTCTATGAACTACTTTATTATTTCCTTTTCTAAGCACCATATAGACTTGGAAGTAAGGGATACTATGAAAGGTGTTTAGCGTTTAACCGGGTTCTACGGTTGTCCAGAAAGAAGTCTCAGAAGGGAGTCATGGGACTTGATACATACTTTGCATGGGAATTCTAGTTTACCATGGTTCATCCTTGGTGATTTTAATGATATTATTAGTGCCATGGATAAGAAAGGCCTTGTTGACCATCCTACGTGGCTTATTAATGGCTTTAAAGAGGTTATACTAGACTATGGATTACATGATGTACCTCTGGAAGGGTACCCATATACGTGGTAGCGTAGGAAAGGTTATGATGATGAAGTGAAGAGAGACTTGACATGGCTATGGTGACTTCTTCATGGCTTGATTTGTTTCAAAATGTTAACCTCAAGAATATTTTTGTGCCAGTGTTCGACTATAAACCAATCTTGTTGCGGGTTGATAAGAGCAGCTTATGCCACGTAACAGAAAGATTAAATTTGAAAACAGTTGGCTTCTTGAACCAGACTTGAACTCTGTTGTGGAGGAAAGCTGGGTGGGATCGGGCAATTTGGATATATTTGGGAGGATTGATTGCTGCGTTGAGGATTTATCTACTTGGGGTTTTAAGGCTGACGAGATTTGGGAAGATATTAGTGAGTGCAAAAGCAAACTGGCTACACTTTATGAGATTGACATTGCCGATGTCGCTGCCCAAATTAAAGATGTGAAAGACCTCATGTTAAAACTTCTTTCTCAAGAGGATACCTTCTGGAAATAACAAGCTAAGTGTTTTTGGCTCCAAGATAGTGACTCCAATTCTAAGTTCTTCCACTCAACTGTTTCTACTAGGAGGAGGTCAAACCATATCAAAGGTTTGTACGATGAGAATGGTTTTTATGTGGATAATATTGATGATATGTGTGGGGTTGCTCTCCATTATTTTGAAAATCAATTTTCAGAGAGTTCGGGTTGCTATGATACTGTTCTAAATGCAGTGAATAATCATGTGAGGGTCGAGGAGAATGACTAGTTGTTGCAACCATTTACTCGTGATTGAGGTCTAGGCGACTTTATGGCAGATGCATCCAGACAAAAGTCCTGGACCTGATAGATTGAATCCATTTTTTTACCAAAAAATTTGGCCAGTCGTGGGAGATGAGGTGGTTCGGGCATGCTCTAGTTGGACCAAATATGGTATTTTTCCCTCCCATTTAAATGCTACAAATGTTATTCTGGTGCCTAAATGTGAGAATCCAACTTCTATGAAGGATATGCGATCCATTTCTCTTTGTAATGTCCTTTATAAAATTATGTCAAAAGTCATTGAGAATCAATTGAAAATTTTGATGCCTAATATTATTTTTGAGGAACATGCAGTTTTTGTCCCTAGCAAGTATAAAATTGAGAATGTTTTGGTGGTTTTTGAATCTTTGCATTACATGAAGAGGAAGTCTAAGGAAAGGTGATGTAGCAATGAAGATTGACATTTCTAAAGCATATGATAGAATTGATTGGGGGTTTCTAAAGGCTATGTAACACCTCGAAATATACCCTAGTCGTTTTCAACGTATTTAGGGTATTTTGCGAGCATAAATTGAATTTTTCATAATTTAAATACGAAACATGGAAATTGAAAAGCCCAGAAATTGTACAAGACATAAGGACAAAATTGTAAATTATCAAAAAGGGGCATAAAAGTTATAAGTTGTTAAGATTAGAGGTCGAAGTGGAAATAACTTAAGTTGTAGTGGAAATAAGAGAATGAAGGAGGACTAAAAGGCAAATAAGAGAAAATTTAACTATAAAAAGGGGAGGGAGACCAAAAATTTAACTATAAGACCATTTTTGGTCTCCAAACAAGAGAGCATACGGGAAGAGGAGGAAGAAGAAGAAGAAGAGGAAGGAGGAGGAGCAAAGCAAAGGTATGGAATTTGAGTATGAAAATTCTGAAGTTTTGTATGAATTCTAATATGATTTTGTACAAAAACCACTTGGGTATAGATTGCTAGGGTTTTATTTGGATATTAGTTTTGTTTCCTTCCTAAGGTTTTGTTAAGAATACATCCTAACTCTAGATTTATGGGAAGTTGGGTTGAAAATCTCTAGTTGATATCAATTAGATATGGAATCCTTCATAATTGTATGGTTTGGTAAAGTTTGGTGAACTTTGGTATGAATCCTTGGATTCTTTGGCTAATTAAAAGTGTTTGTGGAGTTATTTGGAGGGATTCCAAGTTAGTTTTTGAAGAAGGATGGAATAGAAGAGAAATATGGAAGAAAGGTGAATGAAAATGCGAATTACGCCCATTACGGCGAAAGCGCGACTTGATGCCGTACCAAACAAAGTGCAGTGTACCATATGCGATGGCAGCGGTATCAATTCATCAAAGTGATGCAGGTACCCTCTTCTGAAACTTAGGTTCGGTATCGGTACCGAAGCAGTGAATCTGCATTACCACTAGTTCCTGTAAATCCGGTTTTGGTATTTTGCATAGTTAAGCTATAGTGCTTAAGCGGGAGTAGTAGAACTCTAATAAATGATTAACAGGGGTTAAGATAAGAAAGAAGTAAGTGAAAAATGTACCGTACCTCGCCGTCGGCGCGAAGTTCGATGTGGGCAAACTTCATGCCTTATAATAAGATAGGAAGTTTCTGAATACACATACTTGTAGGAATGCCAAAGACCAGGTATTAAATGACACGACACTTACGTGCATTGAAAGGCGGCACGTATAGTATTCAATCTTCTACCATTTAGTCTTGGTACTCTTTGATTAGTGCAACGGCACTCTCTGACCGTGCTTCGGCACATTAGTACTTTGGTACTCGGTGTGCCCGGTACTCTCTGTTTGAAATGCCGGTACTCTTTGATTGAATGCGGCCGACACTCTCATCGGTGCCGGCACTCTGTTTTTGTGTTCTGACGCCCGGTCGCATATAGTATCCGAATACTTATTGTGTTGTGTCTTACTCATTTACTAGTCTTGAAGATACAGAGTATTCCCACCGGTTATATGATAATAACTTTGAATGAGGAATAAGAGTAAACAAATGTGTATCGTTCTGATTTGTAATACCTACGGGTACTTCTGAATAAGAATAAGCTCTGTAACTCTTACGGGAGATCTGAACAAGCATAAAGTTGCTGTAGTACAAACCTTAAAGTCATATGGGAGATCAGAATAAGCATAAATTACATTAGAAGCATAAGTAATTGTATAAGTTCCTTATATGAATGCATACAAGTCGATAGTGACATTATTGTTATCGCTTACTATAAATGTATATGCATATTACCTATGTTTTTCCCACTAAGGCGTAAAGCAGCACGGGTTTTCAATGCGTGGCAGGTACGGAAGAAGGGAGGCCGGTGATCTTAGCGTGCAATGGGCCAGCACACGAGTAGGGGTTCATCACTGTAGGTCTGCGCTCTAATCATGTAAATGTAATGTATAGTTTTGTATATGTAAATGGGACTCAGAACTGTATGTATATGACACTGTAAACACCACTACGGTGGTAGTGTTATTTTGTATTTTTGTATATGATATGTGGATACAGTTATAAGACTTGGACATACCAACGTCTGATAAAGCAGGTAAAGAGTCCCAATATATAGACTCGTGCCCCGAACTCGGTTCGGATCCGCCATTCTAGTCGGACCGGGAATCGGGGCGTGACAGGCTATTTTGTCAAAGATGGGGTTTGCAAAATGCTAGGTTGACCTGATAATATTTTGTGTATCCTCGATTCAAAATTCGGTGATGGTAAATGAGAAGCAAGTTGGTCCTATTACTCCCAAAAGGGGTCTTCGGCAAGGTGATCCTCTTTCCCCTTATTTGTTTATCATTTGTGCTGAGGGCTTATCGGCTCTTATCCGGAAGGCTGAAGCGACAAGTTCTTTGCATGGTGTGAAGGTTTACATAGGGGCACTGAATGTAAGGCATCTTCTCTTTGCTAACGATTGCTTCATTTTCTTTAGAGCTTCTATGGAAGAGTGTAATGTAACGAAAGGGATTCTTACTGTTTATGAGTCTTCTTCTGTGCAGGCTATAAATTGTCAAAAATCAGGCATCTTCTTTAGTACCAATGTGGCTGCTGATTTGAGGGATACTTTAACGGGTATTTTAGGGGTTTCTTCACCTTTAGATATTGGAAAGTATCTTGGTTTACCATCCTTAATTGGTAAGAGGAAAAAACATATTTTAAGTTGTTTGAAGGACTGAATTTGGAGGAAGATACAAGGCTAGAAACAGGTGCGTCTTTCTATTGCTTGAAGAGATGTGCTCATAAAATCTGTAGCTCAAGCAGTGCCCCAATATTTTATGAGTGCTTTTCTTTTGCCACTTTCTTTGCTTGAGGAGCTTCAGAGGCTTATTAATTCCTTTTGGTGGGGTATGAACAAGGAAGGGAAGCATGGTATAAACTGGTTGAACTGGGAGAGGATGTATACAAGAAAGGAATACAGAGGTTTAGACTTTTGAGATTTCTATGGCTTCAATTTGGCCATGCTCGAAAAACAAGGTTGGAAGTTGCAATTTGACCCTAATGCTCTAATTTCTTATATTTACAAAGCTATATATTATCGAGAGTTTTTGAAAGTGGCAAGGAAATAATCCTAGCTTCACATGGAGAAACATTTGGAGTTCAAGAGTATTGTTGGAGGGAGGTTGTAGATGGAAAATTGGCTATGGTAGAAACATTCGTGTTTGGAGGGATCCATGGTTGAAGGATGAGGGTAATTTTCGTGTTGTTACTCCTTAGCAAGATGACTTGGTGGACACTTATGTTCATGATTTAATGATTCCTAATTGTAAGGAATGGGATAAAGATTTGATTGAAGATATGTTTGTGGAAATGGATGCTATAGCTATGTGTGATATCTTCTTAAGCTCGATTTGGTCCCAGGATTGTCTATTATGGCATTTCAGCAAAAATTGGCAGTATTCTGTGAAATCGGAGATATGGGGAGTGCTGTGAATTCAGCACTTCCAATGCTGACATGCATCTACCTGGGCAATGGGAGATGATTTGGAGTGCAAAAGTCCCTTCCAAATTTAAATTTTGCTTGTGGAAAGCTTGTAGGGATGTTCTACCTATGAGGAGCATATTGCAAACAAAAAGGGTAGTGGTTCCTTTAACTTGTGTGTTATGTGATAGAGATGTAGAAAATTGGTAGCATGTGACATTTACTTGCTGTTTGCAAAGGAGCAGTGTTGGGTGCTAGCAAATTTGTTGGATAAGATTGACTTCTTTGTTGGAACTTGTGAATGCTTTAATGATTGGTTTTTTCAACTAGGTGGCAGTCTAAATGAGGAGGATTATGGTAATTTTTTCATGGTTATTTGGGGTATTTATGGTATTTAGCGTTAGAGAAAGGAGCAGTTGTGGAAAGGTGAGCATATACCATCAACAAAAGTTGTTCATTTTGCTTTAGACTATCTGTTTGACTACTTACATGCTAGATAATACCAAGAGCTGTCTTCTCCTCCTGCTTCGATTGTGGATAATTCAGTTTGGCAACTTCCACCTACTAGAATGCTAAAATGTAACATTGATGGGGCCATTTTCCAAAATAGTAATTCTGTTGGTGTTGGCATGATATTACAGGATGATACAAGTTCCTTTGTCACTGCTAGATCAAATTATTTCAATGGCTTGGGGTCGATTAGGGAGGTCAAAATAACAGGTCTTGTTGAAGCTATTCACCGGGTTCTTTCCATAGGGTTCTCTCAAGTGCTTTTTGAATTATATGCAAAGGGTGTAGTTGATACGATGACAGACAAGTATGAATCAAGATCTCTCAGGCTCTCTTATGCATCATTATGGTATTTTACTTTGTGAAAGTAGTGGTTTCAAAATTTGTTATGCTAGGAAACAAGCTAATGTTGTAGCTCACACTATAGCAAGGGCTTCACATTTCCATGCTAGTCTTACCATGTTTACTTATCCTCTTGATTGTATTCTCTTTTTTAAGCAATGAATAAGCTTATTTCCCTCAAAAAAAAAAAAAAAAAGTATGTACCTTTATTGTTTTCCAACTTGTCTTTAATTATGTACAAAATACAGTAAAAGATACTCCTCAATGATTTAAAGAGAATATGGTGGATCTCCATGATTGAATTTCATAAGATTTTGATTATTAGAGCGTTATGAATGCACATGAAAATAATTACAAAAAGGATTTAGGACATGTAAATGTTTCAACACAAAATGGCACTATCTATATTCAAGAAACTCCCGATGTCAAAAAAAAAAATTCAAGAAACTCCTGTTAATTGGGTCTTTAACATTAGTAATAAAAACAATAATGTAAAGAAATTTATAAAATTTTAAGCAAATTGTCTTAAAAACTTAAATAAAATTAATTTATGGTACTTTGATATCATTATTTTTATATCTAAGTACTAACCAACAATTCATAATTATAATTGTTCACCAAAAAGTCAACTAATTTTATGCAATAAAATTGGAAATATTGAATTCAATAATTTCTGAAATTTATATAATTTAGATTCTTTGAAACATTATACATAAATCTCCTAAATACCATGTTAAAATAAAAATTGAATTCAATTGAAAATTAACAAATGGTGAAAGTTCAGTAAGATGTTTCATATATCTCTTTTTAATATATTTAGTTTGAGCGAGTAAATTATGTTAAGGCGAGCTTTGAAACGTTGGGCGTTTTACCACTTAAGTCGGATATGATGGACTTTTATATATCTCATTTATTCATTCGGATATTTTATCATTTATAAGAGGGGTAGAACCTATGAACTTTGATATTAATATATTATTTAATAATTATTAATATTTTTAAATAATAATATAGATAACAATATAATATGCTTATATTAGTTTTTAAAAACTATTATTTAGTTCTTGACCTTTAGTATTTCAATAACTTTTTATCTCATAACAGTTTGACTCTCAAATACATAAAGGTGTAAGAATATTAAAATATAAGCATTAAAAATAAAGTTTTATATATTATATTAACTGCAATAATATTAAAAAATAATTTTGTTTTTAAATTTAATTTTCTCCCATATCTCATCTAAAAGATCAATTTAAAATATCAAATATTATTATCTATTTGGAAGTTCAAAAACTTAATTTAAAACAATGAGATCTTTTGAATATAGTGTATCAACATGATTTAATTTTGATATAAAAAGAGTGTGGTCACGCTACTAGTGTAACATTTTCTTTGGAGTCAAAGAGTGGCAATGAATGTGTGTGACATGCCAATCATGCTTTCTTGGTTGTGAAATGGATACAAAACATGTTAGAAAAAAAAAAAAAAAAATATATATATATATATATATATATATATATATATATATATATATATATATATATATATATATATATATATATATATATTAATTTGAAACTTAAATTTTACAAGTTTAGACATCGAAGGTTTTTAGATTTAACCTTTCTTATTTCAACAACCAAGTACCATATTTATTTACCTAATGACACATTAGTTTTATCCAATAATAATATATTATGCAACCACTTGTCTTCTTTTTTTTACAACTAACCAATTGCCTTTCTTATTTCAACACAAAATGACATTTCATTTTCCAAAAACTTAAAAATTATAAAAGATGAAGTATAATTCAGGTTAATAGCATAATGAATCGGTTAATTATGTATTTATTAATTAAATTTCTGGCGTTTGATATTATTATTATAGTAGAATAAATAATTAGGTTAATGATCATTGATTTGATTTTTTGTTATTGATAAGATATATATATCGACTTTTATGCAGATTGTTCTTTATACAAATAAGCGTTGCATGTAGCGTTAAGGATAAATAAACGTTGCACCAAGACTATGACAACCACACAAAGCATCAAAATAAGGACTAAAACACAAAAAAAAAAAAAAACAAATGAAAACTTAGATCTTATGAAATAATCATTTTATTGAAGAAGAAAAATGATGGAAAGTTGTATAGATGGGTAATTTCAGGTTAAGAATGACTAAAAAAAAATCCCTCATTTCTTAAAACAAGATAAACTAATAAAGAAAAAATTGAAAGAAAATGATTCCATGGTTTTTTCAACCTAAAATTTTTTATGTTCCCTCGTTTTCCAGAACTTCTTGTTAATAAGGTCATTAACATCAATAATAAAAACAATAACACAAAGAAAGTTGTAAAATTTTATGAAAATTGTCTTGACAACTTAAATTTTCCTCATAAAATCCCATTTTCATTGGTATATTCACTTTATACACCCCGCATAAAATTAATTTATGCCATTTTAATATCAAGTGATTTACATTCAAGTAGTATTCATTTATTTTGTTCCCTCCCAATTAAATAAATCTTACAAAATTTCAAATTTTCTAAAACAAGGACGATGCCATTAACTTTGATTTGTAATTTTCTATGTAGAACTGATAAGGGTAGAGATTAATACAAAATTTTCTTTCACTTTCTTTGGCACCAAACGCATGCATGGACGCGGCTTCATCTTGTACAATGTACAGTAGAGCATTGTACGTGGGGAGGGAGCAAATCTTGTGCGTAGTGACTAGTGCGGGGAACATGGAAAAAAGGACATGTCAGATTCACTCTCAGCCGTCCAATATCAATCAACCGGTCCTTAATGAATCTTTGACCACCCTTTATTCCAGATTCGCTTTTACTGTTCCCCCCCCCCACCCCCACCCCCTACGCCCTCCCTCTCCTAACCACATTCCCGATGAATCTCACCATTACACATCTAACCTCGTATCATAATACGGTGCTCCGCGATTCACGTCCAATATTCGACACGTGCCTCGTACAACCCCCTCATTATTATAATATACGAAGATCACGTCTTCTGCCATCTCAGCGTCTCATAATGACGTGTAAGGTGCAGATGGAGACACGTATAACTGGTGGGGCCCATGGGAGAACAGTGGATTACGTGGCAACAGTTACCAAGTGTGACATCTGTGGTCTGAACAGGTTGGTTGGGTGGGTGGGGGGTATTTTAGATGACGTGGCTGAAGCTGATTGGTTGAGTTGGATTGGAAGAAATAAGGTGGGCGGGAATCCCGGTTCGTGCCAGCTCTGCTGTACCCCTAAGGCTCCTATGAATATCTCTAAAGATTTTATTTGGAATGAGGAGGGAATTTGTTTATTTATTTTAGAAAAATAAAAATCAGATCCAGAATTAAAGAATAAAGAGATTTCGTGTGGTAGGGCTATATGATGTAGGGTGATTTTAGTTAGTTTTGTGGCTACAAATTGAATATATTTTGACAAAAATAGTGAATCGAATTTTTGGAGTTTCCAATAAATTTACTAGATAAATGTTTTTAAACAAATTTGTACTAAATAATTAAAAAATAAATAAATTTGTACTAAAAACTATTTTTTTTAATTATCAAATTTGATTAAAGAAGTATTTGATAGCGATTCTATAAAATTTGAAATTTTGTTTTTTAATTAAAATACAGGCTTAATAAAATTTTAAAACTTCTTTTTTACCTCTATTCCAATTTGTATCCATATTATTGTAGAGCTATTTAATTTGCATTACATTATTATAATATTCTATTTTTATAAAGATTTGAGCCTAGAACCTCTACTAAACTCATCCCCATTTATCAATTGAGTTAAGTCTAAAGGAAAAATTTTAAAACATCTTTAAATATCTAAAAAATCACATATAGCATTTTTAAAATAAATATTTTAGTCTGGCCACTTTTCCTTTTCTAGCTACTTTTCATTAAACGATTGATTTTTTTTTATCATTCTTGACATGAAATATAAGCAAGTAAAAGCAGGTTGTGAGAGAGCAATCATGTGTCATGCTCTTGCCAGACAAATCGGTGAGTGTTGCCTTACTGAATGGCGAGGTCAGGTAGCTGAAGGATCACTAGCTTAAGCTTTGACCCGAGTAGCATGGGACATGTGGAATCCCTTGGGAATCATCTTTCCAAATATCTCTTCCTTCCCTTCAAGATCGAGCATTAATTGCAACGATTCAATAGACGGCTCATTGGGGCTGAAGAAAGCTTGAACCCAATTCCTACAATAATGAATATAAGCAAAAAATTTCTATCTCAATAAAATTATTATTTCATATAGATCTTGATTTTCATTTATTTTTTCATGATCTCGTAGTCATCCCATTGGGGCAGGTGGATGTCTCGTCTTTGGTATGACATTTTGTTTTCGTTATCTTCTTACTACGATTATTTATGCATAAGTGATTCAGACAAACAAAGCATATTCGATCAGAAACAACAAATCAAATCATGGTAATCAATATGTTGTAAAATTTGAATTATGAGTATTCTAATCATCATAGTAATATCAAAATATGTATCTTTAGTATATTCGTTATCTTTGATAAGCTTTATATGTTATTTAAATGCTTTTTATAGTTTATATTAGATTTTGTTTTTATTGTATTATTAGTTTGAATCAATAAGATTATTTATCTTTTAAAAAAATAATAAATATTTGAGTCCGTGTAACAATGATTTTAGGAAGAGTTTTTTATTTAAAGAATGTTTTTGAAATAAATTATATGTTTGGTAAAATTTAGGAAATACATTTAAAAATCGCTTGTGGTATTTCTTAAAAAAATACCCATATTATGTTTCACAAATATTTATGTTTTTTGATATTTGTCAGCATTTTAATAAATGCAAATATTAGAAACACTTTCTTAAACAATTGTCAAATACCTCCTCAATTTATTTGGTGATTTAATTAAGAAAAATGATAGAAAACTCATTTTTACTAAAAACATTTTGATTAAAAACGCTCTTAAAACACTTTCTTTTACATGTGATCCTCCTAAAAATACTTTTGAAAATAAAAATTTCATTAAAATAAAAAAATATTGCTTGATATATAATGTAACAATGAAAAAAAATACTACTATTTTTTTTTCTCATATATTCATGTGATTTATGATTTTTTCGCCGAATAATTTTTTAAGAAAATTAGTTTAAAACATTTTAACAATGCCAAAAACAAAATTTAATTGAAAAACAATTATATGTTATGACAATGATAGTTTAAGTTATCCTTTGGTTATTCAACAAAAACTTGGGATTTATAAGATTAGTTGAAGTGGGAAGTAAGCTGGATGAAGAAACAATTTTAGATATAAAAGAAAATTTTAAAACAAAACTGAAATAAATAAAATGAGAATTTATAAATAAATAAAATAATATTATTGGAATTAGGGAGAACTAAGTTATGGTACCTTATTTCAATTTATTTGAAAATTTATGAATAAGATATTTAAAACCAAACTCAAATCTCTTTATTTCAAAAATGTTTATAAAAAATGAAAAGTAAATTCATAAAACTGTATTATGCATGAATACTATCTAAGTGATACTTTGAAACTATTAGGTACTAGGGTACTTGGTTTTTTAGGTAGTACCCAAGGTTTATTAAGGTGTTACTTGATACACTCTTTATTAATTTAGTTTTTATTTTTTATTAAATATTTTTTAAAAATTAGAAGATATTTAGGCTTAGTTTTAGGTCTTTTGTTTATAAAATTTTAAATAAAATGAAATAGGGGAACCATAACTTAATTCTTCCAAGGAATTAATTTTAAAGATAAGATTGAAGGTACTTAATTTTATAATGAATTGCGGTGAAAGGGTCTAAAAAATAGGGAAAATATAAAAGAGGGTGGGCTATATATATCCTGAATGATTGAGCTTTGGAGAGCGTAGAGAGAAGAGAGAGAGAGAGAGAGAGACACGAGCGTGTCGTTTGACTGAATCTCCTAAACTTTTAAGCTGTAATCTTCTCAGCTTCTCTTACAGTCTATAAGTGTCTCAAACTTTACACACAGAATATATATAGTATAGACAGCCAGCCAGCCAGCCAGTCTCTGCAATTCTTTCTCTCGGTCTTTCTTTCTCATTTTCTCGTCAAAGTTCAAAGTCCTAAGAAAGACATCATCTTTTTCCCCAAATTCCGGGCGACCCTTTAACACTAAGACAAAAGTTTGTGCATTTTGTGTTTGGGGAATGTGCAGAATTCTATATCTCTCTCTCTCTCACTCACCATGTCACCACTTCTTGTTATTTGTTAACCTTCCTCCCCCCATCAAAAGAAACAGCAAAGAAAGAAAGAAATTGAGGGCCCCCACCCATTTTCTTTCATTTTCTTTTCCTTTTAAAAAAAAAGCCAAACAAAACTAATCCATTTTAAGCAACTCCCTCCAATCTAATCCAACTGGCTCTCACTTCTTTTAAGATGGGGCCTTGACTGACCTTTCTTACTCTTCAAATACCATATTTTCAGAGCTAACCTTCCATCCAAGGAAACACTTGTACCCTCCACTTCTTTCCTTTGTCTCATTAAGGATATTTTTCTTTTCTGTTCTTTCTTCCATGGTAGAAATTTGGATGTTGCTGTTGAAATTACTGTGTCTATGATTAAAGAAGATGGGGGGATTGAGTGAAGTAATGATATCTACATCTATGTTTCTTAAACTTCTCTTATAGTGGAGGAGTCAAGGGTCATAGATTCTGAGACCATCTGATGCTGAATAGAAAAAAGGATATGATAAAGTATTTGATATAAAAACTATTATTAGTTAAATAATGATGAATCATTTTGTCCTCTCCCACTCCTTGTATTTTTGTCTCCATCACCATCCTCAAATGTTTCCCTTTCTTCATTTATTTAGGTTTATAGGAAGCATTATAAAAATGGGTGTGGGCCAAGACAGTGCCAGTGGCAAAAGCAATTGTGGAAATTGGAAATGCTAAAAGGAAAAAAAAGAGGTTGACCCATTTGATTGTTATTATTAGTTTATGTTGTTCCCAATGCCATTTTGGCATGTGAAGCCCCTAATCAGAAGACAATATATTTAAAAATCTTTTACTATTGGAACTGCTAATTTAAATGGATTAGTGCTCCCCACTCATTGTTTTTGTATGGGCAGTTTTTCCCAAGTGTTCTTTCAGCTCTTCATAGCACTTTTGACTAGCCTTTTCTACTCACTTTTGAGTTCAGACTGAGGCTTCTTGTCCCCCTTAATTAAACTTTTCACTGAATTCTAATCACTAAACAACTTAGCTAAATGTAATACAGCGTTCAATTTTTTTAATACACAAGTCATAAAAAAGGGAAAGGTTTCAGGTTCGAGTTCTAATATAAACAGTTTACTATATTTAATTAAATTGTTTAATTGTCAAAAAAAAAAAAAACAAGTGAGCTAAAAAAAGAAAAAAAAAATGCTCCCAACTCTTTTCCAGAACTGCTCATTTTTTCCTCTTGGTGGTTCACCCCACCCATTCCCCACTTTATTTTTATTTTTTTAGTACACTCTTGGCCACCAAATGGAGACTAAGATGATAACAAGAAAACCTACAAATTTCAGAAAATGTACAGACCAAGTAGAGGTTTCTTGAAGGTTCCTAAGGTCTTAAAAGGTCTCCTCTCTCTGCATACTGACAGTTTGGTACCCAAGAAGAGCATAATGAGACCATGGTCAAATTCTACAATTGGTAATGCATTAAGATCAAAACCTTATCATTTCTACTATAGGGGGAGCCATAATGATAAGATCACAATGTGAAGCCCTAGAAAAAACAGACAAACAAAAAAATGCCTAAATCTTTGACTTACTTGGCCCTTTATGAAGAGACCCTTTTGTCTTGGAACTCTTATGTGGGGTTGTTTCCATTATACAAGACTGAGAACCCTGAAAAACCTATCTCTATTTCTTGGATAAATTTCTGTTTAGTTGGAGTAACCTTAACTGCTCCCTTTGAAAACCATGTACTTCCAATAAATTTGTTTGGTTTATTTAACACAGAATGCGGAACACCATGTGCGAATATGGAGTTCTTCATACAAAGACATACTCATATTGTTGCTAAATTTTCAAAATTCAAATGCAATTTGATCCTACCCTTTTAAGTTCAAGGATCCATGATTCGAGTCTCCTTTCGGTCAATGAAGAATTTACCTGAATGTTAACTTGTGACTCCATAAAGTTAGTTGAGGTATGCGTAAGCTAATCAATCCTTTGATTCAACCGGGTTTTTACCGAATCCCAATAGCCTGTACAGACAAGATCAATCCTTTTAGCAGATAAATAATAAACAGCAGTGTCCATCCAAATGCATGTAAATAGCAGAGTTTGATTTTGTAAAAAATAAATCAATCATATCCCGTGAACTATGGACTTTCAAATCATGGTTATGCCTTTAATAGAAGAGAAACAGAACCATAAACTATATAGGCAGTTGTTGGAACTTGGGGACTATTGTAAAAATAAATAAATAAATAAAAACTCAGAAAAAAGGGCAGTTAGAAAACCTTCATAATAAGTTTCCTTTTTTTTGACAACTGTAGGGAATCTTTATATTTCACCTATTAAGTTACCGGGTCATAATGATTTGAATGAAAGACACTGAGGATTTAATAGAAATGAGAAAAAAATTAAGATTTTTTAAAAGTGGGTGGAAAGGGGAGGATGGTGTCTCAATGAATGACATCTGCAATGTCCTTTCTTCCTTCTCCCCATGATCATATCAGTCTTTAAAAGAGTCAGTTCACAGAGCTTCATTCACAATCTCACAAAACTTCACACTACACTTCCTCTCAACTTCACAAACTAACACACTTCCTTTTCAATCTTTTGAGTTTTTAAGAAGATAGCAATGTCCACCTCCAAAACCCTGGATAAACCCTTGAGAGGGTTAGATCAAAGCCTGGTCCAAGCTGGGTTTTCTCTAATTCAGAGGAACACATCCACAACTCAACCCAATGAGAGAAGAGGGAGGAGAAAGCAGGCAGAGCCAGGGAGGTTTCTTGGAGTGAGAAGAAGACCATGGGGGAGATATGCTGCAGAAATCAGAGACCCAACTACGAAAGAGAGGCACTGGCTGGGTACTTTTGATACTGCTCAAGAAGCTGCTCTTGCTTATGATAGGGCTGCCCTTTCCATGAAGGGCACCCAAGCAAGAACCAACTTCATATATTCTGACAACACCACTTTCCACTCTCTTCTAACTCCTTTTGATGTTCAAACTTTCTTACCACCATCACAATTCCTCTCAGCCAACTACACCAAGCAGTCTAACAACCATAACAACACTTCATGCCACCACCCTCATACATCTCAAAGTAATCACACTCTCTCTACCCTACCCTACCCATAATGTTGAAACTTCATATGAGAGTAATAACAATGTTGCTAGTAGCTTCTTCTTCTCTACTGATTCTAACTCAGGCTACTTGGACTGTATAGTTCCTGATAACTGCTTGAACCCTTCTTCTTCCTCCAGTGCAACTGGCATGAAGAACCACACAAACAGTAACCCCGATGCTTCAAATGATGAGAACTTCTGCTCAAACAGCATGATGAGTAGTAGTTTCCCTGTAACAGATCAATCACAGAGTGGTGGTGGCAGCAATAAACTTGCAAGCTTTGAAGATTTTCCAAGCTTTGAAGATTTCCCAAGTGGGGGGTTGTTGTGGGGGAATGAGCAGACATGGGAGCTGAACTCTAGTGAACTGTCAGCCATGATCAACAACCCATTAATGGTGGAGGATGGATGCATGGGAGCATTGTATCCAATGATGGGGAATCCCAGTAGTAGTTATGGGGGGGTGAATGTAATGTCACAGTCAGCAGCAGCTTCAGTGACTTGCTCTCCATCACTTCCTCCATTCAGTGATGTGGTTGACTTGGGTTATTCACTCTTTTGAAGGCCGGAAGGAGGAGGAAGAGTACTACATCATTCAGAAGGGTGCCACTAGTCAGCCTTTGATACATGCACTTGTCTTTTCTTGATGTTTTTTGGGTTCTTTTACAACTCTCTCTGTTACTGTAATTACACTTAATGGAGTAAGGACTTCCCATACTTGTTAGTGTGTGGGGGTGTGTATGTGTGTGTGTGTGTCAGTCAGAGAGAAGGGAGGGTTTGGAAAGTCTATTTTGGGTTCTGCAAGAAAGAAACAAAGAGGTTGTTTGAAAAGCTGCATTTAGCAAAGTTGCACAAGGAAAGGTTAGTGTAATCCATTATCCATGTTTGATTGTAAGCTGTCTGTCTGTCTGTCTTTCTATCTCAATATTAGACATAGAAAATGTTGGAATGAATGCATGCATGATGTCTCTCTCTCTCTTCCAGGCTTACTTGCCTTCTATCTCTTTCTCCAATAACCTTTACCTAGTGAGGAGTAAGGACTAAGGACCCATGCAACCTGTTCCTATGGAACTTCACACAAAATCGTGGGTCCATGTAGGTACTTCAAAATAAATAAAATTCATTAATCACACTATAAAGATGAGACATTATGGGACAAAGCCAAGCCTTAGCTATTGATTTCATGGTCTTAAGGATTTTGGTACAAACATCGGAACACAGAGGTGGAGCTGTCTGTCTCATCCACTCAATTTGAAGAAAGATTAGAAAAATTAACTTGGGCCAGGTGTTTTCTTCTTTGATTGGTGGCGGTTTATACTTTATATTCAATCTCACAGTGCAATTTTTTGGGGATCATTCCCATTCCCCTTTCCCAGACTTAGATTTATGTTTTTTAGTAGGGATGCAAGGTTGTGCATTCTTAATCAAAATCAGCCATCCATCATCATTATTCATTTAGATGATCTAGCAGTCCATGGGTGGCAGGCATTGTTCCCCCTATTATCTCAAAACTTGATCGATGTGAACCATCTGATGTACAGATGAAGAGAGCATATATACATACCCTGGTTGACAGTATCACATAAATAAATCCACCAGTATTATTACTTTTCTTGCAGTTTACCTTCATAACTCTTTTTTATATGCCACCTATTTGTGTCTCCGATAGGCAGCAAGGGTTGAACCCCACTTAATAGCATCCAACATAAAGTTCTCCACATGAGTGTAAAATATGACCCCAGAAAGTATGATTATAGATTAAAAGTGCTTCTTTATCTATAGTTCCTGCTAGATACAGATACCCAAGCTGATCAGTAACAAACCTGAGCGACAAGCTTTTTATAAGCAGGAGTGATGATTTTTCATTTTCTACAGGAAACATCCCCCTCCCTCATAGAGCTGCTTATATTCAGTTCACAAAAGGAAATTCGTATTTGCTGAAGGCTTTATCTGAAGCAATTCAGCATTTGTATTGAAGAAAAGCTGCTTACAGTTCAATCTAATCTTATAAATAGATGGGCAGATAAAAGAGAGGAATAATGTTACAATGTGTTTTTCTTCACATTTTTTGTATTTGATAACAATAATAATTTTATCAAGAGCAGGTCAAGCAATTCACTTCTCACAGCATATATATGTATCTTATCCTAAATAAGGTAGCATTGTTATGCCTCATGGAATCTCTGATTCTTTTCTTTATCTACAATGACCTGACAAAAGAGAGGGGGAACAAAAGCACCTTTAAAATTCATTTTAAGTTGAATTGGAGCTTGTCCCAAATCAGAAAGGAGCACTACAAAAATGCCTGAACATGTGTTGCTGTAAAGGAAGGAACTCTATGGGACTGGTCTTTTTGGCTTTGAAGTGTCAGATTAGGCTATGAAGCACATGAAGACTCAAAAAGAAAAGGGGTGGAGGGGCGGATGAGGATTTGTCTAATGGGGGCAGCAGGATTCCTTCTGTATTTATTCAAAACAGGTGGAAGGCCTATATGGGTTTTGCTAAGACTTTTGGGGTTGAATATATGGCTTATTCGAGATGAAAGTGAAGGCCATATGGAGATTATATGAACACAATGACCAGAGTTGACGTGTGCTAGATCTAAATTGTGGAACCGTGGTAATTGAGAAATGGAGCCTCCTATTTGAGGGATATATAAAATATGATCATTTCATGAGAAATTTGACCAGGAAAAATAGAGGAATTATGAATGTTTGCTTAGCTTGAAATCTAGGCTTGACTGCTCTTTGAGTTGAGAGGACCAGAACTCTGAACAGGCTGTTGGGCACTAGAATGACTAGACCCACTCTTCGAAAAAATTGAACCAACTGAACTACTAGATGTGCTCATAGAAGATGACATTCTGGTTGAATGAGATTCCTTGCTAGATCCTGAAATAAGTTCTGGCCTCAAATCTGAAGATGAAGATGATGGCGCAAGTGTACCCATAGAAGATCCCACAGGGTAGGGAGCGACTGGCATATCAGCCAGAGATGATGCGGATGGACTGTAACTCAGTGTTCCCATTGGGTGATCAAATTTGCATGTAGGGCCGAATTTGCATATTCCACGTTGTGCATAGTGAGTGCATTGAGGCGCACCCTGATAATCATATAAGAAGGTCAGGTGTATCAGAAAACAAGAAGATATTCAATTAACATGCCTGTATAGAACAAATGCCATGAAAGCTAATCAGCATATTGATTGATTAATAAAAATAATGGAAAATCTGATAACCCAAAGAAACATATGATGAATGAACCTCCTAACAACCATAATAAGCATATTTAATGCTAAAAAAGTTCATTACCAGGGATGTAAAGAGAGAAAAACTCAAACAGACACACACGCACGCAAAAAGAGGCACATTCTAAAAAAGATGTAAGGTAGCATAAGGAAATAAGGAAAGGAAAAAACAAAACTACAAGTTGACAATAAAGGGAGAAAAAGAAGTGGGAGGAAAGGGAAGCCAAAAAAGATGTCACCAACAGAGAGCAAAGATATTGAGATTAGTCTTCAAGCCCAGGAAGACAATTAGAAATTCGAGAAGATTGAGCAATCTCATTCAGAGATAAAATAGGAAAGGGTTCACTACTCTCCAGTAAAATACCGCAAGTTAACAGTGAACCCACTTCATCCACACATCCCTGCACCACAAAATTATTGATACCCACCATCAAGTGCATCCAAGCCTAGATTTTAGCTTTCAGTTTCCATCAAGTTCGAGAAAGTATTAGATATTTAGGGAAACAAAACCAGAGTACATGTGTATAATATGATCAAAGTTCAGCTAACTAAAGCTGAATTTTGAACACTCAATATGATGATCAGCATTGAACATGTTGTACATAATCTAAGCCTGCACATAAGCAATTATGTGAGCATGTGCCAAAATTTACCTGGGATTTTATTAGACAGTAGCTGGCTAAGCATCTATTTATGACAACGATTATGCCTAAGTAGCAACTCTATGTGCATGTTCATGCATCCTTTTGGAACATGGAATGTTTGACCTCATGCATTCTCGTGTGTATAAGAACCACAGCACTGTTTTCAACATCAGAACGCACACTAGATTATCAAATAATTATGAACCTGAACTTTAAATGAAAGCACAACAAAAGAAAAAATGCTTATTTACATCCAATTGATGCTGACATGTATGGACCAATGTCACATAAAATAATGATCAAAGAACCACTCAATGATAAATCCAAACATGACTCCATATTACACCATCCATATTGCTAGTGTACTGGCAATGAAGAGCCTCACTCTTTTAGACTCCCTTCTTTGGCCCACTTTAATAGATCCTAGCTCATTTGACGGCTATTTCTAGTAGATGCTTTTGGTATTTTTTTGTTTTGATGCTTTGTGTATCCATAAAGACCCCCGACCACCACCACCCCCACCCTTTTTCTTTCGCACTCTTTTGTACAAGCTCTGTTAGATTATCAAACAAGAAAATAATAAAAGCCATGCACTTCACAGTTCACAGTGATTTTCCTCAATTTACAGTAATTGTCTTTATAATATTACTCTACGTCCTTTTTCTCCATTTACAGAGATGATCTAAATCATTGGTGTTTATAACATTAATCTGTGTTCTTGAAGAAATCCAACATCCTAGACAATGAAAGAAATGCGAAAAGGAATTAAGTTTTCAAGAAGAATAAGAAGAGTAGCCTTTTAATTTGTATTAGAAAATAAACCCTCAAGTTTCATTGATCCTCTTCACTCTGTGCTTTGTACACAAGACAGTAGAAGATAAATGTCCAAATAGGCAATTTTATAGAAACATTCTCTGCCCCATGATCCCCAAGCCAATTCACAAATGTCTTGTATCTCACCCTGTTCACTCCTCACAAACACCTTTTCTACTTGTTTTGATGTCCAAACAAGAGACAAGAAAGAAAATTGGAAGCTTTCATCACAGGAAATCCTTAGTTCATGGGTAAGCTGACCTTGTGTGCTTTGAGAAATATGAACTCAGATTCTAAGTTGATGGTGCTCTAGTTGATGCCCTACCATCATGCCATGCAACTTATCACAGCCACTGCTAGTTGGAAAGCAATGGATGGACTTGAGAATCGACTAATGAACAATGCAATTAAACCTTTCAAAACATGAGAAATCTTCAGGAACAGACAAAGGTTATCTCATCAGCAACATCCTTTCACCCAAAACATGGAGAATGATGCTTAATGATGGCATAATCCAAATATCCAACTTGTGAAATACGTATTTGACTTGAAGGCTATCGAAACATGATTACTGGAGCAACAGCCAAGGGTGAGCTATCCAAGTACCAACAGAAAAAAAGCACTCTGAAAATATTAAGTTGTATGATTGCACATGTACACATTTCAGTTCTGTATCATTGATATTCCTCTTGACAATACCCAAGAAGATACCACCATAAACTCGCCCAGCAGGGGTGACTTCAAAGGTGAGAATACCTTTATTCTTCCTTCCTGTTTTTGTAAGACATTTCATCTTAAACATAAGTTACATAACTACAAACTGCAGGTATTCTTTCTTTCAGTTTTCTCACTTCACTTATTGTCTCATTTTTCTTTTTTCCTAATATTCTCCAATTTATTTATTTTCTTGAAACCCCATCTCTATAGTTTTTCTCAACCTTTAAGCAAATTATAATTTCCTTGGTAGATATCCAGAATTCAAATGTCAGTTTGATTTGTTCTCCTTGTTTTCATTTCTGTCCTCTTTAAAATATATTTCCCATGTCTTTCAGTCAAAACCCATGAAGTAGATTTCTCTCAACTTTGAAGCATATTAGTGAAGATTATTAACGCCAAATTCATCCCACCTCCACTTAGAGACATGGCCAGACAGATGCACTTAAATTGCCTTCAGCAAGCTGTTCAAGTCTTCATAACTAAAAGACGGAGAGGTGGGGAGAGGTGATATATGAGTTTACGCTCAAGACTAATCTTCATGCAAGTAACACACTCACCAGGAGGAGACAAGATGCAGTTTGTCAACGAAGGCAAAGAATGATTACTTGTAGCACCAAAGTCCAGATGAAGTCGAATTTAACCTCATAATGCATATTTTCTATGTCAACAAAACTGGAATAAATGCATATTTTCTATGTCAACAAAACTGGAATAAATGCATATATAGAACATACTTATTTCCCTAATTTACAAAACCATGCATGAACAGACAAATAGTTGCTGATTATTTAAATGAGTGTCAGCTTTTCAAGATGTGTAAAATACTTACCAACAATAAAATAAAATTTTGCACCTATGATAAATTTTAGATATTAGCAACTTGATCTTATTCATATCCTTCATGCTGTAGCCATGACTGCAAAATGGAATTTTTCTTTCTAGTACTTCACTAAACATCATTCTTCTAAGCTTGTTCAAGAGGTATACTAGTTTGTATGTCCAAATAGTGTTCCCGTCATAGATTCTCATATTTATAGTTTCCTTTTACGGTTATATAAATTGTCCAATGTGACAATGGAAAATTTCAACTAATACAACAGCTTACACATATGCCTAAAAGGTAATTCGAAACTAAAACAACCCAAACCTCAATTCCAGCTCTCTTACTCCTTGGATGAACTACAGATGAAAGCATATGAAGTGGCAGAATTGGTAGCAGAAATTTTTATTAGATGTTTCTATAACACTCATGAATGTGTGCACATGTACACAGGAAGTAAAAGGGTTCAAAACTGTGCATCAAACATCACCTGATTTATTCATTAATTTTAAGATCTCAATAGTTAGAGTAAGAGTTAACTTCAAACTTGGTCCATCTTCATCTTTAAAAAAAGCATGAAAATGCAAAAGGGTAATATTATATGGGGAGATCCTTACTGGACGCAGAGGAAGACCCATCGGACTAAGGACACAAGTTGTTTTTGGTGTATCCCATTCTGATGGATGGTGATATCTACATGAAGATCCAAATTTACAATCCCCTGTTCTCAAGTAATATTGGCATTCAGGTTGGCCAGGTCTTTCTGGAAATGTCTGTTCCTTCCTGGCCACTGCTTGAGACCAACAGAAGAAAGGTAAGTGTGTATAAGGCCTGTATAGGCAGGTGCTGAAGGGGATAATGGTATTTAACCCAGCACATCTGACCTGATCCAGCAGTAGGTTGAGCACTTTCGGGAGAAGCTACTGGACTGACGGATGCCTGTGCCAGGTGGGATAACCAATAAAAAAAAAAAATGCATATATTTTGCAAAATCCAAGGATTAAAAGAAGGAAGGCTTTCAAATTTACATACCGGGTAAGGACTCCAGCCCGGAAAAGGAACCATTCCAGGAGGAATAAACATAGGACTGTAAGGCCCCTGGATATATGAACTTGGTAACAGTTGAGGCCTTGCAACCACTAGCCCATACTGTTGAGATGAAGGAATCGATGGAGACTGCACTGTTGGGTATAAAGTGGGTGCTGATAGAGGAGCAGGCAGAGCTGCAGGTGCTGGAGTTGGCAGCTGTATGCTATCCGGCTGGGGATGATGGAATTTGCATGTTTCACCAAACTTGCAATGTCCTGTCTTCACATAGTAGGAGCACTCTTTTTCACCCTGTAGCAACGTTTCAAGTTTGAGCCAACTTAACAGCAAACCTCAGGTTATGCGATTCCAATAAATCTAACATTGACAAGATGGATTAAGAAAAAATTGAAACAAACACAGACCGGACGCAATGGAAATCCAAAGTAGTTTAGTATCACTGGGCTAATAGTTCCTCCTCCCTGTCTAGGATGGTGATACTTGCAAGAAGCACCAAATTTACAGGTCCCTGTCTTCATATAAAACTGCAAATAGAACAGGGAAAAAAAAAGTCAGATACAGAGGAAACTCTACCTCAAATGCAAGGACAAATGGAAGAGAAACACAACAACAGTCAGCAAAATAGAATCTTAACTTTCAGGAGAAATAAGAAGAATACCTACAAAAATACATCCTATAGGCTATAAACAAACAATTTTAACAAATGTACATTGTCTGATTCAAATATCAGCAGATGTCCCTAGTCTTAAAGTAAGCAAAGTACCTGGCACACTGGTTGGCCCACTCGCTCTGGGTGCTCACCTCCACCAGGTCTAACAGCTCCTCCCACCTGGCCAGTGTTTCTCACTCAAATTTAACTTAGGAATATCGGATTTTCAATCGGAGATATGAGATCTTATCATTATAACATTTGTAAAATATGAAATGAATTGGAACTCAACCATATGATAAATCAAAACGCTGGATTTTCACATTCTATCACCAAATCTAGTATCGAATCCGCCGGAAATTAATCAAATTACAGTACAGAACCAATTGAACCCGACAAATTAAATGATCAGAGAAAAAATATATCAAAATTAGAAACCCCTGAAATATGCCCTAACTCAAAACCAACAAACAAGAGTGTTCCAAAACTTACCCCACCACGATCACGGGGGTGATTGAACCGACACCATAGTTCATACCCCCACAAAACCCCGTCTTCAGATGGTAGATGCAGTCGGCCTCATTGGGCCGCTCGGATACCTCATACCGCCCCAATCCCAACTGCCACATAGGCACTGCATTCCCCCCAAATCAAGATCAAATTCAATTCACTAAACCCCACATTTCACAAATCACCATCGCATACCCCCAAAAAGAAACAACATTCCCCCAAAAGTTTAACCGAAATTAAAATGCCGGACAAGCTCACCTTCCAGCCCGGTTTCCGCCACCGGCACAGGCCACTCCGACGACAGCGGATCCGACGGCGGCCCTCTGTGCGGTGCCCGACCATTTACCTCTCTCCATTGTACGGTCTCCAGTGGCCCCCACCCCACCTCCACTCCCAGAAAAAAAAAAAAAAAAACCTGAACCGCTATGCGTCAGCTGTTCCGGAACTGTGGAATGTCCTCCTAGAGCCGTAATGGAAGGTTCGGATCAACTGAAGAGAAGCCTATAGAGAGAAAATAGACGAGAAAAAGAAGCATGAATATTGCTGATAGTGAGCCTTTCTCCCCCTCTCCCTCTCTCTCTCCCCGTCGTCAAAGCGTTTGATCTTTCTCTCTTTGGCCTTGGAGAGAGGTGGCTGTTTTTCGTCTCTTTCCTTGTGTACGCGCCAAATATGGGAGATGTTGCCTCCTCTACTCATAATAATATCACCTCCACCCTTATTTCCTCTTCTTCTTTTTCTGCACAATATTTATAAATAAATACATAAATAAATAATTTTTATTTCTCATTATTCGAAAATAACCCGTGAGTCTCATAATAATTATGAATCATGCTCCATTTTCTCAAATCATACCCTCCACCCCACACCATCTTCTACACAATTTTAAAATTTTCATGTTTTTTTTTTTATTTTTTTTATTTTTTCTTTTGATAATTATGAATACATTTATTAAATGGTAATTTCCACATTCACATCTTTCATATTCATTACTTAAACTAACCATTTATGGGGATGACTTCCCTGCCTAACACCACGCCCCACGTCATTTTCTTTCCTTTATATATTTAAGTGGGAAACATTCAAATATCGCCCTTTTTATAAAATATATTCATGTTTTATAACCATTCCCATGTCCCCCCTCTTTAAAATTTTGAGTCTCTCTTTGCTATAGTATGTATATTTATTTATTTTTACTTAGAACGTTTTAATATTATGTTTTTATAAAAATTATATAAAATATTTATTTTTTATCCCATTATTTTATCATTTGAGTTAAGATTTGTAATTCTAATATATATATTTTAAATAATCTTTTATAACAAAAATACCTTTTTATATTTCATATATTTATATTATAATTAAAAAAAATGTTATTTTTGTAAGAAAAAAAAGTAGGATATTTCTGTCCAAATCGTACCTAAACTTGATCCGAGGTAAAATATCTGAAATTGGGTTTTTAGAATCTATTTTAATCAAACCATTATTATTTTTAATAAAAATAAATTTTAGCAAACCATTGGTATAACGCCACGTCATATCACTTACAAAATGGAAAAATCATAGAAAATCTTCGCAACTAGATACGGACACAGAAGGGCGGGGCGTGACACTTTTCCATCCACCAACCAGCACTCGCCATGTATCTTCAAAGCTCAGACTGCCGTCTCCTTAATTAACCAGTCTCCGCCTTCTGGGAATTTCAAGTTCACGCTTTACTTAGGAGCGTGAGGTTCACGCCCCAATAGCCTTCGCCGTTTTCGCGTCTCTTTTTCCCACGGGGTGTGTCCGCGATTGGGACAATCACGCGGAGGTTGTTTCCGTTGCATTCCGGTTGTGGTAATCGTGCGTTTGAATCAACGGTTGAGATTCACAATCCGAAAGGTGAACGGTGGAGATGTTCTCCACGTCAGCGTCGGCTTTGATGTGAATGGGGCTACAGACGAGTTGGTGTGGCGCAGTAGTAGGTAAGAAGTCCATGAATGCATAATTATCAGGGGAAAAGGAGGGGTGAAACCGGCGACCGGGGGTAGCCGGTGGGAGGGGCGTGGCTTTATCAACGTGTGTAACCGGTCGCTAGGGTAAAAGAGTGGTTTGACTTTCTGGAGAAGCCTTTTTGGACAGACAGAGAGGTAAGGAGGTTTTCAAGATTTGTTGCATCGCGCTGTTTTTGGGCTGAGGTGTAGGTACACCCGCGCCGCACCCGATCCCCCGTACGTCGGCGTTATTATCCCATCTAACCCTAAGCACTCTCGCACGTGCGGATTGTAAAATTTATGAGGTTTTTTTGTTTTTTTTGGCGGGGAGGGTAATAATAAAATAATATCGAGGGGGTGTGACGTGGGAGGACGCATGGCCGAATAGAGAGGCGTGGGGGCCCACGGGAATGACATTGGTGGTTAGTCTGGCTCACTCACTAACTTACTCCGTCACCGACTCTGCCTCTCCACCATGCTTACCCTGGACTGAAGAGCAGAGGATTAAAAACTCACCATTTTGTATTTTTTTGTGTGTGGGACCGCGGACTATTCCCACGCGCATCCCTATTCCCTCCTTCTTCTCTCTTGAACCTTCCTGCGACAGTGGAGTTTGCTTTCGTTTGCGCTTTCTTTTAATTTTACCGAAAATAAGAGATTTAAATTCGTAAAAATTTTTATTATTAATTTAACAAGTATTTGGTTAAAAGACTTGGCCATTTAATGTTTCACAAAGGTGGGCGTAGAAACGAGAAAGGTCCCGAATTTAAGTCCGACAGTTTGTTATATATAACTAAGGTGTTTAATATATATATATATATGGTTAAAAGATTTCAAATAAAGTTGTAAATTTATGAATATAATATTTTCATTTTTTTTTTAAAAAAAAAATTTATATTCAATGTATTTGTATTATCTCTTAAAAAAATGAATTATTTTTGTAATAAAATAAAATTTTTATTTTTATCAAAACCAGCAAAAAATGAATAGATAGTCAAAATTCAAAAATTGAGTTTTCAAAAATACTTTTCCAAAACCATATAATTATTGTGACTAAACCTCCCTCTCTTTTTTCTTTTTTTTTTCTTTAGGTGTGTTATAACTAGGCCAATTTCATAAGTAATGAATGATGATTTTTATCATTTATGATTAAGAGTGCACTATATATATACCATTTCTTTTTATTTCGTTGTCTGATAAAATAGTTCTTCCACATAAATATATGATTTTTTTTTGTGTTTTCGTCATAATCTTATTACGACGTGTTGCTTTGTGTTGGTTTTCGTTAACTTATTATGATAAATATTAATGTTTTTTACGATTTAAGTGGTAAAACATATTTGATCGGGCATGAAAACTGATTAGTCGAAATTATGATATGTTACTTGAGCGAAATCTTATAAATTATAATTATTAAAGAATTTTTAAATATATAGGTTTTGTATCGAGTTATTATATTAATACTTTTAACCTAAATATTACTTTATTCTTTAGTATTTTTAACGAATTTGATTATATGTCTTAATTAAATGTATTACTGATTTGAATTAATCAAATTTATATTTCAAAAAAAAAATCACCCTTAATTGAATTCAATGTGAAGTTGAGATTTGAGAAGATCGGGAGTTTTGGGGGGGTTGTTAGGGGGGATGGGCTTTAGTGGGTAGCAATTAGTAGGCAAAAGGCGCGCCTCCTGTCCCTTGGGGCCAGTTGCTCATACGGAGCGCGTGGTCTTCACCGTTCAGCGCTCTTTCTATTTTCCATTGATACGATTATACGAAACGGCATCGTTCTGACTTCTGCGTCGTGAGGTCCTTTTCCGGAGGAAGGCACCGTCCTATTCTCATTCCTCCAAGACCTTTCGACATTTGACCCCATCCCATCTTCAGCGATTTCTAAACTTATCTTCAGCTACCTCCAGCTGGACTGATTCATTCAGCCCTCCACCGGTTTTCTGTTTGGCTGGAGAGAAACCATGCATGGGAAAAAACGCATACTTGCCTTGCCGCCCATTACCCGCCAGGTCGCCATGGAATTAACATTTGTTGCCAAAGCTGATAGGATGAAAGAAAACAGTGAAGTCAAGTGGAGAAAATAGTAGTCATGAAAGTGGAGGTTTATATATGATGGGTGGGGATTATTCAAGTTCAGTCGTTGAAGCCTTCATCAGTAAATATTTCAGCCTTCAATCATTTTGTAATTTTCTTCTTTGTTCATGGGAAGGAAGCTCGGATTGTTAACAGCATCTCCAAACAAACATAGAACTCTCTCTCTCTCTCTATATATATATAGAGAGAGAGAAGAAGGCTATTTCTCAAATTTAGAATTTCCATCTCAACCTTCTTTCAAATTTATGATATTGTGCTAAATTAATTTTTTTGAAAAATAGAATTGATCCATTTTAAAATAATGTCAGCCCAATTAACATTCTTGCAGTATCGGCAGCTAATTGGTTACAATTATCAACTACAATTTTAAATTTTTTAAAATAGTTAAAACTTAAAACTATAATTGGTGAATATGGTTTTTTGATTAAAGTTAAAACTGTAGTTAGTGACTATGTTTTTTATCCTTCAAAAAATTTTCAAAAGCGTAGTCATTAATTACAATTTTAACTTTAAGCATCACTTGTAGTCGCCCATTATTATTTTAATTGATATAGTAAATAAATAGTTTTGGCGTTATTTAAGCATGCTGTGCTGGTATTTTTATTTTTATTTTTAAAGAGTGTTTTGGAACATCACTCCGAATTTATAATGTGGTTAGTGACTTCCCGGGGATGACGTAAACAAATACACCACGCAATTTTGGACATATGTCGCTTTATCGTGAACTTACGTCGTTAGATTTGAAGGGGTAGAATTTTATGAGATGCCCTTACCCCTTTAGATTTGAAAATATGTGGATCAAAGAGGAGGGGTTCAAGGATTTGATTAGTAACTAATGAAATAACTTTGAGTTCAGAGGGACCAACGGTTTTGTCCTTATGGAAAAAATTAAAGCCCTTAAAGTTAAGCTCAAAGCTTGGAACAATGAGGTTTTTGGGAGAGTGGAGGAGAACAAGAAAACAACACTAAAGAAGGTGGCTACTTGGGATGATATAGAAAGTCAGAGGCCTCTGTCCACCAAGAGTGAATTGGGAAAGATTGTCAATTATGGAGGATTTTAAGAAATGGTCGATCATGGAGGAAACCTATTGGAGGCAAAAGTTGAGGGAGATTTGGCTGAAGGAGGGGGACAAGAACATAAAGTTATTTCATATAATGGCTAATTCTCATAAGAGAGGGAACACCGTTGAAAGGATACTATAGGGGGAGAGTGGTTAACTAGGGAAGAGAATGTTAGAACATGCATTGTAAACTCCTTTAAGGAGCTCCTGATAGATCATGGAGGTTGGAGAGCAACCTAGAGGATTTAAACTTCTCTATAATATATATGACTTTGAAGCGGTAAGGTTAGAGGTGTCATTCACAAAAGAGGAAGTGTTTTCTGCTCTAATTGACCTGAATGGGGGCAAGGCCCTGGGTTGGATGATTTTACTATTGCTTTATGACAGTTTAGTTGGGATGTTGTCTAGCTAGATATTATGAATTTCTTCAAAGAGTTCCACGAGGTGATAAATTTGTTAAGAGCCTAAATTCTACCTTTCTAGTCATGATTCTAAAAAAAGGGGGGCTAAAGATTTTAGACCCATCAGCCTGGTTGGAAGTATGTACAAGTTGATTGCTCAAGTGCTTGCTAATAGGCTGAAATCAGTGATGAATAAATTGGTTAACACGGCCCAAAATGCCTTTATGGAAGGGAGACAGATTTTGGATGCATCCTTAATTGCAGATGAAGTCGTTGACTCTTTACTGGAGAATAAGGAAATGAGGATTCTCTGTAAGTTGAACATAGAGAAAGCCTATGACTAGATTAATTGGAGTTTTGTCTTAAAGGTGCTTCAAAGAATGGAATTCAAGGAGAAATTGAGAGGCTAGATACAGTGGTGCATATCCACTGCCGCCTTTTATGTTTTGATTAATGCTAGTCCAATGGGTTTTTTTAGGAGCTCCAGAGGGTTAAGGCAAGGGAACCTTCTATCCCCGTACCTATTTGTCCTTGGTATGGAAGCTTTCTCTTTAGTGGTTGACAAAGCTGCTAAGGGTGGTTATATCTTCGAGGTATAATGTCAAGAGGAGAAATGATTTAGAGAGACAAATTACTCATTTGTTGTTCACTGACAACACTCTTGTTTTATGTAAGGATGTTGAAGAGAAAATGTCTTACCTTAGTTTGATCCTAGACTAGTTTGAAGCCCTCTTAGGTTTAACAATTAACTTGGAGAAAAGTTCGATCCTGACTATGGGAAGAGTGGAGAATCTAAAAAGTTTGGCTCTATAGTTTGGCTGCAAGAAAGGCTCTTTGCCTACAGAGTATCTAGGTCTACCTTTGGGGGCTAAGCATTAGGCTGCAAATATGTGGGATGGGGTTGAAAAAATATTTCGAAAAAGGTTGGCCCTTTGGAAAATGCAGTATATTTTCAAAGGAGGGCGACTAACTCCTATAAGAAGCACCCTCTCCAACTTGCCTACTTACATTATGACACTTTTTTGCCTTTCAAGGGGAGTTAAGATGAGACTGAAAAAAATTCAACGGGACTTCCTATGGGGAGGGGGCAATCTTGACAGGAATATCCATTTGGTGAATTATGATATAGTTTGTCTGAGTAAAGGGAATGATGGACTAGGCATTCGTAGTCTCTCCATGTTCAATAGAGCACTTTTAGGAAAATGGATATGGAGATTTTTCGTGGAGGATAATTCCACATGGAGAACTGTGAAAGTCTGAAATATGGGATCGAGGGTGGGGGTTGGTTCTCTAACTCCCCAAAAGGAAGCTATAGGGTTGGGCTTTGGAAAGAAATCAGCAAAGAGGCTACACAACTGAAAAATCATTGCTTTTTTTAAATCGAGGATGGGTGTGAAGTAAGGTTTTGGGAGGATGCTTGGTGCGGTGACACTCCCTTGTGCTCGTCTTTTCCCTCCCTTTATCAAGTAGTCAATTCTAAAGGGACAAGGGTGGCGGATCTTTGGTACACCACGGAGTTGGAAGGTGGATGAAATTTTAGATTTGTTAAACCTTTCAATGATTGGGAAATAGATGAAAGTTTTGCTTTAGTGTTAGTGATTCGTGGGCCACGGAGGAGGGTATCGAGATCAACAAAAATTTATACCTATACACTCCCTCTTGTCGTAGCATGGCTCTGCCCGGTATAGTGGCTAAGGTCGAACATATGGATAGGTTTTCATATATAAATGACTTGCAGTTAAGTTCTAATTAGTGAATTTATTTTGGATTTTAGGGTTTGATAAAAACAGTGGGTTTTAATGGTTGGAAACTAAAAACATAGTGAGTTAAAAAAATGTAAAATAGAACTCCTTGAAGTGTTAGATCACTGGGGTTGGATTCATAGGGCAACTGAGGGTTTCCAGGGTTCTTTCCTCGCGTTGGGGAGGATGAATTATAGTCATCTCGAGCCCAGGATCTTCATTTAACTATAAAAGCCGGCCCTCATTAAATCTCTTTAAGCTAGCATCACGGCCATTAAAGCTCTCCAATCGTTAAAACAAGTCACCTTGACTCACCTTACAATGGCTCATAAATGATAACTAACGAGACATTAATGGATCTAACATTAAGCATCCAATGAGCCCAAAAACACTAAAAGTAATAACCATTCAAGGTGACTCAAAGGGATCAAACCTAAAGTTAAAAGCGGGCTTGATGCGACGGTGGATACCTGCGTGAAAAACATGGAACCCTTAGCTGCCTCAGGATCCTGCACCCAGTAGCCTTCTTCTTCAAGGAGAAAGAGGTTTTAGCCGCTCATCCTTCGAGTTGTCATCCTCGGAGGGTGTTTGGCTAGTGAGAAAGGGAGAGAAAGTGAGGGAAAAGGAGAAAATGAGAAAGAGCGGGAACTGCTGAAAGGTTCCCTCCCATAAATTTTATTAATGAGCAA